>VZTN01007831.1:4948-39628 GCA_013400515.1 Erpornis zantholeuca | reverse complement strand
AAGACGAGGGAAAGGCAACACACAAGCACAGCACACATCTTGTGCATGCTCAGTGACATCCCTCTGCTCAGCACCTCACCCCTGCCTTTCTAGGGAGCTCCAGACTGAGGTGGCAAAGTTCATTCTGCCACATCAAGAACTGATGCAGGTGGCTAAGAAAACCTCCTGGCTTCACCCACTTGGGGTCATCCCAAAGGAAGCAAACCCCCCAGACTGGGTGCTGTTCTACCTGCCCCAAAGCGTGCCCAGGTGAGGAGGGGATCAGAATTTCTCTGACTGGCATAAAGGTTCCAGATTGTATTTATCATGTAACACTGCAATGACACACACTCTACCCATCCCAGGCATTTATCCCCAAAAGCACAGCAAAGAGAGAAGCTAGCCACATTTAAAAAAAAAATAAAAAAAAAATCTTAATTTTACGAAACATTGATGTTTTGAAGGATCTCCAGTTCTGATTAACACAGAAATTCTTGGTCCTCAGAGACCTTTCATTTTTAACATATTATCAGAACAGTCTCTCCTTTCTAAAAAGGGTGTGTGTCAAAAGAGATGTATGTCAGGAGAGGTGTATTTAGCTAATAAAACCTGTCAGGGAATCACAGTGACTCCACAAGTCAAGTCTCTCTCATAAAATAAAAGTACTATCTGTATTATTTTCCCTTTTTCACACTCTTTCCTTCTTTTTTAATGAACAGTGCTATGGCACTGCAAAGCCAAGCTGCCTGGAAGATAAGGGATGTGAAATTGCCTGGTGCTCTCCATCTGGAAGGCCAGATACAAAACCTGATTAAGTCAAGTGAAAAAGAGCTTGCTGGTTTTGTCTCTGCTTTCCCTACAGCTCACCACAGCACAATTCAGAGCAATTTGGCAGCCCTTGCCCAAGAAAGCAGCAGCAGGAGGAGTTTTTGGGTGCACTGGGAGATAAGGAGAATAATGATAACACACCCAACAGCTCAAACCACGCATCATCAGGGACCTGGCTCAGTTCTACAAGTGACTGTGGATGCCCAAATGGAGCTGCACTGAGGGGTTTGTGGATTTTTGATTTTTATCTGGCACCTCCCAGTGCAGGGACACGGTGGTGCCACCCCCCCAGGCTGTCTGTAGCTCTGAGCAGGCTGGAACACGAGGAGCACATGGATTTATTTCTGGGGATGCTGCGGAGCACCGACATGGGCTCAGCAGCACAGAAACACTGCACAGGTCACTGGGTACACCCACAGTGTAGGTGTGGGAATAAAGGGAAGGCACCACAGGATGTGAGGGGGATCAGGAAGGGACACAAAAATGCCATTCTGGTGTGCCAGGCCACGCACTGAGCGATGCTCTGAGCTGCAGCCAGGCGTGGTTACAACACCCTGAGCAGACCCAGCCAGGACTAGGCACTGAGTCCCGGATTTGCCACGGTTTTGTGGGTTTGAGGCTGCTTTGTACAGCAGGAGAAATGATAAAAGCGTGTTCTCTGTGCCATAACATGGCACACCAACTGCAGGCACCCCCCACACAGACAGCATTTGCTGTGATGGATGAAAACACCCTCAACAATTTATTTCCCAGATCATTCTACACAGGTATTTTCAACTTTCTGTACATTCTGTCAACTGCCTTTCCAAAACCAACACACAAACGGCCGAAAGCCACGATGCACCAACACAGTTTGATTTTTGATGAGCCTTTAAAGCCAACCTGTGATGTCAAAAGTATAAAATCTGAGACGCTGAGCATTAATGCACTTTGCGTCAGTACCTAGAAGGTGACTGGGCACACTGCTTATCTGGAATCATTACAGGACTGAGAACAAAAGCACTCAAGGATTTAAGAAAGATTTTTTTTTATAATTCAGCCCCGGTTGAGGATCCTTCAAGCTAGTTAAGGAGTGGCACTGGTCCCCATTAGCAGGACTAGTGTCCAGCCTTCCCGAGCTAACATCAGAAAGAAGGACTCTGTGCTTAGGAGATGGATAATGAGAAGCTGAGAGGAAAAAAGAAGAGCCCTCTCATCCCTCCTGGGGGCAGAAGCAGGGTTGGGAGGGAGAATGGCAAATTGCCCACGAATGAATTTCATGAAAAGGTGATCTCACCGCAAGCAGCCGAGGCACAAAGAGGCGATGCCCCATGCCCAGAAGTTCCAACACCCGACACGCGTATTCGTTCACCAGCTTGCTCCTCTCGTCGTGCATGTCCTGGGACTTCTTGGCAGGTGGGGTGAGCTTGGCAGCTGGGCTTTTGCAAGGTACCCCTTCTTCCATGAGCAGTAAGTAGTAAGTATCCAGAGTGAGAAGAACAGGCTTTGTGAACGGCAATTTCCAAAAGTGCAAGATTAGGAGAGCCAGCCTCCAGTCTCTGGAATGGGTTTGCGTGGCCGCTCCAGCAACGCCCCTGAGCCTCTCAGGAGGAGAAAAGCATCTTTGCTAAGAATCAAGGAAAAATATGATCCACCGTGCTGGCTCAGACAGAGTCCGAAGGAGATTTGAAAAACAAACCAGAGAAAACATGGATCTAAAAATGCACATAAAAAGCAGGAAAATGGCAGAGAACGAGCGCAGGGAAGCTGGGCTGGGAGCAAAGCGAGGGCGAGCTGTGGGGGCTCAGTGCCCGCGGGGGTGTGCGGGAGCCGGGAGCGGCGGCAGGAAGGGCAGCAGAGCCCGGGCAGTGGTGAGGCTGCACAGAGAAAAGGATGAGCTCATTGCAATCCCCGCTCCGTGAGCAGCGCTGCCGCTCGCTCAGCATCAGACACGAAGGGGTGGGAAAGAGGGGGCTGGGAACAGGAGCAGGAGGAGGAGAAGGAGGAGGAGGAGGGGGTGCCTGGGCACCGGGAGCCTCTCGGGGGAGAATGCCGTAATAAGAAACCAATGGTGAGCGCGGACAGCCGGGCTCCCACCCTGCTACCCCCCTGTGCTGGGCTTCGGCTGCTGAAGCGCAGCTCGCAGCACATCAGCTGCATCAGAGCCGGGAGGGATGGACCACTTCAGCTTCCGAACCATGGAGGTGTAGGTAGGGCAGGACACCCTCCCCTCGCCGATGGCGACCGGAGAGAGGGGCCAGGCTCTCGGGAAGCCACAGCCCCGCTCTGCTCGGTTCGTGCTGCACGAAATTAAAGCGTTGAGAAAAAAAAAACCAAACCCATCACTTCCAGCGCTGCGCTCTCAGGAGGCGCTGCTAAATCTGGAGGCGATGGGCAGAGAGGGAATGATGTCAGCACACGCGGCTGAATGGGTTCTGGAAAACTGCGTCCCGTTTGTAAGGAAAATGCAGTGATGTCACACCTGGAATTGCCTGGCCAGGAAACAGCCCACGTGCCTCTGCCATCTGCCATCTACTCCATGGCACAGCTCTGGATTTTAGAAAGCATCTCTTTATGCTCCTTCGTTTTTGATCTGCCTCATTATAAAATGGGGTATGTAACAGAGCACCACCCATTTCCAATCGGAACAGACAGAAATATTCCACATTTCTAACATAAAGGTCGTTATTTAAAATATTGTGAGTAGCTCTAAAAATCTAAGCCACATTAATGGCAAACAGTTCTGTAAGTGTGTATTTAAACGCTAAAAATCATTTGTCTAATGTGGGAATTGATGAGGCTGACAGCTGCTCTGAAGGCCTCAGTCTCACAGAAATTGACTTCAAAACACTCAAAATCTACCAGTGAGAAACTGCAGTCACAGTGAAAGCCACAGTGATAGCCAGAGAAGATGTTCTGGACACACACAAAAAAAATGTTGTTATGGAATATCAAAATTGTACAAGAAAAAACGTATATATAATATGTAACTAATTGCTTGTATATCTAATTATATTACTATTTAAATGGTCATTGTTTTGTAGACAGCTCTGTCATTGTTTGTTAAGCAGCCAATCATAATAAGCCACAGTTAATTGTGAGAAGGTATAAAAACAGTAGCAGAGAATAATAAAAAACTTCTGCAGCTTTGGATTACAACAAGTGTGGTGTGTCCATCTCTACCACCACAGTCTAACATATCAAGAAAAAACACATTTACTTAAAACACTAATTCAAAGTAAATATCTGTAGGATGGGGTCACTGATTTAAAATAATAAGCATGTTAATGAGTAGCTAAAATATGAAAATCATCAACATCTTTGAGGTGGCACTCGAAGGAGTTGGGAAAAGTGTTAAAGCAGAAGTCAGAGGTCAAAGGCAACAGAAGATTGCTGAGGCCTCGAGGATGATGATAGAGGATTGACTAAAGCCCCAGCAGAGGTGCAGTAGTGAAGAGGCTGTTGAGCACAGCCAGTGCTCCTGAAGCTGATTGGAACCCCCCAGGTTGCAAAGCACTGTGCTGCAGATGGAAATCTGCAAAGGCTGCTGCAATTCTGCCAGGCTGAGGTGAAGGAATTCACTGAGGGCCTTGTGGACAGAAGCCATCCATGACTCTCTTCAGGACAAAGAATCCACAACCAACACATGTTTCATTCCAGTTTAAGACTCTAGTCAAGATAGTGAAGGGAGCTTGATGCCTTAAGTTTTAACTTTTATATTTTTCAAATCCTGTACTGCTGGTGTAACTCTAAAGTTTCTTGTAGTTCGTTCAGTGCTGTTCTCTATGCTAAGATAAACATAACAAACCTCTCTAACTTGCTCTCCAAGGACACCCAAAACAAGAACTGTAAACCATCATCTTAGAGAGAAAGGGGCAAACTTAAGGAAATTCCATCATTGGCTGGGTTCTAGTTACTGAATTGATGCTGATATAAAAGTGTGAAGAACTCATGACCTGTTGTCCATTTTGAGATCCACTGAAGCAAGACCCTCTAGAGCCCAAAACTGTACACCTGAAGGCCTTTCAAATAAATGCCACCTCTTGTCCTTTATTCCTGTCTAGTCTCTGTTTCTAGGTTGCCTGTTAAGGCAGCAAACTCTTAGGAACTTAGCTGAGCAATCATTCTGAAGGACTGAGCACCTCCCTGACTGCAAATGTGAGCAGCTCGTGCGACAAGAACTGAACAAAACTGCTTTTAAACAAGGCCTCAGTGTTTATGCCACTGATTTGTACAACACAGGTCCTGATTTTAAAAACAAGCCTCAACCCCCAGTCTGTTATTTCTGAAGAACACTGATGGGAAGACAGGAACAGTTCTGGCGAGGAGCATCAACCAGGTTGAGTAAATATTCCAGAAGTCCTACAGGTCATGTAAAGGTTCTGTCTTATAATCATTTAAACATTTCCTGTGGCTTTTTTTCCAAACTCCATCTGCATCCAGTTCCAGAGATTGTGGTTTATTGTTGAGCCATGGTAACACCACGGTGCCCAACCCAGCACAGCTCACAGCACCACACGTTGGTAGGGAAAGGCTTTAAAGGAAAGGAAGCAGCTTTGCCTATTTGTGTTTTTTATTTTAAACCCATGCTGGTAAGTGTGGTATTCTAGAAACATCAGGTTCTGCTTCTGTATGTGAATGAAAACATTGCTCAAAACGTTAAAAAGGAAGAAATAAGAGCACTGTGGGTGTTGGGAAGGAAATTACAGAACTGATCAGGCACCAGTGACTTGGGGGCAAAAGAGGCAAGAGGATGGAGAATTCAGAGAACCAACAGTGTGAAAAGCCTTTCATTCTTTACTGTGTAAGTCAGACTTTAATCAGCTAACAGCTCTGATCCTCACAGAAATTCAGGTTTGGTTCCTTTTGGGTATGGTTTGGGCTTATGAAAAATGGAATTAACTGATTATTAAGTGAAGTCTGTAAGTCTAAAAATCTGTAATAGGATCCCACAGTCAGAGGTTAAAACCAGATGAATTCGGGTTATAAATGAGGTGCAAATTTTTAGGAATGAGGAAAATTAACTACAGGATTAGCTTCCCAAGAGATATACTCTACTACTGTCATTATACTTTTTACATCAAGCCTGGATTTTTTTTTTAAAAAGAGGTCTCAAATATAAAAACTTCCACAGCTTGACCAGAAAATCTCCTTAAATATCAGCTGAAATCCATTGTTCCATGTTTCTCAGGAACTCCTTTCACATATCATCATTCAGACTTTTACACTTCCTACCATTCTTATTTATTCCTACCATTCTTATTTATTTCCATATTCTCACTGAACATTACCTCTTATTTTTATCCGTGTCTGAGCAGGAATTGTGCATTTTCCTTCATGTATGCCACTGGATTACTGTCCCAAATTCTTCAGAAGGGCTTGACTGAAGTGAATTTAAAAACTAAAGATGGCCCAAAAGGTAGCAACCAAGTAACTGAGGCAGTAACCAAGATGCCTGAGGATAAACACATATTATTGGTGATTTGACTCCCAGGGCATGGACTCTCTGGTCTTTCCATGCAGTTAAATTCTGTTTCTGCCCTTCCTATCCATGAAATCCCTGTTCATTCACATGGTTCTGATGCAGTTCAGAGCTGCTCAGACTTACACAGCTGACACTCACTGAACTCAGAAGAAACTAATGCCAAAATAATCTAAAGTAAATAAAACCATGTAGAATATGACCTGAAATCTTCTATATTCTCTACCAAGATACCAAGGATCTTGATGGGCAGTCCTTTATCAATCCCTGTATTTTAAAATATTAAATCTCTGTATTTTAGTGGCAAAAATGACCAACTTTGAAAAGCTAAATAGACAAAAATGGGAAGAAAAAGATAAAGTTACCTTTCAAGAGTACTCCTGTAAAAGGATAAGATATTCAGCACCAGAACAGCTCTGAAAATGCACATGAGTGACATGATGGCCACAATAAGAACTTCACCTCTTATCAGAAATTACATTTTCCTTTCTGTTCTTTGAGGCTAATTATGACTGTGTCATCTGGATTCAGCAAAGGTGACATCTTGATTATTATTAGAGAGAACCCAGTAAATAAACTCCTTTCCATGGCACATCCCAGCAGTGATCCAGGCTGCTCTTCAAGGGCTCAGAAAGAGGGTGGAGGGTGAGATGACAGTGCCTGCAGCTCCTAAATTATTCAGGGATTTAAAGGCAGGGGTTTCAATAAAGAACTGCAGAAGGGCCATGAAAGACTGAGTGACTGGGCAAGAGAACGGGCAAGAGAACAGCCAAGGAAAGTCAATGCAGATAAATCTAAATGGATGCACAGCATCAATTTTCCACTTATGATGGAGTGTGAGCTGACAATTGCTGCTCAAGAATGAAGCCCGGACTCACTGTGGAGAGTTCTACAAAAATATCAGATCAGTGCACAGTGGAGATCAACAAAATGCATGAAATGGTAGGAATTAACAGGAAAAGAACAGAGATCTAAAGAGAGAGCAGCATTATTCTTCAGTGGAACTTCACATGTGATTCTTCTCTGATATCATGCATTCCTCTGGTCCTCCCATCTCAAAAAGGAGATGGATAACAGAGATGGAGAAGCATTTAGAGAGAATCAGAAGCTTCCAAAGGAGGAGATAAAAGCAGACTATGATTATTAAGCCTGGAAAACAGAACTTGATGAGGGATATGTAGACTTAGAGAGTCCTGAGTGGTGTGGAGAAAGTGAGGAGATGCCAAGTGTCCACAATACCTGCTGAAACAGAACCTCGTGTGAAAGTCACAGGTGGCAGCTCCAAAGCAAAGAAAATAATCATTAAACTGAGAAAATCTCTGGGGCTACTCACTTACATGTGCTCAAAAAGCCAACAAAAGGGCCAGGGAATAACAATCTGTGCAGAATTATTAAACATGAGACACCACTTCTTTCTCAGAGTTTTTAAGACATAAATTGCCAGAGGCAAAAGAAAAGAGGATTATTGTCCTGTTCTTTAGAAGTCTGTCCCCTGTATCTGCTGCTGGCAATGAGGCTCTGGGGTAGAAAAACCAGTGCAAGTTTGGTCTGGAATGACAATTGGGATGTTTTCATTCACTTCAGTTCCATACTTGGAGGAAATATTTTCCCACAGAATGGTAAGATTTGCTTGGTACATGAGATATACACACTACATTTAAATTTCATTCAAAAAAAGAATAAAAATAAGAGTTTCAGTCAGAACTGTATGTAACCCTGAAAACATCATCTTCACTTTCCAAGAAGTAGAAATTGCCAACACAGGATTTAATAGGAGGAGTCATCAATACCTAAATCAGGGTTCAGCGCTGCCAAAGAAACTCAGGTCAACAAATTCCATGTTATTTTCTCTGCTATCAGTCTTCTTTTTGAAAAGAGAGCATGTCTCCACCCTCAAAATTCAAAACTTATGGTGAGCATTCACCTAATAGGAAGAGAACTGATTTTAGGTGTGAGGAGGAGACCAAATGGGATAAGAGAGTAACTAATTAGGACAGGATGGACTTTTAGCATACAAATAAAGGTGGACTTTTAAAAAAATAGAGAATTTATATTAATTCTGCAAAACCAGTGGTCTGGAAGTTGAATGATTCTGGACATTTTCAGGCACAGATTTCTCTTTCCAAAGAGAGCATCTCCAACAAGTCACCCAGGACAGGTTTTTGGGGTAGGGGGAATGGGTCTGGGGGAACAATTATTCAGCCCAGCAAAACAAAAAATTTAAGGACACCTTCAATTTAGGAACCAGAAATACAAAACCAGTGATCTGAGAGCCTCTTAAAGCCTGAATTTCTTGTGCTCTGCTCAATGCCTTAAAACAGAACACATGGGTTTGATCTCTAGCTCCAAAGGCTCAGGATCCTCTTCTCTTCCTAAGGTGTCAGCTCTTACCCTGGCATCAGCTACATGAAGAACCAATAAAAACCTATTTTGCCTTAGATTCTAACGTGGACATTTCTGGTTTTTTTTGCCTGAGAAGAGCCTTTTGAAAATGTAATGCAATTCCAGAGTGGCCTAAGCCAGCTCACCTAGAATCAAACCCAGTTCTGGCTGGAAAGGAGCCCTGCTTGTCACTGCAGCAGCTACTGCCTTAAAGCAATGCTGACTTAAAAATCAGCTCAGGCTCCTTGAGCCATTGAAAATGCAAAGAAAGAGCAAAGCAAGAATCAAACAACCATATAAACTGTGATACAAGGCCTAAGCCACATCACCTACAGTCTTAGTGCACTTTTCATCTGATCAAAAAATTACAGTAATTGCCACAATTTCATTGCTGACTCAAAGACAATTGACATTTTATAATTATCTGCATTGGCAATATGCAGGTTTTACCTAAAACAAGCACCTGTGCAGTCTTCACTGGCTTCAGAAATGTAGCCAACGAGATTATGCAAAATTTCTGTAAGATATGGAAGAAGTTGTTCACTCAACTTAAGTTTTGTCTTATATTGCTTGCTTTCATATGATGGATAAAAGTGATTTCCTTACTTGCTGTGATGACTTGAAGCCTTTGGGCTTTTCCTTCTTCATTTCCTTAAAAGACAACACTACTTTTGGAACTTTAATGCCCCAGGCTAGATTGTGGCAAGTGATAATTTCAGGAGCAGATGATAAAGGGAGGCACAATCCCAAGGGATGTCACACTGGTCACTTCAGCTTCCACTGCCAGCCACACATCCCTGAGGGAATGGGCAGAACTGTTCCATGATCAGCAGGATCTAAGGTGCTCAAAGACAGATGACTGCTCTGACTACCTCTGCTCCTCACCAGCTGCAATTTTTGAACTGTGCCTTTAAAACAGAACAAAATTTCAGATGTGATTTTAAAGTTCTGGTGCAAGTGGTAATTGAGGAGAGAACAAACAGGCAAAATCTGAGAGGGGTGAGGTCAGATGGCTGCCCAAGGAAGATAAAGTGAAGAAAGAAAACCTACAACTGATTAGGTGTTCCTTACCAAATGAAATGTAAATGCATACAGAAGTACAGCACAATTTTATTCAACATTTGTGCTCTTACACAGGCCTTAAATGGCTCCCTAGGAACAGAGCCCAGACAGGAATAAAGGAATCAAGGAGGGATTGATTGGAAAGGCCTTCAGAGGTACACTCTGGCCTCCAGAGGCTCCTGCCTCAGTGCATCCCAACATGGACAAGGACAGCTCCCGAGTTCTTCCCACTTGGATCTCAGCATCAATTCCCCAAGCAGAAGCCAGGCAAGGATGGAATTTGCCCAAGCTTGCCCCCCTCTTGCCAAGATTGTGGTTTGCAGTTGTTGGGCCTAGGAGGGTCTGGGTGTCCTTGGAGAGCTGGAGAGGCTTTGTTGTGTGTGTGTGAGCATGAGAGAACAGCACTGAACGAGCTCCAGGGAACTGCAGAGTGACACTGGGCAGGGCAGGATTGGAAAAATATCAAAGTTAAAACCTAAGGCATCACACAAATTCCCTTCTAAGGTATTTATGGAACCCTCCAGTCAGTCAGGAATAATATTTCATACAAACATAAGAGCACAACACAGAGTTATCAGAACAAACAGATCCTTTAGAAATAAGAAAACACAACATGAATACAAAAAACATGATGTGACCTCTCTTAGTGATCCAGCCACCTCTGGAGGTGATGCAGAAGAGAATGGCTAAGGTGCTCTGGAGTTCAGGAACACAGAGAACATTGGGTTATTAAATAAACGATGTGAATGGCAGCTATAAACACTTCAAGGTGATAAAGGCAAGTGGGAGTGGTGCTGGAAGGGGACTGTTTAAGCTGAAGGACAATGCTGATGCAAGAGTAGCTGAGGGTAAAACGATCAGTAATAAATTTAGTCAGGACTAAGAGAAATGGCCTTCCCCCAGCAGTGCTGAAAGCTGCTGCTACAGGTTCTGAAATAGATGCTGTGTCACATAATGGCACAACAGAGCAGAGGAGCATTTCTTCAGCCCAGGAGGTCCTTTTTTGGTCCAGATACAGAATGAAATAAAAATAATAAATAACCCTCCTTACCCAAGGTATTTTTGACACTTTTAAAATCTCCATCTGCCGTCCCTGCTGCAGTAATTGGGATACTGCTCCCTGATGTCTGGGACCCTGACTGACACAAAGAGCTTCGAGACTGAAAGGTGCCAGCAGAAATAGCCAAGAAACACAAGTGTCCTGTTTGTGTAATGCTCAGTGAGCTCCTGATAACATGCAGAGAGGAGGAGTGTCAGAGCTCAGAAGTCCCATTGGAAATGCTGTTCACATTGCCTTGAGTTCAAGGAATTGATGCCTTAGGTTTTAACTTTTATGTGTTCCCAGTCCTGCCCTGCCCAGTGTCACTCTGCAGTTCCCTGGAGCTCGTTCAGTGCTGTTCTCTCATGCTCACACACACACAACAAAGCCTCTCCAGCTCTCCAAGGACACCCAGACCCTCCTAGGCCCAACAACTGCAAACCACAATCTTGGCAAAAGGGGGGCAAGCTTGGGCAAATTCCATCCTTGCCTGCCTTCTGCTTGGGCAATTGATGCTGAGATCCAAGTGGGAAGAACTCGGGAGCTGTCCTTGTCCATGTTGGGATGCACTGAGGCAGGAGCCTCTGGAGGCCAGAGTGTACCTCTGAAGGCCTTTCCAATCAATCCCTCCTTGATTCCTTTATTCCTGTCTGCTCTCTGTTTCTAGGGAGCCATTTAAGGCATCAGAATGATGTATAAAAGTGCTGGGTTTAAGTTATGGGTACCAAAGTGAATCTCTCCAAGGTAACAAAGCACTGGCTGGAAAACACAAGCAGCAACAAACATGTTTCTCACTATTTCCTCACCATTTTTTGTTCAGTATTATAAACCCTCCTGATCATAACTATGGCTTTCCTCTAGCATTAAGCAACACATTTTTTAACAGTCACATAGATTAAACCTCAATAAGCCAAATGTTGAGCTTAAATGCTATGAATCACACACTCCACGAGCAGATGAACCCTCAAAAAGAAAGGTCTGGACACTGACCTATTTTAAAAGCCTCTGGTTCACTCTTGCATTTCCAGTGGCCATGTGCTCTTCCCTGCCTTTTCAGGAGTTAGTAGCCACAACAGCAGTGAATCTAGAGCCTGAATTCTACACAATCATGCATTTCAATTCTTGCCTTAGTTTGCTAATTCCAAAATGAAGTTTTTGCCAAGTTGAAGATCAAAACCAAAAGATTTAAGAATTACCAGTGAAATCCCTCTGGTGACCAGGGACAGGACCCAGGGAATGGCTGTGCCAGGGAGGGTGAGGATGGAGATCAGGGAAAGGTTCTTCCCCCAGAGGGTGCTGGGCACTGCCCAGGCTCCCCAGGGAATGGGCACAGCCCCGAGGCTGCCAGAGCTCCAGGAGCTGCCAGGGATGCCCAGGGTGGGGGTGTTGGGGTGTCTGGGCAGGGCCAGGGGTTGGACTTTGATGGTTCTTCGGGGTCCCTTCCAGCTCAGGACATTCTGTGTTTCTATGATGTACTAAACCAGGAAAGAAAGCTTAGAATTTATTTCTTTTTCTTAGCATATGTGAAGATTTCAATGCTTTTAATTTCCAACAAAGAAACAAACTAGTTGATGACACAAGGGATTAGGAAGTATGCTGGTGCTGGAATGCTAGATTTTCTTCTGTCATTCTCAATGAATCATCTTAATTGGGATTTTTTAAATGACAAGATCAATGCTGTTTGCTGAGTTGTTTTGAATCACAGATTTTTATGCTGCTTTTCCCACACTGGGGTCCTTTTCACACGCCAGTGCTTCACTACATTTTCCACTGCTCAGAAAATGAGAGGTGAGGAATTAGATTTTCTCCCAGCTCAGGTTCCTGAAGGATAATTCAGGCGCGGTCCCTACACGATGCAAGTCAATGACTCCCAGTGTAAAACAGTGCCACCAGCTGGGGACCCTGAGCAGGCTGTGAAGCACAACAGAAAAAAAACCCGATAAGAAATCAGATTAATGCCCCAACCATGGCTCTCACAGCTGAAGAGCTTTAATCCTCTAGCAATTCATTGCCACAAGCATACTCGGAATGTGAGAGAAGGAAAGAGGAAGGATTCCCGCGTGCCTCAAACGTTTATTTTCCGAGGGTGACTGCCCCACGATGTCTCAGGTAATCGGTCACAGAGGCATTTCCGAAGTTCCAAGCATTCCCTGTGAGCAGCAGCAGCTGCCACCGTGAGACACAGCACTGAGCACGAGGGAGCTCCAGATCAAAGCTCCCCTTCCGCTGCTGTTTAATGAGGAATTTGGATGCACACACTTCACTAGAAGCAAGGAAAACGGCGTTTACACAATAAAGACTCCAGTATTCCACTGATGAAGGATTCCCTTATCCAAACTTAAAATAATCCAAAAGATTGTGGGTGAAAGAATAATCGTTCTGTTTTAACAAAGACTAAATCCTTAGGAGCTGTTTTATTCACTTCAGAATCAAACAAGAGCTTTCAAACACAGTTTTTAAGGCAGTTTTTCTGCAGCATACTCAGGTTCTGCAATGTGAAAAGAGTAGTACACCAAACCACGTCGCCCCTAACGATTAGGAGAGATTATGAACACGTTTAAATAGGAAAAAAATTACTTCAGTTCTCAGCTATTTTCCTCCCTAAAAGAAGCAATTCTCGCTGAAAGCAAATTGTAATGCTAATTCCATTGCATCTCCATGCCGAGTGTTTCTCACTTATCTTTCTTACCTCGATTTTCATTGTACTTGTTGTTGGCTGCACTATAGAAACACTTTCTCACTTTCACCTCCTTTACCATTAATTTAGTGTCTATTACTGCTAGAACAGGCAGCTGCAGCATGCACATGCAGGAAGAACTGCCATAACTGCTACAAGCAGAATTAAACCCAACTCTTACACTTAGAAAATAGATATAAATAAGAGTGATATATTACTTTACTGATTCTTCTCCTCTGGAATATCCCAATAGAAATGTTAAATGGAGAAGCAGCATGTCATGAGGTATATATAAAATGAAAAGACTGAACACTTGTGGTTAAAAGAAACTCAGCTAATTATTCAACAGGAAAAAAATTCCTTATTTGCTCTACAACACCCTTTCCAAAGTTCTATTTTCTAAACAGTTGTTATGCTGCTAACCTTGGTTCAATGCTTCTCTCTCACAGCAGCAGGAAATGTAAAGCAGGTGGTCCCAAAGCCATCCTTCAGAGCTAAACTGAAGTTCTCCTATGCTGTAAACCTTCTCAGCCATCCTCAGCTCTGTGCAAGTACTCTTCCTTTTCTTTCTCCTGTAGTTTTAACATCCCTATGGTGGTGTCTCTGCCTCCTCCCAGAACCTGTTCCTACTATGATGGCAGCCAACCTGTTGAGTGTTGGTTGGGTGCTTCCCTTCCCTTCCTCACCATCATGCCATAACCTACCAAATTTGCCATTATTCATACTGGCATTGAAAACTGGAATATTAACAAGCTCCCACAGTTGCAAATAAAACATGAAACAGGAAGAAAAGAGCACACACTTCCCTCCCTCATTTTTACAGATTTCCATTTGTGTAGGAGAGCTTCCCTGGAGACATGTAATAAATGGTTTATTATAATGATTTATTAATAATGATTTCCTGTTCATAGTAATGCCAGAATGATTTTTTGCTTTTTCTTTTGAACCCCTCTTACATACTCTTTTATATGGTTTTGTGTGTTCTTGTGGTGCTTTTGGCCTGCATGCTTATGACTCCCCAAGGCTGAGAACTCAGCTCAGCCCCACGGCACCGTTAAACCAGGAGAGCAAACATCCTGGGAGCCCCAGACACCAAGGGCCTCTCCAGAACACATTTTGGAACCTCAGCCAGGCCCAGCCAGGGGGAAGGTTCCTCACAACGAGGGCTTCACTCCAGCCTCTCACTGGGGGATCTTTGATAGATGTGCTAATTAGCAAGGCTTATAATTGTGTGCATTTCAGTGTGACAGTGTGCATGCATTTTCAAGGCATTCCACGTGGATGAAGTGCTGCACCCAAAGATCCTGAAATAAATCCCGAAGTAAAACCCCCTTTTCCCCATAAACCATGTTTTGGCTTTAATTTTAACACCAGGGAAAGGCAACAATAGGAGTCTTCATTAAACACATGAACTCAAGTGCAACACAATCCCATTTTCCATGTAGCTGAGTTAGCATAAAGCACAGGTTATTTTGGACATTTCC
The DNA here is from genome assembly GCA_013400515.1 of Erpornis zantholeuca. NCBI lineage: Eukaryota > Metazoa > Chordata > Aves > Passeriformes > Timaliidae > Erpornis > Erpornis zantholeuca. The sequence goes on along the minus strand of VZTN01007831.1, from coordinate 24,716 downwards.
TCACACTATCTCCTGCCTACACTGAAGTCACCTGCCCTCAAGCTGGACACAATGATGCTTTGGATCCCTTCCATCTCAGGAGATTTTATGGTTCTGGGAATATATAGATTATTGCATATAGATAAAACTTTATAAAATGAAGGCATTGTTGCCTTTGTAAAATCATGGCTCAGGCCTGTTACTCTGCCTGGAGAAGGACTGTGAGAAAAGCCCAGGAGAAGAAAAACAATTAGTTTTTACCCATGTAAATGTAGTATCAACAGAAGCAAGAAAGTTAAACAATAGAAGGAGAAAAGCAGCAACATATCTGCACCTGGCATGTTTCTGAATGCTTGGATGCTTATGCTGTAGGTGACCAATGGTAGTACATTGTAGTTAACAATAGCCAGTGAATCTGCTGTAGTAATTTAGTAGCCAATAATTATGTAAGATGAATGATAACATCCAAAAGTCTATAAAAAGAATCTGCTTTGTTTAATGAAGGCTTTTTTGCACTTTATCCCAGGCACAGCCTGTGTGTGTCGTGGACACCCCAACAGCGACAGTGTATGTTTGGACATTTCACATTGCTCTGTTGACATATGGATGTATATTCCTGGTGCTGCCACAGGATTTTGTGCCATAGAAGCTGAATCTCTGAGAACTGCTCCTTGCTGAAGAACTCCATCAGTAGCTGTTTGCTCCTTCTAGGAAAATGACATGGAAATCCCACTGGAGGATCAGGAACAGTCCAGTGCTTCTAGTGTGTATCCCCATTATGGGGTGCTTGTGTTAGGAGTGACAAGTTGTTCTACCCTGGGCTTCAGGCTAAGTTAATTCCTGGGAAGATCATTTCAACTCAAATGACTTCAAATTCCTTACTGAATGCCTGCATGGGGGCTGGATTGGAACTGGAGGCAACTAGTGGAGCTGAGTGGAAGTTAACTCTGAGTTCATCTCACTGCACCCAAAGGGCCAGTGCTTTACCTACAGGTTTACTTGTTCAGGTAAATTCTGTGCCCAGGCCAAGAGGGACACATTCCCCACATTAGAGAAGTTTTCTATTCCTCTCTCAAATCACAAATCCATTTGATACTGATCAATCATGTTTTATACAAAAGAACCCAGACACAAAATGGATATGCTGTGAAATGAATCTGAATTGTTAATAGCAATTACATGAGACATTTAAATTTTTAGACTGCACCCCTTGTGCATTTTGCTTTATGATATGATTAAGTTTAATAAAAACTTCTATCATAAGTACAGTTTGGAAGACAACTCTATCATAATGGATATTTCTCTGTCATTCTCTACTCCAGAAGTCCCATATTATTGTTCCTTTAGACATGATACATTAGGGTAAAGAGTATTTCAATATTTTAGCTTAATAAAACAAAACAAATTTAAAAAAGACATTACTTACCTTTAAAAGAGCCAAAGCCACATGGAAGATTATGTTCATACCCTGAAAATAAGGAAGAAGAGGCTTCAATCAGTCCAGCATACAAACCTCATTTCATGCTTATCATTATGTGGCATCAAAACTCAATGCTGTAAGTCCCTAGGGAATGCTTCCCTTTCCCTTCTACACCTCCAGGTTCCTCATGAGAGCCTTGGGGAACGTTTCCAAAGTCCCACACTAGGAAGATGCTGGCTCTGTGGGGCCTTGGGAAGCTCCAGTGAGGCAGGTGCCATGGATGTGACAGGCTGTCCCTCCTGAACAGTGCAGGACATTGCCATGAGCAGGGCATCAACAAAACATCATCAATATTCTGGGTGATAGGACTTTGGTCAAGTAACAGAGCTGAGCTATGATTTATCATGCACAATCTTTCATACTCAAACTGTAAAATAACCCCAAAATATCACAGAGACAACCCCACAAGTGCACAAGACACCTTTTTTTAAGGCATTTAGCCAAATGTCAAAACTATTTCAAAGCTAAATGAGCTGCTGTGTGCATCCAGTAGCTGCTTGCTGCTTTGCAAAGTGCACTCAGTGAGAAATCAAAGGACAATACACATTTATTTGAAGATTAAAGAAAGTCTGCAGCCTACATATGTTGATAATTTAAGATTATAAATAGCTTTGTCTTCATCCAAATACAAAAAATACTTTATGCAGTTCTCATTTGCTGTGCCATGTACTTTGTGTTCAGACTGTTTTCCTCGATCATATTTTCCAAATCTTCTTGCCTTGTTTAATGTCATGATAAATCTGTCCTTACAATGGCTCCCAGAGCTGCTATCTCGAAACATCTCAACAGATCTGCACACAAGTAATACTGCAATTATATGATACTGTTGTGGGATAACAACAAGATTTTTGACAAGGCAACGTTCTCCAAGCAATTGCTGCTTCTGCAATTGAGTCTTTTTCCAATCCTCTTCCTGAAAGCCTGAGACTGTGTTTCTATAAAAATCAGCTTTTACAAAAACATGCTGAGACTTTACAGAAGCTTTCTCGGGAATAAATTGTATTTTGTACATAGATAGTATGGTGCCTTGAAGGGATTGTACCATTAATGAGTGCTGGAAATGCTGCAACATCAGACATAATGAATATTGCAACACTGATTACTTTGCAATTCACTGCATTACCATTGTGCTAACGATCCGGTTTTTCCCACTAGAGGTCACAATTGCAGCAGGACTGAATCTTGCTTTATCACTAGGAAAACCTTCTTCCAAAGGGGATAACTATTACTGCAACTTATTTGGCTTTAGGTACTTCTTTATAATTGAAAAATTTAGAAAAATAGAAGCCTGGTTGTGACTTTCAGTCGTGACACTGCTTTTACCAGAGCTCCAGCACCAGTAAAGTAAGTTTGCTGTACTTTCAGGTTTATTTCAACTATTAATCTCAAGTCAGCAGTTAATTCCACACAGCCATGCCATTCCTAACTTTTACTTTCTGGCAGAGAGGACTGACATGAACATACACTCTGGAAATGAGAGGAGTATCTACAGGCGATCACAAACACCACATTTTGTTCTTAACAAACTGCTCAGATTTTGTCATGTTATGAGTTATGAGCACTACATCTAATAGTAGGACTAGTGAGCAATTAGTGTCCTGTGTATTTTCTGGCACAACCATAAAGAAATGTACACCAGTTCTCACTTATTTTCTCTTTCTGTTCTGTCTGCCTGAAATGAATGCTGAATTCCAATGAATCAAACTCCCTCCTGGTACTCCTCTTAAACCATCACTCTTCCCATGGACAGCAACTGCAGCAGAAATAGGTTTCTACCTGCCTTGAGAATCCTCATCTCTTCTTTAAGCCCCACCAGGCAAGGGGCAGAGGTGGCTTGTTCAAGGCTCAAGCACCCTAAAATCAGAACATGAAAGGACTCAAAACCTCCCTATCCAGCTGCCCTGAGCAGCATTCTGCTGCTCTCAGCAACAGAAAAAAACCTGCATCGTCCTGATGCCTGCTGATGCCTCAAATGGCTCCCTAGAAACAGAGAGCAGACAGGAATAAAGGGATAAAGGAGGGATTGGTTGGAAAGGCCTTCAGAGGTACACTCTGGCCTCCAGAGGCTCCTGCCTCAGTGCATCCCAACATGGACAAGGACAGCTCCCGAGTTCTTCCCACTTGGATATCAGCATCAATTCCCCAAGCAGAAGCCAGGCAAGGATGGAATTTGCCCAAGCTTGCCCCCCTGTCCCCAAGATTGTGGTTTGCAGTTGTTGGGCCTAGGAGGGTCTGGGTGTCCTTGGAGAGCTGGAGAGGCTTTGTTGTGTGTGTGTGAGCATGAGAGAACAGCACTGAACGAGCTCCAGGGAACTGCAGAGTGACACTGGGCAGGGCAGGGTTGGAAACAAAAGTTAAAACCTAAGGCATCAAGGCATCAATGCAGCACTTCAGAGCTGAGGCATCAACTGCTGCAGTTTCATGCTGACCAGGGAGGCCTTGCAGGGCCAACACACCCTGATAGCTCACTGGACTGCAGGTGGATGCTGTGGATGTCAAAGCAGTGAAACATCTCATCCCATGTTGGAGAAACACACTCAATAACCACTGCCTGCTGCAGTTATCTGTCCTAATTCATGCAAGACTGTTCTTCCACAGCCTAGTTTAATGATTATGATGATGAAAAGAAGGCTCAGCTCATTTTCCCACAATCTCTTATTTAAAACCCCTACTTCATTTACTGCACAGTGATTTATAAGCTTCAGCTTAAACTTCTTCAGCTATTTTAGAAGAAAGACTGAAAATACCAGAGTGCACCAGACATATAAATCACTGGTAACAATATCCCTCCAGCAACTTTATAATGGAAACATGGAAGTACATACAAATCATCCACAAGCGGGAAAGAGAAAGGAGCCAATATGAAATGAGCTTTGATAATTAGTTTTTAAAAACAAAGGTCATATGTTTAACTAGGCATTTTGAAATAAGTGCTGTATGTCTTGGGGATGGTTTTGTATCCCATTTTTGTTTCTGGGTTTTGTATCTGGAATGGTCACTGCCTCTTTCAAACCAAGACACTATAATATCATGCAGATCTCATCTTAAGGTTTAAAAGATTTGCATGTGTGAAAGTTGCTCATAATTACCTTTTTTTTTTAACACAGAACAGTTAAAGGTAAAATTATACACTTGTAAACAAGAACTTGTAGGAGCACAGGAATGGTGAGAGGCTTATCATCACATTGTATCACAGAATCAGGTGTTATTTAAGGACCCTCCTAAGCTTGTGTTGAGGCTTAGAGAACTTTAAGGAGGAGAACTCAGGAGTTCTGGAGAAGGAACAAGCTGAACTCAAAGAAATGAATATGAATAAGGATCAGCAAAGGGAGAATGGTGGAGTTTGTGCCACATCCAACCTCCTTAGAGCTCCTGCTGACTGCCACACTGACCATCCTCTGCTTTACAGGAGTGATGCCTTAGGTTTTAACCTTTATATGTTCCCAACCCTGCCCTGCCCAGTGTCACTCTGCAGTTCCCTGGAGCTCGTTCAGTGCTGTTCTCTCATGCTCACACACACACAACAAAGCCTCTCCAGCTCTCCAAGGACACCCAGACCCTCCTAGGCCCAACAACTGCAAACCACAATCTTGGGGACAGGGGGGCAAGCTTGGGCAAATTCCATCCTTGCCTGGCTTCTGCTTGGGGAATTGATGCTGAGATCCAAGTGGGAAGAACTCGGGAGCTGTCCTTGTCCATGTTGGGATGCACTGAGGCAGGAGCCTCTGGAGGCCAGAGTGTACCTCTGAAGGCCTTTCCAATCAATCCCTCCTTGATTCCTTTATTCCTGCCTGCTCTCTGTTTCTAGGGAGCCATTTGAGGCATCAGGAGCACTTACTCCAGAGGAAAGAGCATCATTCAGTAGAAGAACCCTTCATACCTACTGCTGCTGGGATGAACACTCACCATACAAGAAGTCCTCATTTAATTCCTAAAGACTGTGCTTCACAGAAACATCTGTTTCTTTGGACTGTATGACAAAAAACCTGTAATTTCCAACCACAGTTGAAGAAAATGTTCTCACGGGCAAACCAGTGAAACTCTCTGTCATGGGACTGTAAAAATGAAATTATACACAAGCAGTGAAACTAAGACTGGCTGCAAGTAAATGGAAATCTTATGATGTTAACTCTGGTCTAGGGAGATGTTTTCCCAGTTCCTTAACTCCCCTTCTGCAGATAGAAGCCTCTTTGAGGAGTCCTCCCTTTTGAGTCCCTGTGCACTCTGAAACAAGATGACTTTTGAAAGAGCCTGAAAAGAAGGCTGGGAACAAAGAACAAACTGAGACTGGTAAAGATGTGATTCTGTGAGACCCAGTTTGCATTCAGGGAGATCTCTGTGAGAGAGAGGCTGCCTGTGGCTTCCTGCTGAAGGGAGGGGGCACATTTATTCATGTGACCCAGCAAATCTGCCCAGAGGCCGGAAAAAAGGAAATCAAGGGGCAGCAAACCAATACTTGCTATGAGCAAAATTGAACAGCCAAGCACAGAGCTGAGAGAGGCCAAACAATTTAGACCTGTGTATCTGGACAACATCTGCACTGGGGACCACTTTGGAATTTCTCTCCTGTTTTAAAGCTTCTGTTTAATGATAGAAGCCTCAGGAGAAGACAGGCTATATTCAATATTGGCATCTCTCCCTCTCTGACCCAGACCTTCCTCTGGTTACCCAGCAGTACCCTTGGCAGCACCTGCACCAACAAAAGGAAGTGAATCTCTTTCAAAGAAAAAGGATATTTAATTCATTGATGTCCTTATCCATGGGTTTTTTCCCTAGATATGCATGACATGTAAAAGGAAACAGTCAAGATATTGATAAAATATTGTCTAAAGTTCAGCACCAGGTAAAAAGATACGAGAGTCAACTAAGCACCTCCTTAAGGGCTGAGAAGCCTCAAGCCCCACACGACATGAACCTCTTCCAGCTTTCTAATAACTGAATTTTCCTTTTTTTAAAGGGAGACAAGCTATTCAACTGCAGTTAACTTGACATTGTTTCATAATTCAGAAGTGTTTCATAATTATGTGTTCAGTTGCACAGTCTTTCAAAGGAGCTGCAGAGGGTAATTGGGGTTACAGACTCTAAAGGAGAATTAAAACTCTATTTATGTTTTGGATGGGTTCCAGCAAAACAATCACTTGGCAACTGTGATACGTTGAGAACACACAGTAAACTTTAGGAATGTCACAAATGTCTTTGTTTTGTTTGACAACATGAATATATGGTCTGAAGCTCAAACTTCCCCTGGTAAGCAGGGCAGCCTCGGAACACACTCTGCAGGGGCATGCCTGTTAATTAACATCTTTTAGGCAGAGCTTGTGTAGCTTGTACATTTATTCTAGTTCACTGACAGGATGACTAAAGGGAAAAAGGTTAAAACTCTTGTTCAAATAAGGCACAACACGAATTAGCAGGCTTGTGTAAACAACAGATATAGCTCTGTTACTGAAGGAAAAAAACAAACAAAAACCAAATTACAAATAGATCTGACTGCTAATGTATGAGTGCAGTCGAGTTCTCAGCCTGGGCTTCCCCCACTCCCTCCCTAGCCACTGCCTGTACAATAACTCACACCAGAAACTGCTACAACACAGGAAAGAAGAAAACACAGAAATCTCCTTCCTGATCCTATGATTCTGTGAAAAATAAACCCAATTAAAAGCAGCTGATTGAATTATTAGAGAGGCAGGTACCAGGGAGATGGCAAAAACAACACCAAGGAATTCCATATTGATTTCTGTCACTTTTGTGTATTTTGCAGCATAAAACAGGACACAATGAATACCAGGCAACCACAAACCTGTATCAGTATGATTTCACATGCACTTTTGTTTGTTTGGTTGCTGCTAATAGAAATAAATGGGATTTAGGAGTGATTATTTACATGTTTTGGGTGGTTTTCATGTCATTTGCTGCTGAGACGTTGCTATGGCTGAATGAAGGTAGAGGCTGCTGTGAGATTAACTCTGTGACTGTTTGCAAAGAATAAAAATTACAGCCACAGAATTTTCAGTCTTCTCCACATCTCAAACTGCTCTCTTGCACGTGGTATTGTTGCAGTGGCACATTTCTAATCCACCAGCAACTGGTTATGGGCTAGCAGCATTTATTAACCAAGCCATACACTAACATTACTTTTCTGGTTTGTAGAGCTTTAAATTGCAGGGGTTTTAGACATTTCTGTCCCTTTTTCCAAAACTGGTTAATACAGTGATGCCTTAGGGTTTAACTTTTCTATGTTTCCAACCCTGCCCTGCCCAGTGTCACTCTGCAGTTCCCTGGAGCTCGTTCAGTGCTGTTCTCTCATGCTCACACACACACAACAAAGCCTCTCCAGCTCTCCAAGGACACCCAGACCCTCCTAGGCCCAACAACTGCAAACCACAATCTTGGCAAAAGGGGGGCAAGCTTGGGCAAATTCCATCCTTGCCTGGCTTCTGCTTGGGGAATTGATGCTGAGATCCAAGTGGGAAGAACTCGGGAGCTGTCCTTGTCCATGTTGGGATGCACTGAGGCAGGAGCCTCTGGAGGCCAGAGTGTACCTCTGAAGGCCTTTCCAATCAATCCCTCCTTGATTCCTTGATTCCTGTCTGCTCTCTGTTTCTAGGGAGCCATTTGAGGCATCAACAGGATCAAAGAAAGAGGCCTAAATCAACACCAGACACCAAGAGCCTTATCACACACCAGGAGAGAAAAGGAGGCCCCTTATCTCTTTAGGTAAGACAGGTCCTCTGGTGTGGGAACAGGGAATGGCTGTTAGATGTGCTCAGAGGAGAAGGAATCTTCCAGATCCCAGTTTTCAGGAGAGGAGGTGAGGGGTTGAGAACACCTCTTGACAAGAGAGCTGTGCCTCGTTCCCCCTCTGCCTGTGCTCACACACCACAAGGAAAAATACACGCCCACACTAATTCAACATCTGCCCCCCTGCATGCCACCTGATCTTCCTCCCAGTGTTTATTCCTCACTCTCTCCCTTTCCCTGCCCCAACACAGCCCTGGCCCTTGTTTCTCTGAACCCTGGCACTGATCTTCCCCTTCTAACAATGAGTCAAAAGCGAAGTTGCCACTTTGATTTCACGTATTTAGAAAATCCGTAACAGCCTCAGATCCCGAGCACAAAGCAGCAGGAAGTGTTTTGGCACAGGCAGACTGCACTACCCTCTTCTTTAAAAACATTTCCCAAATTAGCTCGGCTTCCTGGATTTGTTCACAGAATATCACTCTCCCATTTGTGATACTTTCCTTCAGTTATTTCTAAAGTGTTTTTGAAGCCTGCCAAGACTGTTTAGGATATGCTGCTATTCCAATACAGCAGATGGCACTAGTGTTAAGTAAGCATTATGGAAATTTACTGTATTCCTAGAAAAAACAACCAAGTGAACATCGACTAGCAGGTGGCTAAAGTATTTCATGAGCAATGGGGAAAGTAATTCAGAGACAGAGTGTGGACATGGCATTAGATGTGTCACCCCTCTAAGGCCCAGGATTGGTCATTCAAACTGGGCACTCATCTTTGGTGCCTTTTTCACCCAGATCTCAGAACATTTTCTGAAACAGAAGCAGCCTTAACATTGAGGACCACAAAACTTATCAACGTCACCCAAAAGGTACCTCCTGTTCTCATAAGTTATCTTGGATTGCAGGTTGTTGTGAGGCTGTTTCTCCCTTGCTCATGCTGAGCATTTATCATCAGCCTTGTTATTTTGGGGATAAACAAGCAGCAGCCACGAAGGGAAGATACATAAATTATGGATGCTCACAGGAACAGCTGGACAACCTTGAGTAAAGGGTTATGCTAAATCCTGTGGCTCTCCTAGAACCTCTTGGATGTTCTCTACTAAAACATTCTTCTCCTTGGGCCAAGCCTGAATTATTATAAATTCTGTTAGAACATTTTGTGTCCCCGGTCCCCATGGCAATACAGAACATGGTATTACACACCTCCAGTATTTCTGCTCTTGACTGAATTTTTATATGCAAACACCTTATACTACTTATAACCTTCACTTTGAAAAGAACTTAAAATTGTTTATCATTATAATCTGAAGGTTTTAAACACACACATCCAAAAGCTTTAAGAAGTTCCTCATGCAGCAAACACACAATCAAATCCTACACCCTTCTTTCTTTCTTTTCATTTTAATTTCTGCTCTAGTGCTGAAAAGCCCCCACAGTAGATTACAGCTGTAGTCATCAGATGAATTAGGCTAAAATTACTTCTCTTTGTGGATTTAAATAACCATTTAGCTACATTAAAACCAAACATCCAGGTCTAGCAAACCTGAGGTTATCTCCATTGCAGCCCTCCCATTTCTGCAATAAAAAAGATTATGATGCCTGACATGTCAACAGATGCTTGAATGCAGCAAACCAGCATTACCACTGGACATCCACACTCAAATCCTAGTCATCCATCTGGAGTCTGAGCAAAACTATTCTCCTCCTTCTTAAATTAATGAAAAGCTAACTGTAGCAGTCTGGGGAAGAAATCCTTTCCAGTCTCTCTACATGGGACAGCAGTGGCTGATAAGGACTTCAGCAAGATTCAGCTCTCCAGCAGGCCTGATGCAAAGGGATTGGGCAGGAGGAAGGACAGAGTCTAAATGCCAAAATGTATTTGCCTGTACTCCTAAAAGAAATCCAAACACAGGCCTCCTGGCCTTTTCCAGTGAACATGTACGACACTGACTTGGCTTTGGTAAATAGTCCTGGAACAAGGCACACAGCTCCAGCATGGATCCGTGCCTATTTAGAATTTAAGCTCAGCTTTTAATATGCTGTTACTATAAGAGATTTTATTTCTAGCAAGTCCATTCTGTTGGTTTGTGAGATTTCTTAAAATCTTCGTAACTGGAAGGGTTAACAAACGTAGGCAACATGGCAATAACAAGTAAAGTTCCATTCTTCTTTCCCTATAGATCTACACTAGATAAACAACCATGCACAATCTTTTATTTAATTCACATTTCATCTCGGCGCCGATTTACAGAGGAAGTGGGCTTGTTCTCGACTCAATTCCTGAGGAAGTTTAATAAATTGAAATGTTAATCTGTTCTTTCTCAACTCTCTTGAAGGCATCACAGAAGTATCTGACAGTGACAGATAAAAAATAGCAGGCTATTATGGTCTCTCCTCCTCAGTCAGCAGCAGCGCGGTGCCGGCCAGCCCTGAGCTGTACCATACGGCGTTTCCTGGCACATCCATCCTCAGCAAGACACACACAAGACAGAAATGAAAGCTTCAGCGTCAATACTTGGAATTCTGCTATGATTCTCAGTGTTTCATCAAGAAGGATGCTCCCAGTAATTGTGTCTCCACTATGTGCTGCCACGTTTTAACTACCAGTAAGTGTTCACTTAACCAGCACCACGTTGGTCACATTTTAAAAGATCTTTAAAGATGATGCCTTAGGTTTTAACTTTTATATTTTTCCAACCCTGCCCTGCCCAGTGTCACTCTGCAGTTCCCTGGAGCTCGTTCAGTGCTGTGCTCTCATGCTCACACACACACAACAAAGCCTCTCCAGCTCTCCAAGGACACCCAGACCCTCCTAGGCCCAACAACTGCAAACCACAATCTTGGGGACAGGGGGGCAAGCTTGGGCAAATTCCATCCTTGCCTGGCTTCTGCTTGGGGAATTGATGCTGAGATCCAAGTGGGAAGAACTTGGGAGTTGTCCTTGTCCATGTTGGGATGCACTGAGGCAGGAGCCTCTGGAGCCCAGAGTGTACCTCTGAAGGCCTTTCCAATCAATCCCTCCTTGATTCCTTTATTCCTGTCTGCTCTCTGTTCCTAGGGAGCCATTTCAGGCATCAATGACACCTGACAGCCTTCATTATAACAAACAATTTCTCAAAATGGACTATAAAAGTATTTTACACAATATTCTGAAAGCAACAATTGATACATAAAGGCCAAGGAGTGATGGTATCCCAGCTTTCAATTCCCCTCTCTTGCACTGCACTCTGTGGTCCTGAGGAAGGCACTTTCCCTTCTTTGCTATTAGCTGTATTAGAAAACATTAAATAATTTCATATTCAAAACTGATCAGCAGTTGCATCCCTTGGTACCCACTCATGGTCACAGAATGGCAGCTCAGTAGTCAAGCTGTTAGCTTAGTAGTCACATTACAGAGTCAAATGATGTATTATGACACTAAAATAAACAACTATCCATGCCAGCCCAGAAAGGGCAGCATGCAGGAGAGCTTTTGGCATATTCCCTGAAAGAAGAGAAGCAGCATCCTTAAGCATTTTATATCCCCCAAAACTGCACACAAAAAAAGCCAGATCAACTAAAAAGGATGTTCCCCATAGTGTTTCAAAATTCTCAGTTAATAATGGAATGACAGCTTGAGCTCTGCACCTCCTTTAGTTTTGCAGCACCGTATATACCACAAAAGGTTGAAGCATTTTCTTTTTTTAAGCAGAAAAAAAAATCATGACAATTTTAAAAACGCTTACAGATTATCTGCCAACTGGTTTGGGTTGTTTTTCCTCCTCTCAATGCCTACTGAAGGTCATTTATTTCGTGCTTTTAAAACAAATATTTTCATGTAAAATGCAATATTGTAGAATGCAAAATGAAGTGAAATGTCAACTGTTTGATATTCTGTAGCACAGGGGAGGTGCAGCTGTTGCACCGGGGACAGCTCTGAGTGACAAGAGCTTTACCTAGATGAATTGCTATTTCTGAGCATGACTTTAAATAAATCATTTAAAATAGAACAAAAAGAGACAGCAAAGCAGAGCAGGCTCTCCAAGAGTTCAATAACATCATGTCATATTGATAGATAAGACTGACAAGTCCAAATACAACTCTGCATTTCATCAACAAAAATGTTCTTCAATGCAAACAGAAATAGCAAAGGGGAAAAGACAAATGAAACAGCTGCAACAGGCAGCTAAAAGGAACGTTGAAGAAAGATCTCCAGGCTCCAACCCACACAGTTTGCTGTAATCTCATGACAATTTTCACCTGGATCAATAAGGTTGTGTGTTTATTACAAGCCTTACAAAATGTACCATGGCATGGTGGTGGTGTACCTGCCCTGGAAGCCCAAAATTCTCTTCAAGCTTCTGTCACGGGGAAGACAAAGGATTCCAAAATATTTCATTTCTACATGAGGATGGGTGACAGATTCTGCCCCAGAACTGCTCAGGCAATATTCTAAGAGCACTGGAAATTTCAGTAGTTTGGAGGGTTTAGTCACATCTTTCACAGCCTGGTGACTACTTAAAAAATCAAAGTGCTAGGAAGACAACAGAATGAAGAACTCAGTCACACAGGAGCCATGGCAAACCCCAAATTCATGTGAATTTATATAAAACTGCTCTGGAGCAATATTTCCTGTGAGAATGATGACTTGTGGTGACATTCTGATGGGATTTTAAAAATTCCTCCACAAAACCTAATTCCCATCATAACTTTAGCTCCTTGTTCATAGTTATGCTTCTGCCCAGGAGTTCCACCCCCAGCTTGTGCCACTGTTCCACTGGGCATGCAAGGGAAGGAAATGTGCCTCCCTGGTTAGCTGGGACTTCCACCAGGTATTTTTCCTCTCTGGATTGAAAGGTGAATATCTGTAAGGACTGATTTCACTCTTCCAGCCACAATCGAAAATGAAAAACCCAAGTCAAGACCAAAACTCGTGCTTGACATGGAATCACTGAATGGTTGGGGTTGGAAGGGACCTCTAGAGATCAGCTATTCCAAGAGACAAATTGTTCACCCATAATTCAAATATTTTCAAGGGGACCAGAGAGACTCCCTTAAAATTATTAGTTGGCAGGATGCATTCAGCAATGGTTTTAAATGGATTTCTTCCCCTAATCTCTTCTCCTCTAAAACAGTTGCACTGAATGTGGACATTTTGTAATGACAAACAGGACAGGGATGTGGAGAACAAGTCAGGAACTTGAAGGTATTTAAAATTCATCTCAATCTATGACAAATTAAGGAGAAGGCTGGAAGCTTGTTTTTAAAAACTTAAGAGAGTTCACTTCAAAGGCTTCTTGCTTTCCTGGGGATTTTTTCTGCAGAAAATGTTTCAGTGTTAGCAGCTGCCACTGTTTTTTCTCCTTCCAGTTGCCAGAATTATCAGCATGCTGGCTGTTCAGAGATAAAGTAAGGAACAAATCAATGTAGAAAAAATTAGGTTTTGATTCCCCTTAACTTCTTCCAGAGGCTGTCTGGACACACAGCTTCAGTCTTCTGTCAAGGAATGGCTTCTTCTCCTTCTGCCTTTGGCCATCTGTCTTCAGAACTCACTTCTGTCTACAACAGGGCCCAACCAGAGTTTTATTTTACTATGACATTAACCTCTGCCCCTCCCAGATTCTCAGAGCTGCCTGTTACTCCCAGGCTGACTCCTGAATCTCAGGAGCACTTTTCTGGTAGCCTACACCAGTGCCTCAGGATATTGTCTCCACACTGCCCCGGTGTTTCTCAAGATGTCTCTGTGTATCTTCTCAGCTGCAATAAATTCTCTCACTCTTTCTGGTTTATTTTTGGCTGTAGTAAAAGAGGCTCCTTTAGCTGTGTGTGATTACCCTCCACAAATACCAACAAGTTTCCCTTTCCCTAGCATGGTCTAATGTTGCACTCTCTCACTTTTTCCTTGGATTTCACCTTACATTTCACCTTCTTTCCCCAACCTTCTTTATCAGACACATTGATAAACATTGCCAACATTACCCTACCTTGTTTTGATACCTGAGCACCAATATGCAGGACAAGGAAGTCTTAAGGATTGAATCCTACCAAGGCATGTGCAGCAAGCCTGAAGATTCTCAGAGCAAATACTTCACAATAAAAATGAACAAAATCAACTAGAGTCAACAGTGTTTCATACTCATGCAGCCTTCACCTTTTAAAATTATCAACTATTTTATCTATGTATTTATTTTCATGTTTGTGACCCCTTGAAATTGGAGAGGGAATCAGTGACAGGTTTAAAAGCAGGTGTAATGCCATGGATGCTCTGACTTCCCATTTACCAAAGGAAGGACCAGTATTTTACCAAAAGAAATATTCTAGATTGTTGCTCTGATTTTCAGCTTCTTTTTTTTTAATGTTTGCATTTTTTGTAATAGAAATTTTCATGTATTTCATGTAAACAAAGCAGTATTTTACTAACTTTTTTTTTTGTTTTTCATTCCTCTCTTGAGGAAGAAACAATTGATAAGACTTCTAGTTTGACCAGTGTGCTTGAAGAGGAGACAACCTCATCCTCCAATCCATGGTCATTGTCAGAAATCTATATATATCAAAGTAAAATTAAACTATGAGGTTTTTTCTGCTTGAAAACTCTACTGTGTGTGTGTTGTTCATTTTGTGTCTGATAGTGACACTAGATTGCCAACCTATTCTGACTGGTTTTTAAAAGAAAGTGTAGACATATCTAGGCTGTTTTGTACCTGGAGCAGTGTGTTCCTAGTTGGAATAGAAGGGATAAAACAAAAGGAAGGAGCTTCACTCAGTTGTGTGTTTGGTCACCCTCAGTCAGTGCCACCATTTCAGTCTGTGGGCACTCTGAATTAGGCCATTTGGAGAGCTTTCCTTACTTGATGCCTTAGGTTTTAACTTTTATATTTTACAAACCCTGGGCTGCCTGGTGTGTAACTCTGAATTTTTGTGTGGCCTGTGAGCTGCTGTTCCCTCATGCTGGTTAGACATAACAAACCTCTCTGGGTTTGCTCTCCAAGGACACCAGGCCCCAAAATGCGTAAACTAACATCTTAGAAGGGGGGTAAACTTCAGAAAGTACATCATTAACTGAAGCTTTAATTGCAGAATTAACCCTGATGTGCAAATGGACCAAACCTATAAAAGTGACAAGAACTCATGACTTGGGGTCCATCTTGGCAGCAGCCTCTGGACACCCCAGGGTGTGCCTTTGAAGGCCTTTCAAATAAATACCTGCCTTTATTCCCTTATTCCTGTCTGGTCTCTGTTTCTAGGTGGCCACCTCAGGCATCAACTAGGTATGTTCAAGAAATTACAATTCCTAACTTTGAATAATCATTCAACAAATTAAATGAAAAACAGATGTGTGCATCAGATATTCTTCATGAGACCCCTCAGCAAAAAACGAGGCAATTCACAGTTCTAATTTTAAAACCAAACCAGTGTTTCACTGAACATCTTCTGTTCAATATAACATTACTTAGTTACACACATTTTATAATTAAGCAGTAAAGGACTTAAAAAAAACCAAAATAAAACAAGAAGAAGCATTGATGGAGTGGAGGAAGGGCTTTTTGTTTCAATATTTTTTTTTACCTCACAAAGTAGTAAGTCAATGATGTGGAAGACCATGCAGAGTGGAAACTTGGCAGTAAAAAGAGTGAGGAACCACTGGGATGCATACATATGAGCTTCCAAATTGAGGTCTGAGAAATGGCTGTGCAAGTCTGGTAACTGCTCCTGGAATAAAGAAAAAGTATAAATGTTTCAGTATTACTCATTAATCTGAGTTCTTCATCCATACTTCCAGTAAGAATTGCTAAATACCAAAAAACACAACAAAGTGAAAGCCTGGCTTATTTTGAGCAATGAAAATGTTTCTTGATAAATTTCAGTGCCCATGGTTACAGCTTTTAGTAAGATATCTGCAGTGGATTCTATCACAGCATCAAAGAACATACTGAGATGAGACTGAGAAATTACAAAATCTTCAACAGTCGAAAGGCAGAGCAGTTGTAAAATCTGTGTCTTGGTGTGTATTTTTAAGTTATTCCTTTGCTGTGTCTTGCTATAAATGCTTCTGCCACAAAAAACAACTCCTGGAAGCAGATCACCTTGCAGAGCTTGAAAGCAACAGAGTGCACAACCCATCAGAGCATTTCTCTAACTAGGAGCACACACAAGCAACACAAAATAAGCACCGAAAATCCTACTGAACAGTGATGATATGGTCATTTAATAAAGTATCGTTGTTAAGAGTGTATTGGCTAATAAAATCTGGTTTGTTTGTTAATAAAAATCTTTGTGAGCAAATGTAAATATTGAGAAGATCATATGCTGAAATATCACATTCACTAGGAAGCAATTCTATTCCAGTGAGTATGAAATGTGCACAATTTGACATCTGAAAAAATACCATTAAGCTGACAATAGTCTGGCTTGTTTGGTTGCAGTATATTGGTGCCAGGATGATTTTTTTGCTTTTTATACCCATCTTATATACCCTTTTATATAGTTTGATGTATTCTCAGTGCTTTTAGCCCCACACTTGTACCTCCCCAAGGCTGAGAACTCAGCTCAGCCCCACGGCACCGTTAAACCAGGAGAGCAAACATCCTGGGAGCCCCAGACACCAAGGGCCTCTCCAGAACACATTTTGGAACCTCAGCCAGGCCCAGCCAGGGGGAAGGTTCCTCACAACGAGGGCTTCACTCCAGCCTCTCACTGGGGAATCTTTAATAAATATATTCATTTTGCAAGGCCTATAACTCTGTGTATTTCAGTGTGAGGTGTGCATGCATTTTCAGGGCATTCCACGTGGATGAAGTGCTGCACCCAAGGATCCTGAAATAAATCCCGAGGCAAAAACCCCTTTTCCCCATAAACCATGTTTTGGTTTTAATTTTAACACCAGGGAAAGGCAACATATCCCACAGAGATACCTGTGGTCATCTGTGAGAACAGCCTTCAGCACCCAGCTTTTCAGTGTGCCAGGAGAAGGGCAAGGCTCAATGAGCTGCCAGTAATTCCTTATTAGTCAGAAAAACAATGTCTAAAATTTGCTAAACTGTTTGATGAAATAATTCCACCTGAAAACAGAGCAGAGGCTCAGAAGGGACAGTAAAAGCTGCCCAGTGATCCATAAGCATCAGGATGTCCTGACCTCTTTAACATCGACATAATTCATGGCAAGTAGGACACTGATGGAGGCAGTCCAAAGGACACCCTGGCCCCAGCAGCACAGAGATGTTCTCTCTAACCAACATCAGAAACAAAGTGAGGGAGCAAGCAAACAGAGAGGGGGGGAAAGCCAAATACCTGCTCTGCTTGGATACAAAGATCAGCAACAAGAGTGGTTTATCAAAGACAAAAGAAACTAGAAACAAATCTGACTCAGGATGTTCAAATTCAGCTATTCAAACTTCCCTGCTTTGCTTTGACCCCACCTCTAAAAGGAGAGGGGTTTTGTTGTCCAATAGCTTTTGGAAGCAAAGCATTAATCTCTTCTTCACACCAGTATTTCCATTTATGAACTAAATCAAAGGAGAGTTTGTTCCTCTGGCCCCACCTGCATTAACTTCTCCAGCTGGAAAAATTTGCAATGGAGATCTTCAAAGTTATTTCTGTAGAGGTCCCTCAAGCCGTAGTCATACATTATTTTCACAAATACACAGAATGCCTGCTCCTCTGGCATCTGTTTGGAAAAATACACAAAAATAAGGTTAATAAGGGAGCTAGGGCTGGACATGCCTTACACAGATACACTTAAACACCTTATGCACAATGAATTCAGAACCAAATTAAAATTTTCAGCCAAATTAAGCAACTAAAATCTCAATGGGACTATTCTCCTTGAGGAACACCTGGATTTGGCTCTCTAAGGCCTTCTTTGAACAAAATGTGGGCTCAGATCACAGGTTCACATGTGTGCCTACATCCTGACAGCAGCACAACTGTCAGCAGCAATCTTTCTGTCAAACAGGTATGAGAACAACCAGTACACAACCCTCAGGCACATAAAAATGATTAAAAAATGAAAAAAAAACCCCAAGAATGAAAATAAAATTAAAAGGCAACAACTCATGACAGTGGTGCCTACTGAGAAATACTTGGTTAAACGGGAAAAATTCAGGAGAACTAAGGTACAGCCAACCTGGAGTGAGAACAGTGCTCATCCACTTTCATCCAAACCCCAGGACAACAAACTCTTGTTTCCCACAGTCCAATCTATTCACATGCTGACTTTTTCAGAATCCCTACATCCATAACCTCTATTTCATTCTGACCAAGATTTCTCATGCAGCAGTGGTTTGGAAGGTGGTACTAACAGGAGCTGTCTGAGCCACTCTGCACTTGTATTTGTTGGCTTGAGCCCACTGAATGCTGGATTGGTGAGAAGCCCTGTGCCACAAAACCTCCACATCATCTTCCCAACTTCCCCTCGCCTTCAGAACCCAAACCAACCTTTCAGTCTCATTAAAAACATGCTTTCTTTGGAAGCACAGGGCTGTAACAAATGAAAACAATTACTGAGAATCAAGACCAGCTCTTGACCTTTCAGTGCACTCCCTCATTTGGCCTATTGCTGTTGGTAACCCAGAAAAAGAATTCTTTTAGGCATTCTCTGCCTCACCAACTCATCAGAATTGTTCACAGGTTGAGAAAAATGTAAATATTACATTTGTTTTGAGAATGTGCTCTCCTTGGCCAAAGATAATTTTTATTCTGGGATTTGTTTTCATAGTTTATGTTGTACACACACAGGGACTGTCTGTTCACACAGACACAGACAGTTCCTGCAGACAAGCCAGGCTGAAGGGATCTTGATCTCTCTCTCTCTTTCCTTTTTATTAATATATATCTATATATCAATCTATAAATAAATACCTTCTGATTTCTGAATCTAAAATCCATGAACTCTGAGTGTTTGTGGAAAAGGCCCTGGGAGAACAGGGCCTCATCTCATCAACATATTGCCAACTCCTTATCAAATACCAGCTACAGATAAAAGCTCGGTATTTCTTCAAAGAGAATTTTAGGTTCTTGATATTTCCCTTCAGGGTTTCATCTTTTACACTCTGCCCATGATTAGGGTCTGTCTCCAGGGCCACAGGCAGACAGTTTCCTTTTCATTTTCAATAAAGACATCACAGAGTAACTGGTTAGCACAAAGTACTGCCAGGTTGGCTGATGCCTGTCAGTCTGGGCTTGATTCACCCAAGACAAATTCTTTGGAATTTCAAAGCTCTTAATCCCAATTTCCTCTGAATGATCCCCACTGAGAGCACAGAAAAGCTGCAGACAAAGTAAAGGGAAGAAATCATTTTATCCTGACCAAAAGACTTCCATGTGCTCTGTAAGAAAATGAATGCAGATTTCAGGGGTTTTGGTAAAAAACAGTTGTTTCTAATGAAACAAAGGTGCTCATGCACAGCCACATCTACCCTGCATGCTCAGACACTCATGCATCCACCACTGTCCCTCTCCAAGACAGGGAGGTGGAACAGAGGTCAGCACTAGGCCAAAGAGCTCCTCAAGTCCTTGCTCTCAGTGAACAGAGGTTCTCCAATATTGCCAACCCCAAGGATTTAAAATCATCAATCAAATTTTCTTCCTTTTTTTT
>VZTN01007824.1:1518-13364 GCA_013400515.1 Erpornis zantholeuca | reverse complement strand
AAAAAAAACAAAAAAGCAAAAAAAATCAATGAGTAGAAAAAATCATTAATTCAGTTTTCCCTGTCTTATCATCTGGCTTAATTATTATTATACCTGCAACTATGTCTAAAGAATGTTTTAACTCTATATCATTTATCATTTTAAAAAATCATATTTAAAATCTCTCCCAGAGTCATCATTTGTTTTGGGTTTTTTTTAATTTTAGTATTTAGTTTCAAGAAAATTGAAGAAAAATACATGTATCAACTCCCATTAGAGATATATCTTCCTTCTTAATAACCCTATGCAAAATTTTGCTATATTGCCTTCTGTTTCAAATAGAACATAAAAATACTTTTTAATATCTTCATTTTAGTTCTGCCCTCTCTTCCTCAGATTATCTTTTTGGGATGCTGGACACAGTGTCAGGCAACACCTTTTGCCATTTGGCTATTGCTACCAGAGCAATGAAAGTGAAAATGGATTTCTTAAAAGAAAATCAGGAAGGAGAGTGCAGGGCATGGATATAAAGCACTACAGAACTCCTGGTAGTTGCTGATGTTTATGTTCTTGAGCAGTTGGTGGTGCTTAAAACTGACACAGTGCATTGAGATTTATCAGATTGATAACCATGGGTCCCACAGACATGCTGTGGGCTAACAGAGACATGGCAAAGCCTTGTCAGGAGTGTTGTGGCTGTAATTGTGACAGACAGTGATCCCTACCAGTTCTACAAGTAAATAAATACAGAAGCTTCCTATAATGAACCTTTTTAAGAGCTGAAGTGTAATGTACTTAGGCTCTTTTTCCTTGTCTGATAAATAGAAATTTAAAAATATTCTGAAATCTTGGGGTTTTTTTCTTTATTCTTTAGAAGAATGACCCACATTAAAGATGTCACAAGCACAAGCAAACATCAGTTTTCTGAGCTGCTTCACTAAGTGATCTGTTTCGAAACATAGTACTTACAGAAAGGCAACAATTTATAACTTCAGGCAGGCAGCTAATTTTGAATAAAAACATTGCTGCTGAAGTGATTAAATATCAGTGGTGGTAAAGAGCAGTGCTTATTGTTTCAATAAACAAGGATACCCTTTAGACATTACACTGTAATCTTTTATTTATATATACACCTTCACTTGCCAACTTTCAGATTAAAATATAGTTGATAGAACTTGATGAATACATTCTTTTCATTACAGACTTAAGTATTTTGCAATGGCTCAGTGCAGGCCTAGCAAAAAAGGTTACGTATGATTTAATTGCACATTCTTCAACCCCAATCTACAAGTTTTCTTTTTCCTAGTTTCCTCCTGTCTCTGGTCACCTGTACAGATATTACTATGGCACAAGTGGACATTAAAGGTAGTTATTTTAGATTATAAGCAGTTTATAAAGCAACAATAATTTAAAATATTGACTCTTGTTATTACGAAGTAACAAGAGTCAGTATTTTTAATTATTAGCATCTTCACTCACACCTGTAGCTCTTGTTTGTTGTTTTGAACCCCTGAAAATCTGCCATAGAATAGATTTTATGCTATAGCTGTTTTTACTGGAGGTATCCATATTGCACATAGAGTTGTAGAGTATTTACTTTTAATGAGTCAGATGTAAAGGTTTTTCAACTGTTTTGAGGAAATTCTGGTGCTTTTACCTATTCTTATAACTTTGATCTCTGATTAAATTTAAGTGATACTAACAGCTATTTTCTGAAATTCTTGCTCCTTTATAATTGTTTCTAAGAGCATCAAAAGCTAAAATGAAATTGATATTCTTATAACTTAATTAAAATGTTGTTTTACTGCAGACCTTCATTATCAGAGTGTGTACATGAAGCAACTCATTATTAAACTGCAGGAAAGAACCTGCACACCCAGAGATTTGTGTGAAAGATGCATTGGAGATGATGCTGGTGCACTTTGCAGCTTGTGAGAATACATGACAACTTCATGTGTATCTGCCTGGGCTGCTATGATTGTAGCTCTAACTCTTAGAGGGCTGTTTTGTTTATAAACTGTATCTTACACTTGCAGAAGATGTCAGTTTTCAACAAGCCCAGATGCTCTCCCCAGAGGCAATGCTGTCTGCGAGCTATACAAAAACAACCCTTGAATTACTAAAATTGAGGTATTTTGTATTTTTTAAAAAGAAATTTGCTTTTAGGCTCATTATTAATACTTCTTGTCTATTATGTAGAAGTTGGTTTTGGATTTTGTTTTGTTTGAAGCTTTTTGGGAGGGGTTTGTTTGGGTTTTCTTATGGTCCAGAAAAGTTCCATATTTAATCAAATACAAGGAATGCTATGTCTTCAGGGCAGATACAGGACAAGGTAAGACCTAAAGCCAACCTGTGTTTGATTGATTCTGTGCTAATGAATAAGAATATGGTAATTTGTATTATCATACCTGTAACTACCTTTAAAGACTTTTTCTGTTTAATTATATTCCGTTCCTGGGAATGCCTATAGTGACCATTTAGCAGTGTGCAAGTAAGTTCATGTTGAGCATCTTGCTATTCTTTATGATTCAAGTGTTTGATATATTAATTTTTGGATTGGAATCTTACATGGATTAGATGATCTAAACTTCTTAAAACTTCCTTTCTACTTCTTTCAGGGAAAATTCAGGGAAAGAGAAGGAGGTGCTTTGATATCTGTTTCTTCTTCCTTTTCTTTTTCTTAATTATGTTTCTGGAACCATCTGTTCTTTTTAATCTAATTTGATGCCAGAAAGTTCTTACTTAGGGCAAAACTAGCTTCACAGACAATGTGGTGTCATTCTTGCATCATCAAAAACACTACTGGATTTTTGCACAGGAGTAACATTTGCACAAAATTGTCCAACTGGAAAAAAAGGTTGGTACCGGTGGCTTTCTTGTGACCTTTTTTCCATTGAAGTACTTCTTAAAAGCATGCTTAGTAAAATTCTGATATTTAGTAAGTAGCAGTTGATGTTGAAAGAAGCTCAAAGACTTTTTATTCTTTGTTCTCCGATGCAGAATTTCATGTGTGAGGCTACTCATGCACTGATAGCACTGCCTGCTGTGACATTTTCTGATTATTAGTGATTATTGGCAGCATTTTGCAAGTATTCCAGAGCAGAAAGTATTTCATTATAGGTGCAGCCAAAGTCTCAGCCAAAAGATGCACTTCAAAGAATGGATACTGTTGAAGTGATGAGGTATTTAAAAAAAAAAAACCATCAAAAAAACCAACAAAACCCCACCAAAAAACAAGAAAACAAAAAAAATCCCAAATAACAACAACAACAACAAAAAAAAAAAAAAAAAAAAAAAAAAAAAAAAAAAAAAAAAAAAAAAAAAAAAAAAAAAAAAAAAAAAAAAAAAAAAAACAAAAAAACCAGGAAAAACAGCAGTGGTAAAATATCAGAACCAGAGGATGATTTTTCAGTACAACATCATGAAATTGAATTTTAAAGGCTTTCTAACTCTTTGGACTACTCTAATTAAAATTTTTGATTGTTGCTTTCTAATATATTTATATGTGAATAAATTAATGTGCCCTCATTTTGATTCTTTATTTAACTCTATTGTCTATTATCTCCAGAGAGCTTAGTAGTTCAACCTCATCTGCTGTTAAGAAAATAGAAGGAAAATGGCCAAAGGTCAGGGAAAGAACACCAGACTTTAAAATAAAATCTAATATATATCTTTCTTTCCTGAAGCCTTTTTTTTTTTCTATCCAAGGAATCCTTAGTTTACATTATCAACAAAGGGCTTCAAAATAAAATCCGTGTAGTTTTCAAAGTATTATCTTCAAAAGCAGATTGGCAGTAACACTGTCAGGTGTTCTTCCCGGCAGAAGTTTATTACAGAGCTTAGGCTGAGCAGAGCAGACGTGGGTGGCACTGCACGGGAGGGCAGGAGAGCTGCTGTCCCCTGCCGTGCCCTTGGGGACATCCCTGCTCACAGGGACTGCCCCAGCCAGGACAGGAGAGCTGCTGTCCCCTGCCGTGCCCTTACAAATTTTTAAAGAATTAGGCTTTCTAAACATTTTTTTGTGCCTGTTGCCTTTACGAGCAGCATAGGAACACCTTCTGTTGCATTCTTGTCCTTGGGATGCTTTGAAAATGAAATTTTGCTGCTGTATTTCTTGTCCAAAATTGCAGAAGGCACTTTTTTTTTTTTTTCAATTATGTCGAATGTCCATTTTTAGAGAAGATGAATATAAAACATAGGTGGACAAGAACCGAAAAGTTGCAATTGCAAACTAGATATAATTAAACATTTATTGTATTTTATTTAAAGAATTTGAGCGTGGCTTGTAAATGATCAGACATATGCTTGTGATAGTGTTCCTTGTGGAGTGATTTTTTGCTCCGTGGGAAGAGCCCTTCCAGTCACCTCTGGTGGTTACACTGATGCCTTTGTCACCTCAAGGTTTCTCTCAGAAAAGGTTCACTTTTACTGGTGGGTTCGATTTCATTACAAGATTTGGTTACTAGCCACTCCAGATTTGTCCTCCCTGCATGCAAGGGACATAACAAAAATAGTGAGATCTCAAGGAAACAAGTATTTTAGGGGTTATTTTATTTACTGTATTGCAAGGTGTCTTGGAATTCAAGCCTGGGACCACTGGGTGGGGCTGTACAAATGCCAAAGATTTCTGCCTACATGTTAGTAATATAAGCAGGAGCTAAGGCACAACACATGGATACAAACCACGGAGGAGGAGTAATATAAGGCACCAGTAAAATGTTAGATGATAATGATTCAGCAAAGAAGCAACTGGTTTTGAACACCAAGGAAGCAAAGAATTTGAAACAGAGCAATGAAGTGGCTTTGCTGATACTTTCTAGGATGTTTTTTTGCACAGAAGAGCACCAACTTTGCAATCCTCCTGCAAGTAAAGCAATGGACAGCAGACATAAAGTACAGCTGGATGATGAAAGATGGATAGATTATGAAGGATAGATTATGAACCACTGAAGAAAATGAGGAGAAGCAGAAGACAATACAGGTTTTTGGCCTATATTGGGGTAGATTAAAATCCTTTTAACTTTCCTTCTATTAAAGAATTATGTTGTAGAACATCAGGATTAAAGCATTAATCCTACATACAGTATGTTCTAATTTATCAGAAAAGTTGCATGTTAACCTGACAAAGTAATTTCTGTTATCCTTCAGTTCCACTAACTACAGAATCCAAATTATTTAAAGATCGAAGTCTTCTGAGAATACAGCTGATTCATTCCTTTTGTGTGTCAGGTTGTTGAAAATTTCACTCTGAATGGCTGCTGCCATACTTAATTAGCAAGCAGATCATAAGTGAAACTGCTTCTTTACCAACTGTGACCAGCAGGTATTGACAAGAAAGCCATGTAAACTCTTCTAATGACTGCTGGTGTGCTTAAACCAGCAGAAAAATATGTTCACTTCAATGTCCCTGGGGCATTTAGCTTTGTATTAGACAGCAGCTTTTACTGGAAGTGTGAGAACAGGGCTTGTGAACTTGCAAAAATCTATAATGTTCCAGCTGTTTGAAAAGGTCCCCACACACTTATTGGTAGAATGTTGTCAATATTTAACTCAGTAAGTTCAAAACTTTTCTTCTAGGGTATATAAAATCAAAAAAGACATTGTCCATTTTTCCACTTTTCGAAATAGTTTTTGATCTATTTATGTTACCCTTTTTCTTCCAGATATCGGGACTAAAGCCTTAAAGCAGTTCTTTTCCCATAACTGCAAGATCTTTTTCTCTCTACCACCATGAAAATTTTAATTTGTCTAGTAAAATTATTCCCACAGAGAAGAAAAAAAATACAAACTTGTGGGGAAAGAAGCAAGAAGCCTTACTTAACGTGCATTAAATTCTGGAAAGAGTTGTTGCGTTTGCAAGTAAAATGCTGCTGGGTTTTATGTTGTTAGGAGAGAATTAATTCTTCATCCTTCTTGCAACCAAAAGGGATTTTCAACTCCTGCTTGTGAATAAACTGTAATATTGACCCTTCAGTGCAAGCCAGGACGCAGACACGTGCCAAGAGCCATCTGGCTTGCCTTAACCATAGGCTCCTCATTTGTGAAGGTGCTAATTTCTTTATCACTAGGGCCTTTGCCTTCAACAGACCTAGACACCTGGGAATACTTTGCTTTAGAAATTTGTATTAAACCACAGTCTACCCTCGGGGGCTGTATGTGTATATTTACATGTATGTATGTGAAAATGTTTATCCTCCTATATCAAAATAATATGAAAGTAAGATAAATTTATTTAGAATATACCACACTGTATCAAAGAATTCAATGCATTGGTACCTTGATTAGATGTGAAGTTGTCTATAATTTACTAATTTAAGAGCACTTGTGATTAGTTATGCAGAATTTCTCTTTTTTATATAATTGAAAACTGACATACATTTTGTATGCCTAGTCATGGAGATATATGTGCATAGTCATTATCTGCATGAATTGAAGAGGGCCATACTATGGATTAAAACTGCAAAGAATTAATCTTGCAGACCAGTGCCAGTAAGGACATTTTGCCATCTTGAATAACAGCTGCAATTTTTAACAATGTTTTTGTAGATTGCCTAAGGAAGTGATGGATTTTCCATCACTGGAAATTTTATAAGATCAGGTCATACAAACATCTGTCAAGAATGGTTTCAGTACAGCTGATTGTGCCTTGGGGCAGAGTGCCAAACTAAGTGACCTCTCCAGGTCCCTTCCGCCTCAGTGTTCTGTGACTGTGGCATTGCGATGCCACATATTGTAGATATGTGTATAGAAGTTATCAAAGTTTGTTTGTACTATTTTATCCCACTCCCATTTCTTAAGGTTGGGGGATATATGTGTATAAGTAGAAAAGAAAGGAGAATGGTTCCTAGTTAATTATGGAAATTTTTGCCAATTTTATTGGACTATGCATTTTGAGGTCTACCTTGAGACCAAATGAAAGGAAGACATAAAAGCAAAGCAGCACAGATCAAGACTTGGGATTTGCTAAAGCAACATTTCTTATTTAAATGATAGTATGTTTAGCAGAGTTGTTAGCCTTTACTACTGGTGATACAAATCCCATGCTAATTCAGACTGCTCTGTGCTGCTTGAAATGTACATTTGTATCTTCTCACTGTCTGCCTTGTCCTGTTGATGCAATGAGGTACAGCTACCTTCAGGACCTTCAAAATTATAGATGCCAACCGACAGTGACAAACATGTTCATGCCTCTGCAGCTACGCCTGCAATGTATTATCAACTTCCAGTCTCAAAAACCGAAATCCCAAGGGAGGTGTTAATTAAACTGGAGTTGAAAAAGTGTACTGGATAGAACAGCTGGGTAAGGAGGAGAGAACACAAGTGTTACTCTTGAAGTGGTCTGGTGTAATAATGGTAAATTTTGTCTCAGTCAGACAAATCAAGTGCTTGACTGTTCTCCCGGAGCCCAGACTGGTGTCCTGACAGTGGCCCTTCAAACACATCTTAATGACATACCACTTCTGTTAAATATTTAATCATTTCAGTTTTGGTGTGCTGCAGCAGGAACATCAATTAGAAAACTTGGGAATGTAAATGGCTTTGCAGTAGTGATCTCCAGTACATGTTGTAGGTACAAGAAATATAGCTTAGATGGTGTGAGAAACACAATGTGGCTTTTTTATTACACACCATGCTAAAATTGCTAGAATTTACTGAAATTAAATCTCTTGAGAAATTGAAGCAGTAGTTTCACTGGTAGAACAGAACTGAAGTATCTTGAGTCTTGAACAGTGCTTAATGGTTGAGTCATCTTTCAAGCTTAATAACAATTTGTATCTGTACACATGGAGGTCAGTGTTTGCTGTTTGTTGTTCAATTGAAGACATTGGTTTTAACTTATTTAGTTGGATTTACTTTGGGTTTAATATTACTGAATTCTGATTTTTTTTTTTAGTCAACATTTTTTGATATTGTTACTTAATATTTCTGTCATTAAAATACACATCTACTATTAAACATCAGCTCTTGAGAATGTTCTTTAAATACTACTATATAATAATAGACTGAAAGTTTTTATGGTTTTGAAACTGACCCATTTTTAGAAATTTTTGCAACATTTGCAGATTCAGAATACAAACAGCTACTCCGTTTATAGAACACTCATTAAAAATGAAGTAGCAATTTAGTACAGGAATAGTTAAGAGGTCAGTGAAAGTCCCTGCAGCCTGGGACTAAAGCATTGCCTTTATTTGCTGTAGCACTTAAAATTTTTCATCAGTAAGATTAAAAACTGGTAACAGCAAGGCAACATAAGCTGTTATTTACCTCAGAGGTACATGCACTGTTAACTTTCTTATTCTGAGTAGACATTAAAATAATAAGGGCTGATAATGTAAGCACATATGCAAATATCCTCTTTCAAAGAAAACAATGAGAGAAATATTTTCTCTTACCTTGGAAAATATTTAACACATATTTTAAAGTTCTTATTAATTATATATGCTTCTATTCTTAGCTGTTTTGTGTAGTTATTATCAGGTGATAAGTACCTGACTGCCCTTGTTAATATGGGCTATATTTGTAGAAGCCTTGCATTTGGAAATCTTGTATATTAAAGGTTTTCTATTTAGTAGGGATGCATTGTAATATTAATTTAAAAGGGATGCATTAAAATGTACTGGAAGTTTCAAAGAAAGTTGCCATATGTTTCCATGTCTATGGAGTCTTGAAATGTTATGTGTCAGAATCTAATTTTTACAGAAAAGGACTAGTTTGAGCCTTTTTTTCTATTTTGTTCTTCTTGGTCTGCTTGCTCATTTGTCACAGTTCATCAAGATTTAAGAATGCATGAGCAATTCCAATGAATTTTGAAAGGGAACTATTAACATGAACCCTAAGACTTACCCTTGTTGAAGTGAAGTTCAAGTACCAGGTAAAAAATCCCAGGACTTGATGTAGAAGATCTGCCAACTGAAGGAGATGTTGCTAAAATCACAGCATGATATTGGAAATATTATATATAGCCTGGTTTTCTTTTTTTTTCTTTGATAACAAAATAATGTAAGCAAACACTTTTAGACTGAAGTACTGCTTTTTTTGCCTCAAGGAATTCTAATGCGAATTGAATTAGAATAAAATCCTAATTCTTGAATAAAATAACATGACTAAGAGTTTTGTTGGATATCTCTGTTCAGTCATGTCTTGAATAGAGAGAAAAGTGAAAATATAGTTCTAAAAGTTAGATGAGATACTGACAACTGATCTTCAAGAAATAATTGCTCAGTTTCAGGGAGGTTGCATAGCCTTAACCAAATATTAAAATGTCAGGTGTAAAGACATAATTGGTTTGCTAGCATTTAACCCATTCTTATGAACTCTTCTAAAGCTATGAAACTGAGTACAAATAATTCCCACTGGCAGGTGGGGTTTGTATTGTATACTTATTGGAGAGGATGTTTATTGCAAAAACATCAGCAAATCTCAGCAGGTGAACTGATGCTTTCATCTAGGTCATTTCCAAAGCAGTGTATTGGCATCTTGAGCTGTTTTATTCTTGGACTTCAGTAACAAATTAAGATCCTCTAGAATACAAAAAGATTCCATTGAATCATTCTAGTTCATTTGATTATATATTAAATGTCTCTGTTCAGCTACTTTTGCTGCATCTCTTAGAGGTTCATTTAGTCTCTTCTAAAAATCAGATTTTGGCTAAATCTTCTTACAAAGAGGCACCAACAAATCATTATGTAAGAAACTAAGGCAAGCCTGTTATTCCTTCATCCAAGAATAACAGAAACATATAGCCCAAAAATACAACATTAAACCACAATAATGTAGACTGAAAAAAAGCTTACAAAGCAATTTGTTGAAGACATAAGACCATTTTTGAATGCATTAGAACAGGAAAATTTATACATGAAAATTTGCAGCTGATAGTAAATTATTTAGAATAGGAGAAATGAAAGCCAACTGCAATGAAGTACCTCAGTGATACTGAGTGATAAAGTGACAAGTGAAATTCTCTGTAAATAAAGTAGTTCTCAAAGAGTAAAAAAAATGTAAATTTGTGCACAAGAATGGACTTCAAACTGACAATTATTTTTTAAGAGCTTCACTGTGAGGTTATCTATTAACAGTGTATTCACTGGATCCTATGAAAATAGTAGCAGCAAAAAAAAGCAAGTTTAAAATTACACATTTTTTGAAATAAATAGAATAAATTAGAGGACATCATGGTTATGAGCAGAGCCACCTGCATCTAGAATAGGTAAAGAGAAGAATGGGTAGGACAAGTAAAGGATGGTTAAATAAATCTTTCAAACAAGGAACAAGTAGAACGACAAGCTTCCAGTCTGGGAAGAAGGAAATGGAGGGAGGCTATGACTAGTTTATTAACCCATGAGTGGCAAGTAAATAGATTATGAGTGATTGTTCACTGGCTCTTTACTGCAAGGACAGTGGGCATTAGATGAAACGAGCAGGTGGTGTGTTTAAGTTTAACCAAAGGAAGTATTTTTTCAGTTTCACATAGTTATACCATGGAACTCCTTGACATAAGCTGTGTTTACAATGATTCAAAAAGTAGCAATATTTACAGAATTACTGATATTACCCATTAAGGACTATAAAGCTCCCAATTCTTATCCAGAATGCTCAGTCTGCTCAGACTCATTGGAGCCTAGAGAAGTGTGCTTGGAAAAGTTGCTGTGTGTTTGCCTTGGGTTTGTACTCCCTTAAGTGTCCCTGATGGGCCCCTGCCAGAGAGGGGATACAGTGCAAGTAAATGCTTGGTTCAATCAAGGATAGCCTTTCTTAGATGAAGCTTAACCAGTGTTTCAGTTAAAAACACTGCCAAGATGCAAGCATGCTTCGATTTGCATGTAACTTCAGAGATAAAGAGCTGGCTTTGTTTCTTCTTTGTTTGTTTTAATTTGATTTAATCTGAAATTAACATCTCCACTGAGATGAATGGGATAGGAATTCTAGATGCTTGTTGTTTATCACATGAAATTGTGTTCCTTTCATGGCTAATTATATTTTAATTTGCTCACTGCATATATTCATATCTCATTTTCTTCATTTAATCACATATCAAATCTTGCCTTGTATTTAATTCCTTTACTTTCTTTTAATACATCTTGAATGAAAGTTGATCTGAGGAGCTCAGTGTTTATTGACAAAAAGTTACATTGGACTGCACAATTTTTAAGCATAAAAAACCCAATAGGTGGTATCTTTTATTAATTACTTGAGTTATGGGGAGACAGGAATGACTTTAGGACAGGAATGGTTCAGCTGGAAAACAGGACTGACTGTCAAAATGCTGCTGCCATCTCCAAGAAAAGGTTTAATAAAATAGATTGCAGTTTAATAGAAACTAACTGTAGAAATCCCAGGTATGTAGTTTTTAGATAGATAAGAGTGCTGCACTGAAGAATTTCCTGTGATTTGATGGATTAGAAACTATCCAAAAATGAATGCCATCCAAGCGAAAAGGGAGGAAGAATGTAAGGATTATTTACATGGACCACAGTCTTGCTATTCTCTGTGTTAGTGAGGTGTGATCCAAGGAAAGAGGCCTAGAATTTGGTGTCTTGATTGAATATGAAGCAACTGAAAGTTTAGAGATCAGAATCTAGAAAACACGACTCACAATCTGAAATGAACTGTGACTGTTATCACATGTCCTCTTAAGTTTAATCACTTAATTGTGTTATTATGTGCCCTGGCATCTATGAAACATAGAAGCATCTGAGTCCCCTTACTTTCCCTGTTAGCTTGCTTCAGTTTTTATATTTGCAGCTTTTTCTCCTCTGGAATGTGACTCCAGTCTAGCATGCTGCCCTTTTTTCCTTGTCTTCTGTAAATACAAACTTGCTCGTAGTTTCAATATGAATTTCAGTCTGTATGCTCTAATTGTATATTTC
>VZTN01007792.1:4281-66535 GCA_013400515.1 Erpornis zantholeuca | reverse complement strand
AGATAATTTGAATACAAAGAGTGAATTGTGTAAATAAGCTCTCCAGGGCTGATGTTTCCTTGTCACTGCAGAGTACAGTTTTTGTGCTGCTTAGTGACATGTAAAATTCTAAGTGTGACTCTAATACTGACAAACTGAAGAATTTTCAAGAGTAACTCAACACAAATCAAGGGATTATAGAGAGTTATTCAAGGGAAGAGTGGTCCATAATAGCATATTTAAAAATCAACGTGGTTTTCCATCTAAGATGGATTGACATAGGGGTTTTTGTCTGCATAAATTGGCTATAGACGAGCCAAGACTTTAACTGGAAATCTTTGAAAAATAAAGTTACTACTTTCTAGGTTTTAAATTCTGCACTTTTTCTGCCTCTAAAACCGTGCTTCAAAAACATCTGGTGAAATTCTTCTGCCTGTGCAATTTCAGTTCTGCCTCATTCATCGTGGCTGCTGAATTAGACAGCGGTTCAATTGTTTTTGACTGTGTAATCAGGATGATGTTGTGCATAAGCAGTCATCGTTGTGAGTGCTGCAAAATAGCCAGAGCTAAAAGCCACAGCCAGAGACTGCAAGGATTATTGTCCCAGGAGTGAGAGACAGCAGTAGAGCTTGGCAATTTTGCCTCCCTCCCTCAGCCACTCCCAGTGAAGGACAAGGTCCTGCTCTGTGCAGTGAGAAGTAGCTTGTTGATTTGCTTGTGGAGTCTCAAGCACTGAAGGTCTTCCCTTAGGTGGCTTCCTTGTCCTGCATGCTACTGCTTGACTTGCTTGATACAATGTGGTGTTGTGGGGCTACAGCTTCACCGCGTCTGTTTTGGGCTGATTTGGTTAAAATGTTCTTCAGGAGTTACAAAGGGGAGAGGGAGTTTCAGTGGTCCAAAGTGCATGTGTCAGCTGAATGTGAATTCTGTGAGACAGAGGTAAACTTCTGTAGCCTGGAGGTTCTTGTTCTGCTGAACTCAGATGTTTGCTGCAGGCCAGAGAAGCATGTGAACTTCTCCAAAAGAAGCTGCAATGACATCTTCTGTTAGATATTCTTAACATTCAGTTTTCTAAGATCACAGTCAAATCTCATAAATTTTATTATTGGTGCTTTCATTATGAGTGACACTGAAGACTAGCATTTGAGACATAAAATATCTAGCTTTTCAATTAATTTCCTTTTTTTTTTTTAAATTAAAATCTTTTCTCAATGTCAGGCTGCACCGTTTCTTCTCCGTTATTACAGTTTTGTTGATATAGGAGCAAGGCAAACATATAAGAAAAGCAATTATGACACCACAAAATTTGATCAGGGATTAAAAGTATAAATTGCCTGAGGTAAGAACACATAGATCAGTTAAATTGCATCTAGAAATAAATCAGTCAAAGCTACACATGCAGCTGAGGGATAATTGTTTGCTGGTCCCTTTGGATGAGTGCACAACAAACCAACCCAGCTTTATATACCAGGTCACACAATGCTGCTGTGAGCAGACCTCAGCAGCATCACAAATGCTTTGTAAGGACCTTTCCATTGTAAACTCTGGAGTTGTTAATTGATTCATGATTTTTTGTGTCATTGTAAAGCTATGCATTTAATGAGATTTATCCCATAGCCCATTAAAAGCAAAGACTGTGGCACTGTGGAAATTTGGATCTCTTTCCATCTAGATGATGTTTTTTGCTAGTTTCCATTTTGAAGATCCAGGTTATATTATAGAGGCCAAAGAGCCACAATTAGTATACGAGAAAACATCAGTGCTCAGCTTTCACCCTAATGTTCCAGACCTGTATGTGTTAGAGTCAAGTTTTCCCTCTTGAATGGGGAAAAGTAAGAAGAAAGTAAGGGGAAAGTGTATGGGAAGAAAGGCATCCTTTAGTGGTTATTTCCTAACAGTGTAGAGCAAAGCAAGCTGTCTCTGTGCTTTCAGTGCATTTTCCATAGCACAGCTGTTAAGTCCCAAGGGACCTAGCAGGAGCCATTTCCCCAGTTTGTCACCCCTTAGCCTGGGAGAGAGGGGAGGCAACCTGCCCCAGAGCACTTGTAAAATTCATCCCAGCTGCTCCTGGGCTGCAGAAGAAGCTGTGACAGAGGGGACAGAAATCCCTGTAGATGTGGTTCAGAAAACATTTGGATAAGTAAGTGTTACGAATCATTAATATTAAGTATACTTCCCCTTAAAACCTAAGTAGTGGCATCTGACTCATTGGGCTCGTGAATTTCTGTAGATATTACTGCAAATAGCATGCACATGGACAGAAGGAAGGAGGGAAGGAAGGAAAATGTAGCTACCTTGCCAATTATTTCTTTTCATATCTGGTTTCTATGTTTAGGCAATTGGGATTTTTAAGATCTGGCCACTTTAGGTTTCTGCATTTGTATGTTGCAAAAGTGAGTAAATGTCAGCTATTAAAATGTCCATGCAACTAAAGATGCTGCTAAGCACCTTGAATATTGATTTTATTATGCAAGTTATTATTTAGTATGTATTTAAATATAAGCATACTGTATTGTATTTGTGATTGAAATACATCAATGAAGTATTTCTACAGGAAAGTGGATGGTGAACTTAATGTATGTCCTGAAAATCATGTTATGTGTCTTATACATATATAAGTTTTTTTAGATAAGGATTTTTATTAATTGGCAAACTGCTCAAAGGCTCACCCAATGATGAGTGATAAAAGAGAGTGATATTAAAAAGAACTCCATAAAAATTATAAAATAAACATGGAAGAGCCTAAGTGTTGCCCCCTTACAAATATCAAACTGCACATCTCTCTGCTGTAAATCTTGGGAACATGTGATGTGAAACCAAATGTTTCAAAACTGTAGAATATTTTTCTCATACTTAAAAATATCGGGGCAGAAAAGCTGCCTTTCATATTTTCTTTCTGAAAAATAATTTCCCCGAGGCTTTCAAACTCCTCATGCTGATCTTTCTGTTAGAGTCTGATTAAGCAAAGTGCTTAAAAACACACTGAATATTAAAAATTAGTATTCCAAATGGGCTGATGAAAGGCTGTATTGAATCAAGTCTTTTAAAAGTACATTGCTTGTTTTGCATAGAAACACTTCCCTTACAGAGTTAATGTTTAGTAGCCTCTCTTTGTGGAACTGCTTGACAATAACCCAAATGTTAGCAGTGAGGGAGAATAAACTTTGTTGTACAAAATGTGAATATCATACAATTACTAATGTACAATCTCAGTGAAATTAAAGGCATGTCAGGCTTAAGTTTTTCAATAAAGGCATGCCACAGCCTGGGGGCTTGTCATGGCTGAAAATCTAGTCTGTGACATGCTTTTCACTTCTCTGAGTGACATGCAAGGCAGTGCTACCTCTGAAATATAATGTGTTAGGCTTTTGCAGACTGCGTGTATTTTATGATCTTAACTTATAATAGAATATCCTGAGTTCAAATGGAGATAAGAAACTGAAGTTAGTATTTTAATTTTACGTTGGCTTTGTTCTTTGAGGTCTGCAAATGCTTTTTAAAATACACAAACGGTGGACTCTTCTCATTTTGTAACAAAATGCAGCTGTTTGTGATTCAACTCAGCAGCCTTATTTTCTCTTGTGTCTTTCACGCCAGCTACATCTCAGACTGCTTTCCACAATGCTCAGGAATTCCTGGGAGTCCATAGGTGAGAGGAGCCAGGAAAGAACTTGCTCCAAATGCCCTGTGTGTCACTAATACAATCGTATTCAGCAGTGGATCTCATCTAAAAAGGGGAACAAGTGAAAAAATTCTGAAACACAGCAATTCCCTGGTGCTTTAACGAGATTTTTAAGAAAGGAAAAGAGGGATGGCTATCATTCTCTGCCAAAGTATTATTTCTCCATTTTTTTAAAATTAATTGCCTCATCAGAATAAAATCCTTAATCAATACTAGGATGATTCTCAAGATTCTGTTAGTTGTTTCACTTGTCTTTCAGTTATAAGAATGAGAAAAATTAGTTTTAAGGATCACAACCTTTTAGGTAAATTCAGCTTTAAGTGCATGTCCCTTTACCTTTTGTTCACTGGCAGCCAAAATAAAGCCATTTAGAAATCAGACAACCTGTCTGTTTGACTTAGACACTGCTTGTATCAAATCTTATCAAATGTGGATGGTTTGCTCTGCAGGGGCTGTGGTGCACAGTCTTGAAGTCTTCCCCCCTCCCAGGATATGCACCTTACTACCATCTCTACCACTTCTCTTCCACTCCAAGTCGGCATTATCCTTTATTCTTATTTCTGTAGTTGCAAAAATTCCTGCTGGTCATGACCAAAACTTGAAGTCTTTATTAAAGATATATTTCTCTCTCCTAGCCTTTGTGCTGTGATCTAATCTGCTTCTCCTGCTACAGATCTTCTTTACCTTTGCAGTTCCTAAATGAAAAAGCTTTTTTCTTTGCTGATTGCCTCCTTCAACTATTTGTGGCAATATCTCGTTTTACTTGTTATTCACCCATTCCATATAGAGGGAAAGGTCTTTATGCTCCCCAGGAAATTAATCTCTATGTACTTAACTTGATTTAAATTCCTCCACCAATGCATATATTAAGTTATGTGGCAGTGAGCAGGCCATTGATTTAAATGCTGTGATCTGAGAGGGGAAATAGTATTTTACATGCATGATGTTGGCAAAAGCTGATTTTGTGTTGCGGCTTTCTGAATTTCCCTTTGTTATTTCACATCTTTCTGCAGTGGCAGTGTTATAGGAGTTTCCTCAGTGTAACTTATTCCAGAGCTTATTCCAGTCAGATGGGGCAGTTTTGCTTACTTTTCTCACTATTTTTCCTCTTTACCTTTGGTTTGAATATTAGTTTGTTCAGATCTACCTTATTTTGTTGTAAACACTGGCTATTTTCCTGTCCTGATTTCCACATTCCTGAAGCCTATGTGGTTTTTTTCAGCTTAATCTTGTAATTTACTGCAAGAGGGTTTTACTGATGTAGGTGAGTACAGCTGGCACCTTTCCCAGCCTTCCTTGGTGCAGTTTCTTTGCAGGCAGGGTAACAAGGATGAGTTTACTGACAGGGTATGTCCAGTTTGTTGCTCTATAATGTTAATAAAGGCAAGACTTTCAAGTGATTCCCATATTTGCTATATTGTGCTTCTAAAATGTGCAGTAATTAGCATGCATTTGTAGTGACTGATTGCAGACTTTTAACATTAAAAATATTAAATATTTCTTTAAAAATTGGATGTGTCAAAATTCTACCCAAAAGTAGAGTGCTATTTCTCACATTTTAAAGTTCTGTATATGTGAGCATAAAGAAACTGTACTTTCAGTTTGGGGGTTCTTTTAAGTCTGGGTGAAGTGGAAACCACTTTTAAAAACTCTCCAAACCCCAAAAGAGCTTATAGAGAGTTACAAAACAACAGGAGAAGTGTGGAAGCTTGTTCTTACTAGTTATGTAGAAAAGCTATATGTTCAATGCTGCATCTAAGATGTTGTTGACAAGCACTGTTTTTATGATCTATTTGAAAAACCTGACCTGATTTCACTGTAGAGAAAGGTTAAGTGTAAGTTTAAAGATGACAAACTTGCAAACCACCAATTTTTTGAAGGCCATATATCCCCATCCCTCTAAAAAAGGTGAAAACAAGAAAAATGAAAACCAGGTGGTACTGTTTGCTTTAGCAGAAGCGGTCATAATTCTCTTCAGATTAGCCATCCAGGATATGAAATAAGGAAAGATGATTAATCTTAAAAAAAAGGTGTCTCATGTTCTTATTTCAGGGCTGCTCTTCAGCTCTCCCCCATATTGCCTTGCTGTTTTCCTTTTTGGTTCTGCAATACCAGCAAACCCACCATGGGTATGCAACTGGGCAGTAAACTGAGCTCTGGTGGGAGCTGGGAGTTGGGAGCAATTGCTCCCTTGCCACTCACAGGGCTCTTTCTTGGTGTAGAGTGAGAGTAACCCAGGAGCAGTGGGTTTGTGTGACCCAGGATACTGCAGCGCCTGGAGGCAGCACTTGAATCGAGCCTGCTCTGGAACAGGGGCACCTTTCCTGAAGACTCTA
Source organism: Erpornis zantholeuca (assembly GCA_013400515.1). Taxonomy (NCBI): domain Eukaryota; kingdom Metazoa; phylum Chordata; class Aves; order Passeriformes; family Timaliidae; genus Erpornis; species Erpornis zantholeuca. The sequence continues at coordinate 60,538 of VZTN01007792.1, read as the reverse complement.
CCTGAACTCTACCTGAAGATAGATTCTGTGATAGTCTCTAACAATTGTTACATGGTGAGAGGGCTTTGTTTGAAGGTCAGACACAGCAACCAGTGCTCTGCTGTGGAGTGTGTTTGAAGTGTAGCCAACACATTTGAATTTGAATGCATTTTCTTACTGAGTGCATGTTCTTATAACAACTATCTGCATGATCTTTCTTTTCAATGAATGGTGTTTCATGTAGTGTGTCTGAATGAAAAACTTCTCTTGTGTCTGCTGCACACTGAAACGAGCAGCCAGGTTTGGCAAAATGTGAGAGCTTTTTCTGGTTCTGGTGCTTGCTGAAGTTTTGCAGTGTTTGTGGATTCAATGGGAAAAGGAGAGCTAACTGTAGCTCTTGTGTTGGATGTACTTTGCTCTGAGGAAATCTGCTGTTTATTTCAAATGTTGAGTAACAGTATTTCTGTTCAGTTGATTTTCTGTTTTTTGATCATCAGGTAAAAGATAAGTAACAAGGAAACAAAATGCCTAGAGAGTGGGGAAGGGCTTACTGCAAGAGCATCCTGATTTCAGTTCAGGGAAGGCCAAAGTTCTGGAACCATAGCATACCTCTGTGATAATAAGCACCATGCTGAGATACACCAAATTTGTTTGACTGCATACACTGACCAAACAATCTTGATTTGATTTAATACACATAGAAACAAAAAGGACAATTTTATTATAACTAATACCTGTTGGAGAGAAGACAATCAGAAGAACGTTTACAGCATTTGATGTACAGAAAATTTAAAAACAAAACTCCAGTAGGAGGTTGTGCATTTGAAGAATACTTATTTTTCCTATCATGCATTCCTTAGATAAATTTGGAACTAAAGATGCTTCATCTCAAGCTACAATTGGAGTTATTCTTAAAGGAAACTATTTCTGATAAAATGAAAAATTTAGAGAAAAATTCTGCAATACTAAAATAGTATAACAGTTCCTAAAATATATTTAATGTGCTGGGCTACTAGACTATCACAACATGGAATTATTTCATTAAATATGAACAATCAAAATGAAAATACTTTGTCTACCATTTCCCTATTCCTCACCTCTAAGTAATATTCAATATATCTATGATGTGTGATTTTCATACACTTTTCTTACACTTTTTAAACTTGGGAATGTTTTATATTCACCATCCTTTTCATTCATGAGGAAGCAAAGAGTTATCTTAGTGCTCTGCTGCATGTGTAAATGTTATAAATTAAACACTATTGAGTGAAGATGGAAGCCACCTTATTCTTAAATTTCATGGGAATATGTAACCCCATGTTAACTCCATGTTGTTTGGACAAAAAGGTTACAGTGGCCTTTGATAGTCCACACGCAAAATAGAAAGTCTTATCCTTCTCACTTCAGTTAGTAAGAAAGTTTCTTTTGCTTAGATATCTAGACTATTTAGTCTGTGGGAAAATTCTATTAATAAAAACTTGGTGGAGTGAGAAGTGGCTCAACTTCTAGGAATAAATCTTAAAGATGGTCAGAGGCTCAGAAAATCTTCAAATTATGGTCTTTATTAATAAAGTAGTGCATGTTCTGGATAAAAATAATCACCATTTGGATACATTTTGACAAAAAAAAAGAAAAGATGAATGCAGTCTTGAGATAGAAATTTGTATTAATTATACTTCTCTGATGTCAGTAGAAGACTTCAGATATTTTCTATGATGCTGTTGATGAAATACTGGTTAGGATGAGTGGAGACATGAATTTTCTCTCCAGACACTGCCTTTAAATAGGATATTGATAGTCTTCTGGGGGTTAGATATAAAAAGGTTTGCAGCTAGGAGCAATTTTATCTCTGGATCCACACTTGTTCTGAATCCACTACTTGCTGTGTGCACTCTATGGGGAGCAAAATAAAGTTCAGTCTTTAAAATATAAGAGTATATATATAAAGTGTCTCTTTTCAAGAGTATGAACATACCCTGGCAGAAAAGAGTACGAACACTGTGTCTTTGGCTGTCAGACAGACTGTGTCCACCCTGGGAGATAAGTCAGAGAGTGCTGGAAATTGTTCCTGGCTTCCAGACACAAAAATTACTGTCAGGGGTTAGTAAGCAAAATCCCCTTTCTGAATACATTGAGTCAAAGAAATCACATCAGCAGCAGTAAGCATCTCACCTCTTCTGCTCCTGTATATTCCCCCTGTCACATTGCAGAGGGAAGATTTCTGATGAGAAAAAAGAGAAGAGCGAGATAGATAAAGCCCTCTCTGTCTCTAGGGGTTACCAATGCACCTTATCTGGTAGATGGTAATAGAAGAGAGAGAAACAAGATTGAAAAACAGTGCTGCATAAATTCCTTTCTCTAATGTGGACAGTAACATAGCCCAGGAATATCACCTGATGCCCAGATCTGCATTGAAACTTCCTAAGAATTTCCCACGAGTACCTCTCCAGAGGATAAAGCTTTTTCCGGCACCATGAGACACAGCAATAGGGACCTTCCAGGGAAGTTGACTTGGCTTATAGGCTTCAGGAAAATGGTCTGGAATAAGTGGTATCTTCCTTATATGAGTACTCTGAGCTTTTAAAAACAACATAATTTGTATGCTAATAAGATTTCCATTATTGCAATGATTGCTTTCTTGTCCATTAATTACGTATGCTTTGATCAGTCAGCATTAGTGCTGGGCATAAAATTGCTTTACAAATATTTAATAAATGGGTTCACAATATTAGTGTTTTTAAAGATAGTTATTGCTACAAATTAAGAGATTCCTTTTCCAGCTTAGAATATGAAGATAAATATGACTTAATTTGAGAAGCAATTGTTAGCTGTTTTGCAATTATCAATTCCTTTTATGAGTGATAGAAAGAGAGTAGAATCTCCTTTTAAGTGCTGTATCCTCATTCTAGCTGGAATTCAACATTGTCATATCACTGCAATATAGTGAAAAACATCATAAATATTCATTGAATGCCAGTGGCAGAGAAGGAAATACTTTCTTATTCTAATACCACTTTCATTTGAGACAGATAAAATAAAAGGCTTCTCATTAGTTATTTTGGGACATTTAATACTCTATAGGCATGCCATACACTTGGCCAATTAGCATAGATGACTGATGACAAGAATTAAAAAATAGAAGTAACCGATTTTTAAGGGCAGCTGTGAATACAAGGTTTGCTGCTATTGCACAGAGCAGTGCAGTTTGTCAGAGTATTAAAAAGAAATTTAGTCCCATTCCATTCAGTGTGTGTGTTGACCAAGATAAGGAAAAGGTTATGATACTGGAGATAGCCAGAAAAAATAATGGAATCTGTCATTTGTCTTCCTTCAGGCTGTTTAGATATTAGTGCTGCCTCTCCAAGAAGCCAAGCATCTGATACTGGAATGTTTTAATTACAGAGGTGTCAGCGTGAGCTTCGACTCACGGTGTTCAGTTGGAACTTGGATCTTTTGCAGGAAAATGAAGAGTACTGCATCTTTAAAAAGTGCTTTCTTTGCTTTCCAGTGAGACCTCTTCCAAATAGAATGCTTCCTAGATCTTAAACAGGGCCGAAGAAAGCAGCCAAACTGATAAGATAAGGATTTTGAGTATGAGGTAACCTTCTCTTTTCCCGGGAACAGAAAAACAGGCAAAGCAAGGGCTGGGCCTCTGTCCTTGCCTTGAAAAATATAATCTTTAGATCAGTTTAGCACCCTTGCAGAGCAGTTTCAGGACTTCCTTCAGCACAAGCTGAGGTGCTGCCAGCAGAATTCCCAGTGGCTTTGCACTGGCATCAGCTTGCTAAGCTGCTAGAGCACTGCTAGGGCTCTAACATCACTTCAGCCCAGCTCAGTATGACTGAGGGGCATGGGGCTGGGGTACTGCTCTTGAGAGGGAAATGAAAGGTCACCTTGTTTTCAGATGAGTCCAGTCCTCTCTGAATATGTTTGGGGAATCAGTGTAGGTTTGTGTACATTATTCTCTAAAGAGTTAGTTATGAGTTAATTATGAGTAGCAGTTATGAGTTAGTAAAGATTATCTCTCTTTTGAGTGGTATTCTGCCACCTCAGCCTTTTGATAGACACATAGAGATTTGTTTTTTCAAAATTTAAATATCAGTATTTTCATTATTTAGAAAATATTTTTTACAGTTTCAAAAGAAAACATTTTATACTTTCCTTTCAAATAAAATATTTTTAAAGTCTGAAAACTGATTTTAGCCCTTTTTCCATGGGAAAATGTATGTGGACTTTCCCCTATTTTCCAGCATCCTTTGTGTCTTTTAAAATTTATTCTTTTTCCTTTTCATTGCAACTAAGTAAGGTTATACCAATTTCAAATTCTCTTAAGTGTTAAATAAATGGATTGTCTTATTCTGCCACATTATCAGAGGAGAGCATTAATCTGTCTACTTTAGGCACCCCAGAGGCATTTTAAGAGAGTGTAGGTGTCCAAGGTTCAGAGAACAGCAGCCCAGATGGGTTCTTCTCCAGTCTCACTTTCAGGACACTGAAACTCAATCCCTGCCTCCATTCTGGAACATGAAGTTCCAATACACTTTGTGCGTGAGAGAGACATTTCAGACTAGCCAGGTAAAAATCTTTCTTCTATATAAAACCAACTTTTGTGATAGAAAGATAACTCAGCTGTTCTTTATTCCCCTTCATGTTACAGCTTTGAGAATACCTGGTCTGCTGAGCGGAGAACTACTTGTTCTCTGCACAAATATCATTTTAAAAAAGAACAGGGGAATCTCCTTCAAATAATACTGTGAGCCTAAAAGTAAGTATATGGCCAATAATAAGAGGAACCTGAGAGCAAGAGGAAAGCTTAAAATGATAAGAAGATTCAGGTTCAGAAGCAGTCTTCTGACAAAAATAATGGGAGTAAAAAAGCTCCACATACTGAGTTTTATAATTTCAGGAGCTTAAATATGAATATAGCCCCATGGAACACATTGATGGGTAGTAATTCCCTTCCAGATCCAAATTTACTGACTGTGTTGCTGCCTGCACTCCTATTGAAGTAAGAACTATTGAGAGCAGTACCTTAATAATAAGTGCAAATTTATATATATATATATTTTAGGGGGGTATTTGGGAGGGAGGAGGTGGTTTCTTTTGGTGTTTGTTTGGTTTTGTTGATGGTAGTGGGATTGCTAGGTTTTGTGTTTGGTTTTTTGGGGGTTGGGCTGGGGTTTGTTTGTTGTTTAGTTTGGTTGGATTTTTTGATGGTGTTTTCTTTGTTGTTTTTTTTTTTGTCCAGAAGCAGCTTAGTGATGTCTGAGCTCAGAAAGGAAATTCACCAAACCAAGCTTGGTAGTCTGGGAATCTACTTGCACTTTTGTACTGACACCAATCCTGTTTTCCTATGTAGATTTACCAATTCACTTCCCTGGGTTCATCTGAATTAGTCTGCATGGGATGGTGTACACACCATCCTGGGTGTGGAAACACTGGCAGGCATGAGTCTGAAGAGAGGGGGAGATGTCTAGTCTGTAGCTATTTCATGGCATAAATTGGACCTTAAACACTACCTTGAGTTAGAAGAAAACTAAAAAGAGGACTCACTTTACTAATAACTTGCATTTATACTAATTTCCACAAATTCACTAGTGGGACTTAAGGGGTGTTGAGGGGATATAATCTCTTGCCTTGTTTTCATTGCCATCATCAAGTTCATACGGAATCTTGAAGAGTTTTCAAGTGATATATTTCATTTAAAAATTCACTGTTTATCTATTAAGCGACTAGGTATGTTTCCAATTTTTAGTATGACGTTGATTTTTAATTAATTTTAGGTGGAGAATGTGTTTAAAGTAACAAAGTATTTCACAAAAATTTTTAAAAGCATCCTTCACCGTGGGAACATACTCAAGTATCAGTAAGCCTTAACTTTAGTGTTCTGAAAATGTAGGAAGAGTGATCCCAAAGTAACACCCATTACTCTAAGCATTGCTTTATGGAGTCTGAAGAGAGCTACACCTTTGAGGTCTCTAACCTGTGCCAGCTGGAGAGCTGCTAAGTTGTGTTGGATCTAATGGTGTATGGCACTGATCACTCGGAAACCAAACCGAGCCTCTTCAGATCTGGGTGTTTTGCAAAGAACCTGCCATCTTTACTCGGCAAAACTGCTACAAGCATATAAACAGAGAATCTTTAAAGAGTCAAAACTATGCTAATTATGTCTTACTGACTCTCTGCAGGTTGTTGGCATGGGTTAGAATAGCCCGAAGGATTAAAATGGACAATGAAAAGGCCTGGATTTGATTTTATTAAGAATATGCTGGTTAGATCTTCTTCATGCCACTGCCAAGCCTGTTCAAATCTCTGTGCTCAGCAATGCTAACGCTCTTCTCTGCAGATTTCAGTCAGAATTTGATGCTGATGAAAGCATCACCTGGAGGGATGCAGTGCTGAAGAAAGGGAAGAGGATGAAACTTCTACTTCATTATCATCAAACATAGCTGTCTTCAGGAGTACTTTCTGATAGCAGTATAGACAAAATCTGAAATTTTAAAGAAAAGTAAATCTGAGAGTCCTAGGACTGGAAATAGCTTAGGCTAGGCTTTTTAGCTTTACAGAACTAGGCATCTTAAATGTCATGGCAATTCTGGCAATTGTCAAGTAAAGCCAAAGCTACAACTGGGAGAAATTAAAATGTCATTAGAAACTTGCTGTAAATTTAGATTAATTAAAATTGTTGTTTCATTCTGAAATGAAAAATAGACCCATTTTGGTGACTGTTAATGGGAAATGTATTAGAAACTCAACGTCCTGGACAGTCAGTTCCCATGTGCTTTGAACTTAGGTTATTTCCCAAAAAAAAGTTTTAAATCCTCTCATCCCTAGAAACATTTTATGAATATTGAATTAAACAGTTTTTGTTCTTGTGTAAGAGCTTGTACTGCGTAAAAAGAGGGAAAATCGGTGTTAGTGTTCCAGATCTCAATGGCTGCTTGCTGCATAAAAACACATTTTAGCTGATTCAAATAGTTTTCCCTGGTCAGCTCACACTTCTGTCTGCAGGGGAATTCTCGGATGTAGAGTAGCTGTGTAACACTGGGAATGAGTCTGCTATCAGTATTTTCTCTACCCAGTAGTGAGAATCATCCACAACTGACAGGTATACATACTTACAAAGAGATTTTGTAATGTCTTTGGAACTTTTTTTAATTCCCCTTTCCCGTTAAGGCGGTTTTGAATCGAAGTTGCTCACTTAGAAAGATAATAGTCTGAAGATACTGTGCTCAGCACTTGTGCATGGGTAATGCCAGCGTGTTCTACTTTGGATATGAAGACCTTGCTAATAACAGAGGCTGCCTGCTGCCTTACTAACAGCAGAGGCTGCCTGCTCATTAGAAAGAACAGAGTAAACAAAGTAATCTCCTGTGTCCAGCCAATGTGGCAGAGCCTGGGCAGGAAGTGCACAGAGAGGAGGCAGTGGCTCCTGCAGTCATTCAGGTCATCAGCAGCACAAACAAAATACGGCCTGCACAGTTCTGCTCTCTGCTGAGATTAATGCAGTTTAAAGAAAATGGAAGAAATTACTTCAGAACATCATATGAAATTGCACTGTTGAAGAGATGGAACTGCTGCTTAATGCGGTGTCCTTAAAAGGCTTTTTGCCATCTCTTCTGATTCATTCTTACAAAAACAGTGGGAAAAAAAACATGGTGGTGGAAGATAATGTGCTGTTACGCTGTTTCTACAGACACACAGAGCTAGAAACTGAGATCATCAGGGACTCAACCTCATAAGAACAATTCTGAACATCACCTCAGCAGTTTGTATTTACTTTTTTATACACAATGGAAAGGGCTTGAGCTCCTAGTCCCAGTGCTTCAGACTGTTTCCTTTTCTCCTGCCACCTTAAAAGACGTGCTGTTTACATCAATGTTTTCACACACTCCTGGAAGAGATTGAGTCAAGAGAAAAGGAATTACATTGCTTGTGCTTCAGAGGCCAACCATAGATCAGGAAATTGGCTAAAGACCAACAGTCAGTGCTGTTGTACATTATATATTACCAGACTTGAAGGCATTTGTTGCACACTGTTCCAGTGCCTGTCATTTTATTTCTGAGGTTCTCAGAAAGAAAACGTGCAAAATAGCTTCTCAAGTATATATGTTTCCTTTAAATTTACTTGCTGCCATGCTTTTAAACCTAAGACCACTAATGACATCCAACAGAGCTTACCTGATCACTGAAAGAGATGACTCCCAAAAATCTGTATCACTGTATAAGAATGATATGACCACAGAGAGTAAAATAGTATCCAACTGCTTTGCCTTGTGCTGGCCATAAGCTCAGATGAATGTGTAAAACCACATTAATGAGTAACAAATCCTAAAGGCTTCATCTTTCCTCACCTGCAATGGCCAGCAAGTCTGACACTGTTTGATGTGTGATTTCCTGGCTAGCATACTTTTCTCCCCCACTTTTACCTGCTTATGAATTGCTGGTACCTTGTCAGTGACATTATTCCCTCAGTCTTGCTTCTGTGTGTAAACTGAGCGCTCAGATGTTCGTAAATGATGCCTTTGCTTGCTGTGCTGAAGGAAATGCTGTGATTGTGCTGTCTCATTTCAGCATAGCTGTGTAAAATTGTTTAGATGCATCTAAATGCTAATCTAATGGAGCAGCTTAGTCTGGGCTTATGTCATTGTGCTGCCAACAGCACACTTTTGTGCAATGACAACAGATGATATAGGAGGGAAGAAATGAGAGGAGATGAGATGGAGGGAAGAAATTTTAACTGAAGAAATTCTGTCTGTTCCCCATCTGATTCCTTCACTTCCCTAAAAAAAAATAAATAAATAAAAAAGAAAAAACAGTTGAAGTTCTGCCTGAAATACCACAAATACCATAACGATCAGCTAGCAAAATATTAGTTAGAAATAGAGGCACCCTTCTACACAGCAAGAGCATCTGTGCTTCAGTTATGCCTTTGTCAGGAAATAAATAAAATTGTAACAGGGACTTAGACAGGGGAGACAGGCAAAATAAAAAAAAAAAAATTCTCTCTCCTTGGAAGAAGAGGCTGAATGGACTGGAAATCTTTATTTAGAAGGGAGTGTAGTGGCAGCATGATGAAATCATGGTGGTAAAGCTTACAGCAGTTTGTATTTCTGCAAAATCCTAGAGTCAGGATGTATGTGAATGATATGCACATAAAGATATTTTACTCAATTTGAAACTGTAGGTGTTGGCCCTCACTTTCCATTTCTTCCAGCCCAGGTGTGGAATAAATCTCATTGCTGTCATGATATTAGGGGATGCACAGTAGCTTTTTCTTTTTTTAGGAAACTTGGTTTTGGGAAATGATATTAATTCAAGGTAGTCTCAAGGAATTATTTTACATACCAGAGATTTTTTTTTTTTTTAAATTTTGAGAAACTCTATTACTTATTCTGTAGGCATTTAAGGTGTATGATTGCCAAAGCAGAACACAATGGGAAATGACACAGACTACTTGAATTAGCTGATGCTAACAAAGATCTTGGCAAATATGAGACACAAAGCCCATGTTTTTTTATTAAAATTGCTGGATATTTTTGCCCAGAACAGTTTTTGCCATGAGAGAGGAAACAAAAGGAACTCATAAATCTCTCTCCTATGTTATTTCCAAATTGCCTCTGATGTGAACCTGTACATCTGCTTATCCCATACTTCCTTCATATGAGAGCAGTTTCTATAACCTATTTAAAAAATCATTAACATTTCCTGATCGCTGAGATATCTCTGAGGTAAAATTTTCCATTTACCTGTCTGACTACCAAGAGTTCACAGAAGCTACATAGGAATATATGAAGTGCTGCATGAGATGAGTAGACTGGGTCGTGTCCCAGTCCTCTGTTTCTAAATGAAATAAATATATAAGTAATCCTCACTCAATGCAAATTTCAGAAGGTCATTACCTCCTGTGAAAAGGAATAATGTGGAAAACATCAATGATTTTTCTGTTTTAAGCCAATGTCCTAATAGATAAGTGCCTCCTAATTCCAGTGTTAAGGGATTTGACAAATGCCAATTCTTCATTCTTCTTTTCCATCACTGTCATGATTACCAGAATTTTTTTTTCTTGGCAGTTCTCTTCCAACAATTTAACTTCCTTCTTCCACACTGGTTTTCTTCAAAACCAATGTTTTTGTGTTTGGGAAACTAACTTGTTTGTGGCTATGATTTTAAGCACACACAACATGTTTGCTATGGTGCAGATGGATACTTAATGTATGGAAGTAAGCCTGTTCTTTTTTTTTCCTGCTATTTGATGCCTGCTCTGTCATAGCTAGAACACAAGTTTCTGTTTAGATGAGAAAGGTGGTACTGCTTCATTTAGAAAATGGTAGCCAAGACCAGATTTTTAGCTGTGCTTCACCCTGCTCTTTGAGGTGCTCTGCTGCTCTCCAGACACCAGTGTTCAGTTACCCAAAGCTTTTAGAAAATGTCAAAAGAGAGAAAACAGGCAGGGAAAAGGCATCCCAATGGATTGTAATCTATTTCAGATATTAATCTTTAATCTTGAAAATTTTGAAAGAAACACCTTTTCTGAAAGTAGTCTCAAGGCTTGAAAAGCAGTGGTGACTGAGTCTGCTTTGATCAAATATTCTAGAAACATTTTATCCCCAGCAGTCTGAAGATATAAAATCATGGACTGAAGAGCATTGTTGATTTGATTAAGCATTTTAATTTTCATCACCCTCTGCCTTCTGCTCTCCCCTCATTTTTCCAAAGATGATGGTTACCTCTTTATCCCACAGGGGGTTACACCTTCACTTCTGTCTCCCTGGTATCCTCTCTTGCACTCTGCTTACATCTCCTGTGCTTAGCTCTTTGTCTGCAGCTGAATGAGTGATGTAACTAGGTTGAAACCAGAAGAGTTGTGCACAAGCTGCCCTCAGCTGGAAGCTTGCTGTTTTGTTTCAGAAGTGAGGTTATACTTGCAGAGCTAAAAACCTATGAGGTAGAAAAAATGATATTTCCTTTTTCTATAAACACTGCTGTTTGGACACAAAGTTGGGAGGGTGGGAGAGGCTATAAATTCCAGTGTGCAACTCTTCACTGCCCACAAGTTGCAGAGCCAAGAGTCACGGAATGCCAGCTTGATGCTTTGTGCGTGTCAGGGGAAGTGTGTCAGTACCTAAGGACTCCTGAATGAGTAAATTGAGTGCAACATGTGAGTAGCAGGTGGTGTGGATTGCATGGTAACATAGAAAGTCTTCTGACAGCATCTGGGGCGAACAGAAATTATCTTGCTCCCTTCATCCTACCTCCTTGTGGTAGGATGCATCCTTCTAGGGCTCCGATGTGCTGGCTCTGTTTCAGCAATTTAGAAACAACATATCTCCCATTTGCCAAAGCAATAAAAAATAAAATAAGAAAAAATCCCACTGAATGCGTTTTTCTGGTTTAAGAGGCCACTACAGCTCATGCAGGGGCCTGATGAATGCTGAGCTGCCACCAGGTAGGTGTAGAGCTGTACAGCTAGGAGCAGTGTGAGAGGCCATGAGCTGCCTGCTGGGTGTTAGCGAGCTCTTAGGTGTCCTGTCCTGGGATGCTTCACCCTCCTTGGCTTCTGCTTTTATTGGACATAGTCCAATAAGGAAACTACAAGTTCAGAAGTACACCTTGATTTCAGCAGTTATCACAGAACTTACAGAGACAGGATTAATTTTATGTATTATACAAATATATAAATAATATATAAAATTATATAAAATTCTTCAATTTCACTTGCCATAGTTATCCTACTGCTTTTCAGGTATTTCTGCATGTATTTATTTAGATTGTTTGCTTGATATCAAATGTCTCACTCAAGTACCGCAAAAGTGAATGAGTTTATTTTTTGGGAAAATACCAGTGGTAACTTTTGGAGCAGGTTTGACTGTGCAGGCTCAGCTGTTTCATGGAAAGTCACTGGATTTAAACACTGTTATATGGGGAGATGACTTCTCTATATGGCAGAGTAGCCCAGATTCCTGGGAAGTGAAGTGGAACTGAAGCAGTGTCCTGAAATATATTGGCCCATTGGAAAACACTCGGGGCACAGGAGTCCTGTGGCATTTAACTGTCCTGCACCCAGCTGCGGTATTTCTGTCAGCATACTCATGGTCTTTCCTCTGAAGAAGGGGTATTTGTGTTATCAATTTGGCTTGAATATATAATTATGACATTTTAAACAAGCAATGAGATAACAAGTAAAGGCTGAGTGTATGATAAACAGTTGAATAAATAGTTGTGCAGTGCCATGTGGTGGAAGACTGCTGAAGAAGGACGTTAATGTGGTCGAAAGCTGACGTTTTTTGTAGGGATAGTACTGAAAATCATGAAGTGAATGCTATGCATTTATTTCTCTGTTTACTAAATTTGAGATACTTTGAGGAAGAAAATACACAGTAAATTAAATGGTGGTCAAAGTGCAGACCCGGCCCTGACTGAGAGAGCTGTTAAGAAACTTCTGAACCCTGGTTTAATTGAAGAAGATGAAGAAAACTAAAGATATGAACGAAAAAACGTGCTGGCTGTGGATTTCAGTGTATGAAGAATGAAAGAATTGTAACTTTGACATAAGCCCATGTCCAGAGCCAAATCACAATACTGTCAAAGATAATGCAAAGAAAGTTCTGATAAGTGCTAGTGCTTTGTGATGCAAAAAGAGCTTAAGGACATGTTTATAATATAGCAAAGATACCTACTTTGTAACCACCAGGAAAAAAATATAGAAGCCTAATAAACAGCTTCTTCCAAGTAGAGACAAATGACTGCTGTAAAGACAGGGGGGAAGCCTCATGTGTCTGAAATAAATCTAATGTTGGCTAGTCATTTGTAAGTGTGAATGGATGATGTGGACTTCTTATTCGGACCACAAATAAAGGACTAATGACTTAAGATAAAATGGGAAGACTCTACATCCAAGGAGGGTAGAAACTGTCTTTTTATTAAGGGGATAAAACAGTAATTCTGTATAACAAAGTACATAAATCAATATTAGGTTTGTAAAACAGAGCACAAAAAAGATGATGGTTCTCAGAAGAAATAGGGAGATGATGTCTTTGTGTGTAGCAATTGTGAGATTGATGTTGTTGAAATGTTTGGTCCAGTCTGGTTTTCATCATTTGTAAAGGACATTCAAGCACTGTAGCTTTTTGAGGGAAAAAAAGGCAAAGAATTGGAAGGGAAGCAGGTCAGAGATGTGTCAAAAAGCAAACAAACAAAAACAAGCACAAATAAACAAATATCTAAGAAACCAACAACATAAGCTTCTATATTTCTGCTGTCCAAGCCGCCTAACTTGCCATGTGACACTAGTATTGTTTATACTCATGGGAGGTTGTATGTTTAGGAGAACTGAATAAAATACACCTGTGTAAGGTTGAATGATGAATTATGCAGCTGCAGTGAATCCCAAGTGCAGGAATGCATTTGGGCCAGAAAAGCTGAAGTGCTGTGTGCCACAGTGGCTGTACACACCATCGGCAGCCTCCAGGGGTGCCAGACTGTGCCACACTGAGCTCATTCAACTCCTCTTCCACCCTCTGTTCACATCTCTGTCTGTTCAACTCCAAGCCACAAAGTTTCTGTTCCCTTCCCATCAACTTTTCAAGGGTCATTGCTATTGTGAAGATGCCTGTCCACAGCTCCAAGGTGGGGAGGCTGGAATGTACTCTGGCATTCACTTTCACAACTATAAAATCAAAAAAAGAGTGTAGACAGTAGATTGAAGAAAATAAAAGAGGCACCAAGACACCAGTGTTGTTTCTCTTGGTCTCCATTGGGATGATCTGAGTGTAATGGAAGAGAAAAGCTTTGCTAATTAACTATTTAATATATAGTAAAATGTGGGGTTTGTTCTAAGTGCAAGTTACTCTGTTGTGCAGTTGATTTACGGGACAGAGGTCTTATTTTACATCTCTTGAAATAAAATACTTACTTGATCCAGAAATATTCTTTGAATCTGATGATCGTGTTCTGAAGAAGTTAGTATTAATGTTACTTCCATAATTTTCTTCAATTCTCTACAATGACTGATCCTTTTACTAATAAGCATCTAAATAAGCCTACATAATGTCACCAAAACACAATGGAAGGTATAAGACGATTTTGTGTATTCACGTGGATTTCATAAGATCTAGGTTTTATGGTGGGTCACACCATGAGCTGCAGTTTGTACTGGCCCATGTGCTGGAGCGTGTGGTGAGTTAAAAGAAAGGACAAAATAGTGCTAAGATTGACTTTTGTAATAGCACATCTTAATTAGTGTATTAGTAATATTTATTATTCAAACGTCCACTACTTTAAATAAAGAAAAAACAGTTTTAGTAATTTATGAATCTCAAGTGTAAAGAAGAAATCTCTCTATCTAAATCTTATGGTGTGTTATCTAAGTACCAAAGAAATGAACATCATCAGATTATAGCTCATTTCTCATGCCATGAATCAGTGCATAATTCCTAAAGGCAGGTTTCTGAAACTCTGATTGTCTTATTTCTTGCTAACATGGTTGTAGTTTATAGAATTAAATTCAACATTTTATTGTCTATTTATATCACTTTTTTTACTTCAAATGTAATTCTCTTATTTTTCATAAAATAGCCAGGAGATTGGGGCTTTTGGCTCTTCAAGCTTAGTACAATGTGGCTTGTTTAAGGCTTCTTCTATTTATGAAAGGGAAATGGGTGTTTTGGGGCTTGCAGGACACAGCAGGGTGAGTGTGCTGTACTACAAAACTGGTTTACTGTTCCTGCAGGGACCTGATTTCGGTATTTCAGAGTCCTTAAGTGCATCCCTTCTGTGACCAGAAAGGGTTATCCAAAAAGTGGCAGGCTTGCACAGAAAAATGTGTTGTAGCCTCACAGGTTTAGCATTTGGTTTCTTTTACTCTGATGTCTGCCAAAACAAAGATTTATAGAGATGGTGTTAATAAGCCAAACCAGGGATGCAGTAGAAGTGCAATCTGTCTTGACAGCATTCAGATCTCCACTACAGGTTCAAAATATTAAAAATACTTATCATAAATGAATGAAACCCTCTTCTTTCATACTCAATTATGAAGTAGCTGAAGTAAGGAGGAAATTTAACAGATCTTTTCTTAATTTAATCTAGAAAGATGGGATGAAAGATGGAAGTAATTTCCTAGGGACATGTGAGGCTTCAGCATTACATGACCATTATATTGAAAAGTAACAGTGTGTAGTACCACAAGTGGTAGTACTAAGTTAAAGACATTACAATTAAAATGAATACTAGGACACATATGTTGGTAGAGTACAAAACCAAGCCACAGGAGCTACTGGTATCCATAATCTAGTAGGGTAAGTATATAAGATAAGATAAGGTAAATATCTTATAGAGCCATTTGGAGAACTGTATGATGGATGAAGGAAATGGAAAACTATTTTCTTGGGTGATCTTCGAAAATTTTTACCTATCCTTGATAAAAACAGTGAAAATAAATTGTTTGCATATCTCTGATCATCTGAAATTCAATATTACTAGCTTTATCATATTTCCATTTCCATTTCCATCCATGAAAAGTGGGTGGTAACACTGGTTAACTTTCTAAGGCCATTTGAAATCTGGGGAAGAAGGCTTAAAGGAGGTGTTCTTGAGTTATTTTGAATCTGGTTGAATCTGGTATCTTCAGAGTTTAAACACTGCTTTAATTTTAATTTTAATTTTAATAGTTAATGGAAAATTAAAATGTAACGAAATACTATTATGAGAGATTTATAAAACTTTTAAGGTGTTCATTTGTTTTATTTAGGGTGAAGTTGTTTTCAGGAACGGAGAGAGGATGGGAACCATCAAATTTACTCAATTCCAAGGTAGGTTGTGACTTATTTTCATTATATTATGTATGCAGTTTCAAACTCATGTGTCAGTTGAATTTGTTTCAGGATGTTTTACATATGTACAATTATTTTGAAAAGGAAGTGCTTGGAAGATGCAGAAAGGAACTTAATGAGTTTTTGTTACCTGTTTTAAAATACTGTGTTCTGAACCTTGAGTGCCATGGAGTATTTCCAAGAATTTCTTCTTGATGACAATCCACATATTTATAAAAACTACGGATCTAAAGCCAACCAACAGCTGTTTAAAAAGCCCTTCGGGTTAGCTAAGCATCCACATCAGAATTCTTTCTTAAAACTGAGTGTGAAAAGGAATTCAGAGAGGATTTTTGTTGTTAAGCTCTTTCAAGTTAGTTTTTGTGCTCTCTGAAGACTCACTTTTGGCATTCTGCAGCTGCTTGCTAAAAGTTGCTTCAGGAGTCAGTCCCTCGGCGTGCAGAGGCCACAAACTGCTGACCCCATCTCTTGGAGGCAACACGCTCCACAGCACAACCCACCGAGCCTGCTGCATCCCCTCAGCCTGAGGTGCTCCTGCAGGGAATGGTCTCAGCAGCAGAGACCACAAATTAAGCCATCGGGATTTGTCAGGGGCCATTTGCAGCCAGGATGAGGTGCTGCCTGGCAGAGGTTTCTGCAGAAATGGTGATTCATGTTGTTCCTGCAGTTTATAGAATGCAATTCGTGCAGTTTTTTCCTAGGCTGAGGCTGAGATAAAACAGGAGATGATTGCATTTGGATGGTCTCATGAGGGTAGTAGTAAGCTGGCAAATTCTTTTCATACAATGCATAAGAGGGAAGCTTGCTCTGCCTTTGTTTTCAGGAGATCACTTTAAACATAATCCTGCTGACCAAGTTACAAAGGCTCACTCTTTAAACAGA
This sequence comes from Erpornis zantholeuca, assembly GCA_013400515.1. NCBI lineage: Eukaryota > Metazoa > Chordata > Aves > Passeriformes > Timaliidae > Erpornis > Erpornis zantholeuca. The sequence goes on along the minus strand of VZTN01007792.1, from coordinate 43,847 downwards.
AATTGCCTGCTCTATGGACATTATTATTAATGAACAGCAATGCACTTGAGGGGATCTGTTGTTACTCATTGTAAATTACTGAAGCAATCTTCAGAATTGCTCTTGCCTTTGCAACTGTAACTGATGCTATTAACTCGTGTTCTCGGAAGCATTTTGACCCACTAAAACTTTGCAGACATCATCTCACGGTAATGTAATTTAGGAATTCTTGCTCAACACTAATGATAAATATTGATTACTTCCTCTTCTTTCCCCTCCCACTTCTTTTTTCATAATAGCAGTGTTTACAGCCACATGAAAGAATTATGAGAAAATTTTTACAAGAGGTGTTTATTCCTCAGAAGTCTGGAGGAGCTCTAATGCATTTTGCCTAAGGCAGCTAGATGTACCCTCCTAGAACACCTGAGCAGGGAGGAAGTTTGGCCTATTCCCTCTGCACATCAAGGATGTGATTGGGGACCATGTGGAGGTGTAAACTGAGGTTCTTTTTAACATTTGCTGTTTCATGTCTTATTATTTAACATGAATGGTTTGACCATCAGCTGAAATATTGTTCGATCAGTAAAAACATAGGAGACAGCCACCCCTTTTAAAATTCCTTGAAATTTCAAAATTACTATTTCAGAAGGGATTCAGGCACATACTGGGTATTTTGATCATCAAAGAAAGCTTTTTGATTAACCTGCAGAAAAAAATAACCCAGGCATCCTATGGAGAAATGCCAGAGAAGGGTTGGATTTCTTCTCATGCAAGCAGTAGTCTGTCAACACATCTTAAGGTTTGTCTCAAGTTTTGTTTAGCTTCTCACTCATTTTGTAAAGAAAGAGAATGTGCAAAAATGTATGAGGAATTGAAATAAGGAACAGTATAAAAACAGAGATGAAACATTTCATTTTTCAACTACAAATGATATTCTAAATATTATCAAGGATTTTTCTGTTCTTCTTTTATTGGTATTGGTTTTGTTCAAAGCTTTTATATTCAATACTTGCAGTATAATTGTAGATATTATTAATTTGTTCAAAAGAATCCTTTATTGGTTAGGAAGCTTTCTGAAACATTCTCATTAACTTTTAATAATTCTTGGACTACTGGGAAAGTTCCTAATAATGTAAAGAAGTTAATTAAGTCCGGTGCTTAAAATGGTAAATGGACTTTTCCTTTGTAGTTATAGCTGTTAGGAGCTATCAAGCATGAGACAGATATACAACTCATTGGTTAAAGTTGTGGGGTTTTTTTAATATAATACAAATCATTAGGATTTCAAGGAAAAAAGACCACATCAAAGATGTCTTGTAAATGCTTTTGTAAGATTAGTAGTAATTATGAATGTAGCTTATATAAATGTATTAGTAGCTTATTATCCAAATATAATAATTAGGAATCACCAGTTTTAATGTTCCATACCTCAAGGGTCATTTCTTCAACTACACAGCTTTATAGTTTCTTTAACAATTTGAATGAAAGTTGTCACAGTTGTTCACACTTGAACTAATTCAGTGCAGAAAAATAAAGCAGATAAATAGGTACTCATTTATCAGAATATGGCCCAAACCTCTGTTCCTCATTTCCTTGGGTAGAAAAAACAGCTGGGCAGTCTCGGGAGCTAAATTTTCTGTTCTTTGCTGGAAACTTTTGTTTTAATGAGACTATCTGCAAATATTTAGGCTGTGGAAAAAGCAGACAGTCACATCTGCCAGAGGCAAGGGAAGACCAGCCTGTGAGGGTTCGGGGGAACTGCAGTATGCCTGACGGGCTGTGATGAAATTCCAAATAGCTAGTTTAATTTTGGATCTAGATAGAGTTTCTCCCAAACTCTTGCTGGTCATGCCTCTTTTTCAGCTTCTGTGCAGTCTGTTACTTTTGCAAGTGGTCAAACAGATGGTGCCAGAGATAGCTGTGACCTAACTACTTGCTGCTTTATATATCACGAATACCTCCCAGGAATGATTTCGTCTGCAACAGAGAATACAAAGCACATGTAATAGCATTTTCTTCCCCTACCTTACTGGTAAATAAAGAACAGACAGTTAGTCTAGCTGAGATATCTAGTTGATGTTTGAAGTTGGCATCCTTCTGAATGAATGGCAATTTTTCCATGAATGCAATTAAAGAACTCTTCTTGTAATCAGACATGTAGTTGAAATAGATGCTCAAAATCTTTTATCTAGTGAAAGCTGAAAAAGAGTCCTGACAACTTTTGTGGGCATACTAGGGAGCAAGGAGGGCAGTAACAAAGCTGAGATGGTAGATTGCTGTGATACAGGAGGCATCAAGGACAGATCTATACCTGTCCTTCAAAACATTTCACTTTGGCAGATCCTGATTAATCTGACTGGAGCCTAGAAGGCACCTTGCTTTCAGTCAGATTGCTATTTCTGTCAGGCATTAGAGAAAACTGGAGACATTTGTGTTGGAATAGGTTAAAAGGGAAAATCAAAGAAGAACTGTAGACAAATACAATTGAAATGTGAGTAAATCATGCTTTGTGTAGATAAGAACAAAAGTCTGCATATTGGAAAAAAACTTTAAGAAAGTGGGTGGTCACCTGCCATATCTTTCTGGGAAGAATTTAGCCATTTAGCCAGGTAACGTGGTATGATATTTGTTAGTGTTGAAAGCTGATCTATGCACCAAGCAAGAGGCAGAACTGACTTGTCAAGTGTAACACCTTTGGTCTTCTCAGAAAAAGCCTTACTGAATTTCTGCAGTAAAAGCCCCAGGTATTCCTCTCTGAGTCTAATCAAAAGAAGCAGACAAACAAATGTCTACTCTACAGGCAAGAGGGAGGTATGCAAGAACCCAGGATTGCTTTCCTGGATCCTCAGCTCATCTACTTTGTTCTTTTTTGCTGTCCTCAACTTCTTCAATGAGGGAGACATAAGAAGTTCTGCAGAATCATCCACAGATATAATAGCTTGTTCTCCAGGGGCATCAGTCCAACCCTGGAAAAGTTTCCTTCTATTTTCTAAATACAGTCCAGCATACTCTCAACTCCTGTTGGGTCTTGTTCCCATAAAGGCTCATATAAATAATGAGACTAATTGCCTTCGAATATTTATTTTAATATTTAACATCCATCTGGTATATAACCCAAAGAACCAGTCTGTAGATTTTTTTTTTCTGTCATAATGTTGAAGGAATATAATCCAATTAATAGGAAATATTTAATAAGGACTCTGAAAACTCAGAGATAGATGATAGATAGAGAGATAGAGAGAGAGATAGAGAGATAGAGAGATATAGAGAGAGAGAGATAGAGAGATAGAGAGAGAGAGAGATAGAGAGAGAGAGAGATAGAGAGATAGATAGATAGATAGATAGATAGATAGATAGATAGATAGATAGATAGATAGAAAGAAACTGGTGTCACCCTAGACTGGTGGTTAGGTTGTTTGTAGGGAGGAAACATAAAATTGAATTGTTCTTCCAGCATCAGGCCTCTATTCTATTATTTTCTTTTTTCCTTTCAATCCAATTTATTTGAATGTAAATTTTCAGATGCCTCAGCCAAGTGAGGATCAAAACTGCTTTTGTCAGGGCCACTCACCCTTTTTCTTCTGGTCTATCAGTCTGGATTTCTTTTTCTATGTTGTACAAGTATTTACAGATATATGTATAAATAGATATATGTATAAATTTGAAAAACAACTCAGATATATGAATAAATACAAACAGGTGACAGATATATGTATAAATACAAACAGGTGAAAATTACAGTTCTCCTTGGGTAGAAAGTGAATTGAAGCTGGGATTTCCCAAGTATATGATGAGTCTTTTTTATGGCTATCTGTATCAGAACAGGTGCATGCTTTACATTCTGAGACCCAAGAGGCAAGTGTTTTCATGACTTTTTGAGCTGGAGGGTGTCTTTGGACCATAAGTGAATTTATCGTCCATCAGTTTGTCATGGCTTTCATGAATCCATTTATACTTTTGGCTTTCAACACATCCACTGGCAATGAGTTTCACAAAATAATTATGCATGTAATGATTAAAGCCCTTCCATCTTAGAATTTCAGTGGGCATACCCTGCTGCTTCTTGTAATGTGATAAGCAATGAATAACTATGTCTTACTTTTTGCACATTGTTCATGTTTTACAGATCTCTCTTATCAATGAGTCTTTTTAGAAATGCATGTCTTTGTTAGCAATTTAGCTTTTTCATCTTGTAAAAGCTGCTCTATAATTCTAATAAGCATCTACCTCTCCTGATATTCTTATTCCCCTCTCGTGAGAGCTTAATGACAGCCACACACAGCACTGGAACATCCACCTCCATACCTCACATTTCTGAATGACCTTTCTGCATTGTTTGAACTGCTTTCACAATATTCTATCTCCCCACATTCATCCTCTTTTTACCTCTTTGGCCACCAGTACCAAAGAGCAGAGCACAGCACTGAAGTTTTCAATGAACCAGCCACAGTAAGTCCAAGGCCTCAGCCTTGAGGTTCTTAATTACTTAGTACCCACAGCTGCATTTGTATACTTGATATTAATTTTCTTTTGTATGTTATACTGTACCTCAGTAGCACTGAAAGTCACCTATAATATTATTATCAGTATCTCATGCGCCTTTACAAAGTCCTCTGTCAGATGAAACTATACTATATTTAATATTGTTTACAGCTGTCTTCCCATTTTATTGACAGGTTTTTTGACACATTTCCTGTTCAATTTCTGTTCTGTTCTATACCTATCAGCAGCAATGTTTCCCCCTGTGCCAGTTATTTCTCTTGTAATCTGTTGCCGTTATTTATTAGTAATTGGGGTTTGGGTTCATTTGGTTTGTTTTTATAAACAAACATGGAAAAACATATTGAAATTCTGCCCAAGTTGTGTACTTGTCCTGTCAAACTGGAGAAAGGATGGATAAGAGCTATAGAAATTGGCATTTTAGGGCATTATTTACAAAGAAAGGTTAATGGGATTAAGTGTGGGGAGTTACTAGAGTCACCTCCTTTTGAGCAAGGATTCGTGTGGATTTAAATGTGAGGCCAGGGAAGACTCACTGGAAGGGGACACTGATATGCAGCTTCTGGGTGTCGTGGCAGCTTGTTTTGTTTTGTTTTGTTTTACCTGAGCTAGCTTTAAACAGGCCAACTGCAGTGCTGTGAGCAGTGTAGCAACAATAACATGGAGCAGGCTGGAAGCTGGAAATCTGCTCAGGAGCAAAATCAGCACTTTAATAGATGACCTTTCCATTGGGAGCGCAGCTATGGGAGGCCACAGCTCTGCAGCTATCAGCATTCAGGCCAAATAATTTCAGGCTAGCTGGGTACTTCCGTGCCACCCAAAGTTGCAGTGAGCATGACAGGGTTGCTGGGGAGAGTGGCATTCGTTACATTCCCCCAGGCACATTTGAGGAGCAGGGGAGACCTGTTTATCACTGTGTGTCTGTGCCTGTGTTTTATGGAGGATTTCATCCCTTGAGAGGTGGTTTGAACTGTGCAAATAATTATTACTGGGACAAGCACATGGACTATCGAAGAAGCTGTCATTTTCATGGGATTCCACTTCAGTTCATTCAGCATGCTCCAGGCACAAAGTGTTTCACAGGATCTGGTAAGTCTCTGTCACTACGTTGTGCAAAAATGTCTTAGGAGCTGTCTTAATTACGGAGAATAAAGACTAACTTTCAAACGTAACAGCAATCAAAAAGGTTGAAAAGCAATGGAAAATAATTGTACAAGAATTCATTCCTACCAAAGACCAAAGTATCCAGCTCCAAAAAGTCAACAGGAATTAGTACCCCACTAGAGAAATGGTGTCTAAGAAGGACCTGAAAGAATTGTCAGGTTTTTCCTTCGGAGCAGACTTTCACTGTAATTTAAATGATACTTTTTTTTTTTTTTTCAAGTGGCATTCAGAATCCTGCTTCTGCTAGAGTTAACTTGTTCAGATAGTCCATTTCAGGTGATGTACACTGCTGTCCCTCCCTGTCACCACCCAGTCCACCCTGTCTTTTGAAGAGAGACAGAGGTTTTCTTGAGGGCTATGGGGCCACCTTGACCTGCTGATCTCTGCATATCTGTGTGCTGGCCAATCTCTCCCCTTGGCATCTCAGAGAGACACTTTTTTTCCTGGAAGAATTTGTAATACACTACATGGAGATAAAAAGAGCCATAAGACTTACACGAAACCCATGAAATTCTGGTATATATTATGGGAAAATATTTAATTTGCCATAATTAATGGAGAATTCAGTATATTGCAATGACATCATCCCTAACTTGTAGTTCAAATATTTCCCCAAGATATACAGAACCGTGAAATAGAATAACTTTAATTCTTAATGAATGGAAAAGAAGAAAATTAAGTTTATCTAGGTCACTGAAAGGACTTAGATTCATTATTTGACATTACCATTTAAACAGACAGAACAGAGTATTTTTGAGTAGCACACCAAGCCAGCATTTAAAAGTTTGTAAAGTTGTAGGCTAGAGATACAAAGATAATCTTATAATGTCTAAAAGATAACTGAATCTGTTGAATATTTTAACAAAGTATATTTGACAAAAATTTCCTTTATAGAACTACTTCAGGGATGGTAGGCAATATTATCACAGCGTTATGAGGAAACAACTCTGACAGGCAGATCTATTATGGATAAGGGAGATGGAAGAGGAATATTTTTTTTGAAACAGTGAAGATGGATTTATTCACTGTGTAGGTGACCAAAGGCAGTTGTGAATGTTATGCTGCAGAATTCACATAGGATTTGTACTAAAACTTTGAGAGCGCAGAAGAAGTGTAAATGATACAGAAGGGCTGAGTTGTTTTTCAAATTTACTAGTGCCCTTTTTTTTATCCTGATCATAGTTTTGTTTTTTTCTGCCATTACAAATGCTTATTTAATTTCAAATTGTAGAAGGTCATGCTGTCATTGTACTGGTACCTATTTCTCTAAGCTGACATTTTACTTTTTAGAAAACAATCTGTTTCAATACATAATCCCTGGACCCTGGTTCAGAACTTAAAGAATTCTGATTCTGTCAGCATGAAATAGAAAATGAGCACATTAATAGATTTGGAAGAAATCTTTTGAATTTTGTCTAAATGTCTAACCTTTGGTAGTACTCCACAATGGTACAGGTGTTAGTTTCTGGCTTGAATCCTGTTCTTTAATATAATTATATTGAATTTGTTACACATCTGTGATAAATATCTCTCTGTTTATTTTCAGTGAATTTTACTGATTTGCTCCAACAGAAATTTCTTACCCTCCTTTTGAAAAGAAATGAAGTAGTGATGCCAGTTCAGGAAATAGTAGCTTTCCATTTCTCTATTCCAAGAGTCAATACTGACCCTTTGTAATCACATATTTTGACTTAGAATAAGCACATTTTTCAGAGTTTTCTCTTACAGAGTCTGGGAGTCTAAAAAACTCACGACAGCCACACCCCAGACATTTTGGACTTAGGCAAAACATTTTTTAAAAGCTTACTATATGAACCCTGTCCCTGGAATGAAAGGACTGGGTCATACTTTTCTTGCTCTTGTTTTCAAAAATTGAAACAAAGGGAAAACATGAGTGTGAACTGTTGAGAAAAATGTCTGTTTGAAATTCCATCCATCTTGGTATTTTTATCTTCAACTGGAGCGCATGTATAATTTTTTCCTTAAATGATTATAGAGAACAAGGGATGAATTCCTCATAAGAAAATTATTTCATTAGATTGATCTAGTACATCTACCTGTAACAAGGTGATTCCACCACAGATGATTTAGCAGTGATTTAGTTCAAACTACTGCCAGAATGAAAAATGTATTGAATTAATACTGTTCATGTAAGGAACAGGGTCAGGCAGAGATATAGGGATCTGTCATTTGTACATAAAACTAAGTGCTATTTTATATGATCCTCAGCTACTGACACAAAGCTGTTTGATTCCTCACTGTGTTCTCCCTTTATTCCTCCTCTCTTTGTTTAACCTTTATGGCATGGACACATTTTTCCTCCTTGAGCTGCTTTCTGCATATCCAATTCAGAGCTGTCCAGGCCATGCTTGACCTTGACAGACTGTGTACAATCTTTACTGGTTAATCTCTTGTGTATAATAATCAATTTACTTTTGGGACTTGACTGGACTCACTAGGTGGGCTCAAAAGCCCCACATGACGTGGGAAGCGTGGGGACAGTCTCCCTGTTAGTGTCTTGCCCACTGGAAATCATCTTGGATCTACCAATAAAGGCTAGTTTGAACGAGGAGGAAAAGAGCAATACCTCACTGAAAACAGTATTCCCTAAACTCATAGAATCATTTAATTTGGAAAAAGCCTCCAAGATCATCAGGTCGAAACTTTGACTAGTCACCACCTTGTCAAAGTGCCCTAAGTGCCAGGTCGAGTTGTTTCTTGAACACTTCCATCTCCCTGGGTAGTCCATTCCAGCCTGTTCTAGTCTTTCTGCTTTCACACTGAGCAGGCTGGATAGCTCTTCCCCAGGAAACATATATTCCCATCTATAATATAGTCATGATGGATCCTTGCTTCAGTTACAAGTATGATCCAAATTAGTAATATACATACCCTATTCTGGCCATTTTAAAAGGTCATGTTATTTTTAAGCCTGGTGAGGCAAACAGCCCTACATACTGCCCTGACCTGTGTCAAAGCAGACAGCTGAGTACATCAGGGGAAGCAGATCCCTGTGCATCTCAGGAAAAAAAGTGTCTGACATACACAGAGACCCTGACTCTCAAGCAATCAATTTTACTCTTTTAGAATACTGCTTGTACCACACAGGCTATGGGATGAAACCATGGAGAGCTCGGTGGATTGCAGGAATGTCACATGTTCATAAAAGCTGACAACTCCCCCTTGAATATGAAGCATGTGTTTCTCACATTTAGGAGAGAAAATAAGGAGAGGCTCCCTGCACAGAGAAAGGGGAGCTAAGCCTTCCTCTCATTCTGGCCCTTCAAAAGGTCAGTGCAGAAAGTGTTGTAACACAAAGTGATTTTAACCTGACTCTGCTAATGTGACATTTGGAGCATGGCTGTGGCAGTCTGATGTGACAGCAGGCGAAGGTTGCGTTTGTGCTGTGCTAGTGAATGGCAGACGGCCTGATAAAAATGAGGGACATATTCACGTATTTAGGCTGTGCTTCCTCTCTCCAGAGGAAAAGACTTTGAAAAGTCTCTGAAGTGTGAATCCCAAAGGTCAGTAAATGCAAGAAGGGCTTGTTGAATTCAGAGAAGAGAACAGAATTTTTAAAAAACCATTTGTGAATTTTCACACCCAGAAAATGTTAAGTTGGATTTAAGGCTGCAGTTGTATACAGAAGCTATAAATCATGAAAAGCTTTTTAACTGCTCATATCCAGGTTTGATAAATTCAGCTGACAACCTAAGTGATAACCTGTAGCCAAATGCTAGATCATTGCCTGTGTGTTACTGGTTCATTTTTCAGCACTTTAGGACTCTTTTAATCCCTGAAAGACTCAGGTAGCTTTAGTTCATTTGATTTACTGTGCTAGCTAAAATCGGTGGTGCACATAACTCCAACTGTGGGCTGACTCTGGAGTGAGTGGGGTTTACAGAAGCATTGGTTCTGGAAAGGACTGTGAGCTCACAAGCCATAAATATGTAAATAGGTATCCTTTGGATACAGAACACCCTACTGATGCCGTGGACCATCGCATAAGTTAAATATTTCATCCCTCCTCTGGGCTTGAGTTGGACTTGTGCTTCCATTTCCCTTATTAATACATGTTTTAATGACCTTTTTTTAATGCAAGTTTTAATGCAAGTAAAATGATTTTTTTAGCCCTCTGTGATCTATCTATTTGTATGGAAAAGGCTGACTAAAACAAAGGAATACAAAAGATAAAATGTTAGGGGGAAAGACAACTGAGTTTTAAGTCTCAATTTCTAAGTCACTCAGGCATTTTGAAAATGCTGCCCAAAGTGGATTTTCCCAAGATTAGCTCTGTTGGTCAGAACATGGTGCTAATAATGCCAAGGATGTGAGTTTGTTCCCCATATGGGCCATTCACTTAAGAGCTGGACTTGATGATCCATGTGGGTCCCTTCCAACTCAGAATATCCTGTGATTCTGTGAAGCTAGCTGGCAGCCAAAGACATGCCCAATCCCAAATGGATCAAAGCCGAAACCTAACTTTTGTAGGATGTAGTAGCTAGATAAGTTCATCTCCCTTGGTTTCAGAACTGAGGATTTGAGCATGTAAGCATTTTTCCAATCTTTTCCTTCCTTAGACCTTTGTTTTGGTTGACAAAGGAGATCTGGCCAGAATAATGATAATGTTTTCTTTCTCTTTTACTGAATAAGAAAACGAGAATAACTGTCTAGGTAGGAGCATTGCAAAGTTCCTCAGCTCTGCTTTGTGAAATTTAATGTTTAGATTTACTTAGCCTGAGATCCTAAGAGGAAAAAAAGTTTTTCTTAAATGATCTGTCAGGTTCAACTTATTTGCAGTAATTGGCCTGGAGCTCTTCCATTTAGAAAGCCTTGGCTGCTGTTGCATGGGCAGAGTGCTTGGAAGAAAGGGCCCTTATTCTGCCTATAAGCGCACCCATGCAAAGCAGTCCAACTAGCATTCCTGGCAGGACTTCCTATCCCACAGGGCCATGGACAGATGTACTGGAAGAGTAGCTTTGGGCCTTCACAGCCTGCATACATACCTCCTGGTGCTGGGCTACAGATCCTACAGAAATATGTCCTGCCTCGTTCGTGACAGATTTGAGGAATCCAAGAAATTACTGGACCTGGCACTTAGAGCCATGGTCAAGTTGACAAGGTGGAGAGCAGTCAAAGATCGGTGGACTACATGATCTTGGAGATCTTTTCCAACCTAAATGATTCTGTGATTCTGTAATTACAAGCAGCCTCCTTGCCTCAAACAGCACAGCCATGGCCAAGCATGGGTAATGGGGGCAAGGTGCACTCGGGCCTTTGGGCTGATGCCAACTGTGGGCTCTTGACATGTATTAAAATTATGCATGTTGGAACCCCAGATGTAGCCATACTTCTCCTGAACTTCAGATAACTGCAAGCTGCAGATGCAAAAGATGGGGAGAAGAGATGATTTCTAGGCCTTAGCAGCATCTGTTGCTTTGCGCTTTCACCAGCTCACTAATATATAGACTAAAGGAACGGTGTAAAAGTGGCTCATCAGTATTCTTCATTGCAATGTATTTAATTGATCTCATGACTGTCTGGAATTTACACTCATTCAAGAGGCATTCATTCCGGGTGACATTCATATTCTCATCATCTGGGATAAATTTAGATGAAATACTATGTTTTATTTAAGACTACATATATTACTCTTGTTTGCTTTCCTTTCATCTTGGCATTGCAGCTGTTATTAAAAACAAGCAAAAAGTGGGGAGACAGGAATAAAGGAGTGAAATGTTACATTTGCATGTCATAAACCAAGTAGTCAAAAGTCAGCAATTACAGGTGAAAGCTCACAAATAGCTTTTCCCTCCATTCTAAAGTATAAAATAACTAATGTTGAAAATCTCTAGCAATGAAAAAGTTATAAGCAGCTGAGGTAAACTCCGTCAAGGTCCAGATAAGGAAATTGGAATAGTCTCTGTTGACAGACCTGATTATAACTGGGTGAGAGATTAGGTCATAGAGTGGCTTTTAGTCACTTTGCATTAAGAAAGGGAAGTTCTGTCCCTGCTTTACATTGCTCAGGATGGAGATGGAAACACAGAGTTGAAATATTTCATAATGTTACACTAATTCAGTTAAATTGTTTGCCACTTAGCATTCCAAATAGTTTCTTGACTAAAACAGAAATGGGAAGGCTGCCCAAGATGCACAGAAAGGAAATACAATCTTCAGGGTTCTCTGAATTTTTCCTTTCTCAATCTTTTTTATTCATCTTTGTTGGTATCCTCCAAGAGAAGAGAGCGGTTAAAATTCTAGACCTTGAAAACTAGGTTAATTCTTCCTGTGGTAAAAATGCTAGAAATTTTACAACTGGTTAAATTTTGTATAAAAGAAATAGTGATGTGCATATACTGTCATCTCAGATTGAACATGAGCACCATATAATGTCCTCTGTCACCACCATGTGTGTATTTTCCACAATTTGTAGAGGGCCAGTAGCAATCAGTCCCTGGAATACTCCTTTGTGCTTTGACTACAACATCCTCCTGTGTATTCCCTTTTCTCAGAGGGTATGAGTTTTCTGGGAATTGTCCTCATCTGAGATTTGTGAATTGCTGTTCAAGAAATTGCCACAGATTTTCCAAACTAAAGCATGTGGGTGCCTTGTAAATGTCTGAAGCAGGAGGAAAGCTTCCTGGCTTGTACACTTGATAGGTTTCCATACCTATACTACAATTTAGCAGCCATTCTCAATTGATAGGATTTTTTCCTGTGGTCCATAATTACGAGGGTAGAAAAGGACTCAGGGGAATATTTAGATTACATGTCAGCCAGATCATCAGGTAACTCTATGTAGTGGTCAAGTAGTAGAAGAAGCTGCCAGGACAGTTATGCTGTTCACATTTCATTTTTCAAAACAAGCTAGCTAGATGATGGTAATTAATCCCAATGGATTGACCAAGAGCAAAAAAAATTGAACAGGAGCTGTTTCTCTTTTTCATCTGGAATGGTTCTAAAAATTGTGCTACTACATAAAAATCGATAGCTGATCTGTTAGATGGATAAAACCCAATCAACAGATAAAATATAAATGAAGCTGCATCACACTGAATTGGGTCAAATTACATTGGAAATGGGTCGAGCCTTTAGGAATCCTTCCCCACTGTTGATTATAATGAGTGTGCAAGGTTTTAAAGCCAGCTTACAGGTTTTAATCAGCAATAGCTTATGGTATGATGAATTGCTGCTGTGTATGTGCTGTAATTAAGCAGTGCTTTATGAAGACAGTGTAGTTGTACCATTGTAAACTCTGAGCCTGATACAGCAAAGTTCTGAATTCATCTTGAAATGTTAAGTTGATTGGGCATTCAGGATATTCAGCATCTCACACAGTAAAGCCTGTACTGCAACAGACAATGCAAGACACCTCGTTTTGCACATGGATTAAATATTCATCTGTGACTGTAGCAGCTTTTAAATTTTTATGGTATTGATCCACAGCCTGCTTTGAATTTACTGTATATAATCTGAACCAATGTTAAAATTAGATACCCAAATATATAAGTTAAGTTCTTGAGACACATGAAATACAAAACTTTCTTTCCTTCAAGGAATGAAGTTACACCAGGCATGTGACAGTCTGTTGCAATGCCTTCTCCAAGGAATACAAATGAAAAAGGTGTACATAGAATTTTGTTCTTGCTAAAGTCTCTATACATTTAATCATGTGTCATTTTGAATGGGGTTTTTTGTTTTTTTGGTCTTTTTTTTTTTTGTTTTGACACATGTGCAAATTGACTGTGCTTGGCAGGTGAAAATGAACTTCCAAATTTGAATAGTATATTTGATTTATTTGATAATTGAATATAATGGATTTAATTGAAAACTATTTTAGTTAGTTTACCAATTAAATGGTAAGAATGTAGATCCTCAAGCTGTTCCTCAGATGTTTGCTTGATCTTTAACTCCCTTCATGCCCATATTTACATGAGCAGTTGTCTGCTCTGGACTTGGACCAAAATGTGACACATCTAAGCCACATCTAAGTCCTAGTACCTAAAAAAAAACCTGTTTTCTTATAAGATGCAACGTTGCTCAGGATGTCCCTGTGCGTAGCTGACAGACCACCCACATAAAAAGTGCATAATTCAGAGGCAGTTCCATCCTCTACTTGATGCAGAGCAGGAATTTGCATCAAAACCTCCTTTATTCTAAAGTCACTGAACTGCTCCTGAGATGTATCTGGGGTGAATTTCTAAGTCTTTCATGCTTATTTTTTTTGCTATTTATAAATAACTAATTAACCACAAGGAAGGAGCGAAATGACAGTCCAGGGGCTGGGAAATTAATCTGAACTGGGGAGAGCAGAGTTTGGATCCCTCATCCAGATTTTTCTGAGAGGGAATTTAAACCCTTATTTAATGTATCTCAGATGAATGTTCCTGAGACTGACCTAGGAGGCTAAGTGGGGTTAGAAAAAATTCCTCTTTCTTGTCACAAAGAAGTATTGGATCAGACCTAGAATATATTTGCACTGTTGATTTCACCCATATTTGGTTTTGACCTTGGTGCCTAGGTCATTGAATGTCCTGGGCAACACAAGTGGAAACAGAAATGGAAATTCCTTAACTTTGAACAGTTACGGACCTTTGAATTACTTTATTAACAGGAAAAGACAAACAATTAGCTTAAACTAGTGAAATGGTAGGAAATGTCAAGAAAAATCTTAAACCCAAATATACCAGTGCTACAGGAGTCATCTTTGGCTGGGCTCAGTTTTTGTTGTCTGTGTGCTGCACTCTATTTGTACAGGTGTAAGTGACAGCAGGATTACTTTTTGTGAGCAGATATTGTTTTCTTTAGTGCCCTTCTTGAAAACCTTTCTTCCAAACATTTGTCCTTCAAGTCTTTTCAAAGCTACACTACTATGTGCTGTAAATCATTGTTTAAGAAGGGAATCATTTATTAGTTCTGTGTTCATTTTCCTTCCCCTTTCTTTTGTAAGGTGGTCATCTCAGGAGATTAAATCTGTCTTGTGTGTGATATCCATGAAAATTCATACAACTTACCCAGATATTTGTATCTGGGCAAGTTGTTTTGAACCACCTCAAACAAAGATGCAGGCAAGAATGAAACTAAATCTTATCCTATTGTTATGTGTCTATGGGAAAATCAAGCAAATCGTGCTCTGTAAGTGCCTGTTTTCCTCAACTTCTTGACAGCAACCCTGGACAAGGCAGCTGTGATCTAGAAGTCCACACTATACCCATCAAAGTTTGGACAGAGGAATCCCACCAAATCACCCTCTAACTAATAAATAGTGTAGTGACTCTAAAAGGGAGGAATTAACTACAGCAATAATAATAAGTTAAATCAAGCACTACCCAGTTGCCTCTTCTGTAGGCTTAAAATCTTCAGTCACTTCCCATATAATAAACTTTAAATAACCAAGTTCAGACACTTATGATTTACTGGCTTTAGATCTCACAAAAGTAATTTGGTGCTGCTGAAGAATAAATCAAAGAAAATTAAATCTGTTAATATGAGAACCCTTGCTGAGAAAGCTGAGAAAGCCCAAACTGTATTTTTTAGTAATGTAAATTAAGATTAAATTAGTTTTAGATTCCTCCCCAGCACAATAATTTGGACAACACAGAAAATCTGAAGACTTGTTCCTCAGTTCCTAGAGTTGGTAGGTATATCACCCTGAATGACTTCTTGTAGTATGACAAGGGGAAAAAGGAGACTTTACCATCCTAACTTATACTGTTTTAGTGCATAAAGTTTTCTTGTACGTGCCAGTCATGGTGAATGCCCAATAGTACACCATCCATGGTTGTCAACACCAGGCTCTGTTGCACTCCTTACCCTCTGTATGGCGAACTGTGAATGGAAATATTCATCCACATTTTTCACCCATTAGGCTGAATTAAAGGCTGGTTGGGAATAACAATTTGCTTTAAAAAATTGAGCAAAATAGGTTTTGTTAATAGATTAAGGTCTGATAATATGTGTGTCTATGATGCCAAAGCTCAGCTGGCTGAACCAAGGTAGCTGAGTTGGTGACCCAGCTGTGAAAAGTTGACTTTCTTGTGCGTGGTGCCTTGTGTCCTCAGCAGAAAGCTGTCGTGAGCCACCTTGTGGGATGTGTCACCTCAGGCTGATGGGTCCGGTTTCAGAGTGAATTTTAGAAGCACAGAAATTGTTATTGTTGTACCTGGGTTTTGGGGACTTTGTGGGCCCCCTGAAGCACCTCACTAATTGCTTGGTGTCTTAGATTTGGAGGGGAGTTGTGGCCGACTGTGTCCCCTTGTGCCTGTTCAGAGCAGCAAGGCAGTTTGGTATCTGGTCAGCTCAGCAGAGATTCCTGTGTCTCTCCCTCTTATCAGATTTGTTACTGAGACAGAATATTTTGACAATCACAGCTCTACAGAAACAGACAACCCATACAAACAAACAAAAAAAACCCAAACCAAATGCTGTGTTTGGTTATAAGTATATAATTGTATAGTTTTCTTCTAAAAAATGTATTAATATTTACTGAATTTTGCTCTATGCAGTAATCCTGTTTAACATCTGGGAAAGATATTAAATATTTCAAAAGTTATATTTTGCATTTGTTGGTTTTGCTTGAAAATCAAATGAAGTTGCAAGATAGATAAATTTACTTGTAGTTATGCAGTATTGAAACCTATAAGTTGATTTCATTTATTCACTATTTGTTTCCACCAAAAATTAAATACTGACAAATATTGTAATTTAATTTGGAGATAGTCCTTTTAAAACTGTCTTTAAAACTTTCTTTTATTTATGATTGCTATAAGAGCTATAGTAATATTATTTTAGAAAAATAACATCTTATCTGGGATGCTCTTATAAAAATGTTGTGATAATTCTGTTCAACTATATTTTCAAGGGGACTGTTTTCTTTCTGATGTAGAACAAAATTAGTCATACACAGGTTCCTCTAAGAAAATGTCTCATGCAAGAAGCAGAGAAATTCAGATGGCTTTTCACCACTTCAAATTATGTGTATCGTGTTTTCTTGATTGTTAAATTACACTCTAGGCTAGGTCAAGGTATAGAATAATTTTTATTTTCAAGTGGATGGGAATTAGATGATTTAGAAGCATATTACTGGGTATCAGAGAGCAGGTGATTTTATGTTTAAGCTCAATGAAAGGTTTGTATGGGGTGTAACGGAGGCTTTTATTAAGAAAAGGGAGCAAGAAATTGGACTACTTCAAAACAGATTTACCCAATTTCTCTTACTAAAGTCAGTGAGTGGGTTTTTACAAAACCAGTGTCAGCTATTGAAGGAAACAGACAATGCACAAGCTAGATCATGATAGATTTTGCTTTTGTTTTCAATTGAATGCAATTATCTTTCCTCCACAGAGGTTTTACAGCATGTCCTGTAAAAATCTCCTAAGATATGAAAAGCCTTGCTGAAGGAAATAAACACATGTCTGAGAACACCATGCCCCAAGTTTAAAAAAAAATAAAAATTATACATTATCAAAAATGCAATGTCAGTTTATATTTTCTGTTTGTTCATTACTTTATTTTCATAGGCAAAATCAGGAAACTCAGGAGGACAGTTTTATAAACAAAAGTCTCAAGCTGAGTAGTTACTGCTGTTCTGTTGGTGAATTGCTACTTTTGAACTGGATCTAGCTGAATAATACCTGTAACTCTCTCTTTGGACCTCTTCGGGAAAATTTAAAAATGGTAGAGGAATGCTCCAAATGGTTGTTTTGTTCTGAGAAACTAGACAGATAGGAGGTTAAGGGTTAACAATAGGCAAAAGGGCCTGTACGTTCTATTTCTTTTTGGAGACATGCAAGTATTGAGCATATACATGGCTGTCTCTCAGGGCTCTGGTCTCTCCAGGATTACATGCCATAACTTTTGGCAGTGAAGCCTGGCGAGGCTGTGTCTGTGTCCTCCCATCATTTCTCTGTGCCTCCCACCACCTCTGCTACTGTTCACCAGGCTCAGCATGGTTCCCTGACCTGACCACTAAGCTGTGTGTACTCCTACAGCTGTACTTGTGTCAGCCTGCTTTCTGGTCACTCTTGTCAGCTCTCCTGGTCTTGAAAAGTATTTTTGATATGTTGAAGGGAGTGGAATGGGGCATGTGTCAAAGCTGTGTAAGGATTCAGTATTTTCAGAACAGGAAAGGATCATGTCATTAATGGCTAGTCCAGAAGAGTCAATGAAGTTTTCATGGTAGCTCCACTGTCCCTCCCACATACACACACAAGAAATACCAGAAATCTCATGACTTGAATAAAACAACAGCTTCAAAATCTGCCAGAATGCCTGGGGGCATTCTGCACAGGGATGAAACAACCCAAGTGATGCAGCAGATTGATATGGTCCCAATATCAGTTGCAGAAGTGAGAATTGCTTTCCCTATGAATGGTAATAATCCTATCCTTTACAGCTCAGGGTTGAAAAGCATCTGCACAGTCCATGAATAGGATACATGAGTTATAAAATCTTTTTCTTTTAACTAAGAAACTTCCATTTCTAGGAATATATCCACTGGTGCGTGCTAGAAATACTTTAGCACAGCAAAGGCAAAGCAACTTGGTGCTGCACATGCAAAACAGAGGTGCTGCCAAAGAGCAGTGCTCTCCCCATCAATGGTGTGATTGAAAAGGAGCCAGCAACTCCTCCTGCAGCTAGGCCAGTCCAGAGGAAGATGCAACACAAGCACTGTTCTGTTCAGCAGCTGTGTTTTCCCCCATGTTCTCTTGTGGTACTGCTGCAGTGAGGAGTAACATGATCTGATTATGTGAAAAAGTGATTTAAGCAGGGTGGGCTTGAACCCAAGGCAAACCTTAGCAAGAGCTCTGCAATTTGTGCCACAAATCCTGGCCCCTCTGTTGTCTCTTCTTTTTCCTGGTACTGATACCAGGACCGTGGCCAGGACATCTCTGTTCCTCCTAGAAGGACAGATGGTAAGATCATTGAGGTGAGGAGGGCCTCAAGAATAAAGAAAAGACTATAGCTGGAATTTGAGGGTCCCAGGTTTCCAAAGATACAAGTGAAGATCCAGGGACTGGTCTCACACAAGAAGTGTGATTTCTTCTCTAAGTTGTGTTTCATGTGTTTGTGGCTGCTGCTTGCTCATGAATTTTGACCTTTATTGTCTTACATTCTTCTTGTTTCAATCAAAGTTACTTAAATCTAGAAATAGGAAATTTGTGCTAGATTTATCTGTAGCTACCCAAAACACAGGGAAGCAAGAGAACATTTTTACATCTTTTACTGAAAGAGCAGTTAGAGCACTTGCCTTGCATTGATAGCTCCCATGAATCTGTACATGCTATTGCAGAAGAAGGAATTGTTTATAAGATGGTGAAGAGACTAAACTTGTGCCTAAGTACTTTTTAAATACAGTTTTGTTCTGATATTCTTTACATTTGTGTAGTTAAAGATTTATGGTCAAGCATGTATCTCTAACTATATAAAACCCATGATATAGATCATCATTCTGTTCCAGTCTTTTTTATTTTTTTTCTTCTGGTAACACTCTATGACTTAAATTCCCATCAAATGCTGTAAATACCAAGCAGTTACTCAGATGCATATCCATCTCTCACTTCAGGTAAGATTTAAAACCCCTTCTCCCAGTTTAATCACTGTGGTTTTCACTTTCAGACTTGTCAGAAATAAAGTTTGTGGGACAACTGACTTTTGTACATAGCTTATACTAACACTTTACTATCAGTTTCAGGGAAAAGCTTTTTATAATATTTTTAAGGTGTTTTTAGCATTACCTGCTTCCAAATTTCTGCTTACTTTCATACTCCAAAAAAGCTTCAGCTTTCTTTACTTATCACACACCTAAATTTTAACATTGTCTCAGGCAAAAGGTAAAAAGTTATGTTAGAACAGTTAGATATATATCCCTCTCACTTACAGCCCTGCAATTTTATTTTTTTTATTTGTAATGAAAAATCAATTACATTGGTTTTATACAGCGGTTTTCCAGAATTTTGTGCATCTGATGGAGGTTATTTAATCTAGTATTTTATGCTCAAGCAATTAAAGAAAATTCTACCATTTTTCAGGCTCATACTGCAACAGCCATACATAAGAAAAAAATGCATACTTCTGCTTTGCGAGTTCTAATCAACTTTTCGAGGATTTTTGTCTTCTATTATATTTCACTCCTACAGGCAAAAAATCCTGTCCTAACAAAGCAATGTTGCTGTATGCTATCAATTTTCTGGGCAGAATAGAAACTCCTCAAACCAGGAGTTTCTTGTCAAACTGTTTTCTCTTAGTACCTAAAATATCAGTTTTAATTTTGGAAACTCCTAGAAGAGTGTCCCTAATGTTATGCACAAATACAGTGCTCTGCCTATGCATAAATGCTTGTGTGCTCTGGCTGTGCTTTGCCACACAACTTTATTCCAGAGCTGTCTGTCAGGTGTATTATATAACTGCTCTATATTAATTATTAAATCCTTTATTATTTAGAGTAATTATAATTTAATGGCTGTAGCTTTCCATGGGAGGCTTTTTCTCTTAATGTTAGTCTGCTTTCCTGTCCAAACTCCAGATGAAGGAATAAAAGGAAAAATAAATCAGAATTGAAAATGAAACAGCACAATGATGATGTATACCATATTTTAGGAAAATTTTTGAAGCCGTCATTAAAGATAAAATCAATGAGTTTCACTTTAAAACTGTTCTTTGTATCTTAGTCAGTCCTCTACACCAATTTCTTTGCTCTCAGTAAAACATGTTGTTCCTAATTAGTGCTAAAAGGAAATCACTGTTAGACCTTTTTCATCCTTTTTTTATTTTTTTCCAGTTGATTAGTACTAAGAGATTACTCGAAACAGGTTAAAGAAAGTAGAAGTTTGCTGAAGCAAGAGAAAAAAAGGAACTTTATTTCTCTGGAACTTTGACTTTTAACCAGTTCCAGTTGGAGTGTGTTTCTTTTCTCTTGAATAGAGGATCAGCTTACAGGTAAAAGGACCCAAATCTGACCAAACCAAAATCATTTTCTTATAGAGTTTTCTTTTGCAAAGATTATTAATTTTTTGGTTTATTCTTTCCTCTGTAAGTTTTATCATTAGATTTTAAAATGAAAAATAATGAAATAGTAGTGGTGATAAATTTTGAAATTCAAGACTAGCCTTCATCCTACTAAAATGTACTGGTAGCATCTGGAGGAAGTTGAACAACTCTATCCACATGAAAAGCCTGGGTCAGAGTGGCCTAATTCTAAATTGGCCATCGTCTTGTGCTTTGGTCTCATCATGATGTACAATTCACATATATTTACATTTTTTTAAAAAAGGCATCGAATGGAAATTTATAAAGTGAGAAATATCCTTGTAGGGGTTTGTTGGGCTGGGCTGCTACACAGAACATTTCAAATACTGGTGTTTGAAACCCCACCACTACTTTCATAGACAGCAGCCTCTTGTTCCATCTCCTGGGTCTGTCTCTTAAAGCTGTGAGAACTGAGTGGGGCATGGTCATTTTTCCTCCTCTTCCAGTGCTTGAGGTCATGGGGCTTCACAGCCTCCCCACCTGCACCCCTCAGCCAGGGCCCCGGTCTCTGGTTCTCTCCCACACGTGTTTACAGCCTCACAGCATCCCTCCACATGGTGAGAAACCCAAACTGCTCAGGTGGCCTCAGGGGGGTCGAAAAGACAGACAAGAAACATAGATTTTGAAGAGGAATTTCCCAGCCGCCACAACGACTTGTAAAATGCATCTCTGCCCATGGCAGGCAGGTTGGAACTAGACGATCTTTAAGGAGCCTTCCTATGATTCTAAAACACTGAAATTTGTAGTCAGGCACACACTTTCCTCACTCTAAGCATCATGCAGTTCTTGGGCTAGAGGGGCATCCTTGCATTGTGTAACACTTCTTGTTCTCTCACTCCCTGGTGTGCAGTCCCTAATTGTTGCAGTGAGAGCCTGTCCCTGATGGGAGCAGAGCGTACCTCCCTGAGGACGGGAAACCCAATCTGTGATCCCATGTGACTTTTGCATGGGGAGCTGATTGTCAGGGGAAGGCTAGAGCTGGAAAGTCTCAAAGTCTCTGGGTTTCGATGGCTCTTTGACTGACAACTCTATTATTCATCTCAGCAGCAGAAACAGAAGCACTGATCTAGGGGGGATATCACTACTTGGGGGCCTTTGTCATCTCCTCTGTATCTCAGTAAGGGTTTGCTTGTAGTTCCAGGTTACACCACAAGCAGGCTTTTTGTTGCTCTACCGTTTTTCCTGAATTATTCCCCTACACTTCCTGAATAAAGTATTTGGAATAAACCCGCCTAGATGACTCAAAACTGCATTTCTTGTACAGGAAAAAACTTTGGCAGCTACTGTACAAATCATAAGACAGGAAAGAGCATGGAGTTTGAAGCACTGTATGAATGTGTTCAGCACTGCCTCAAGTCCCCTATTTTGAATCTTAGGATGAGGACAGTGGGAATTCTGCCTTTGGGCTTGACCCTGAATCATGAAGGATGCTCTTCATGAGCTACAGTGTTTTCACAGGCCACCTGGTGTAATGGCAAGAGTGGTTATTCAAGGACATAATGAGTAATTCAGATCTAGCACACAAAATATGCACAGCAGCTGCTGCTCTCCTGCCGTTTCTGGCTTGGTAACTGTGAAGCTACGACCTTTAAATAACACCCTTTTAACTCTGTAAAAGTTTAAGGATGTAAGGATGTAAGGATATAAGGAAGAAGCCAGAGCATCTTGGTTTAGGGCCTCTCAGCTGGAGCAGAGCAGGCACAGCCAGCTGGGAGGCTGCTCAGCACATGCCGAGCCTTCCTCTGCCAGGGGAGGGGGAGCACAGCCCTGACAGAAGGTGAGGGAAGGCCCTAATCAATATAATCATGTGTATGCATCCAAATGGACCATAAAGGAGTTTCTGTTTGCTCCCTGCATGGTGTGAGATCACCAGAGTAGGCATGCCTTGCTGAGTGGGGGGAAGACAACCTTGCCAGGAGGTGTGATGGCTGGCATGACCCTTTGGTCGAGGACTCATCTTCTGTGCTGGGAGACATTCTTATTTCTGTCATGTTGTGCACTTAAGCTTGGTTATCATTTAAATTAGTGAGGGCTAACCAGCCCTCAGAAGGAGAACTGCATCATGCAGCTCATCCTGTACATCTGACTGGTCACTGAAAACACGGTGGCAGAGACTTAGCAGCCATGTGCAGGTCAGCTGAAGCTGTCCACAGGCCAGGGCTGCTGTCAGACTGTTGTGCTGTGTGTCACCACACTGACAAGAAAAGCCTCTCTGGGAAAAGGTAACCACATCTGACTTTCTAAGTAACTGATGTGGGTTTACTAATTTGTTTTGTCTGCAGCAAAAAATAATTGGTATTCCACATTGAATTTAGAATTTCAGTTACATAAGTAATGGGCTTAGGTAGTTGTAGTAAAACATTTCTTTTGGGCATGCACAAGAAAATCAAATGAAATGCTAGAATATTAAGCATATCAGAGCAGGAAAAGGTCACCTTGATCTTCTCTCTCATTCAGAGTGTGTAGCTGGGCTGGAGTCAGGGTCAGCCAGGTCCCTGGGGTCCATGTCTTTCCTGTCAGGATATCCTCTATCACATCATCTGTCATGTTTGTATGGAAAGCTTAAATGCTGAGCTAGCAGATGAAGACTGGGATTAGGCATTTTTCAGATGCATGTGTACTTTATCCTGGTAAGTCAGAAAAGACTGACAGCAGTGCTATTCCCAGTTTTTTTCTTCCCTAAATGACGCTGCTTGGTGGATTTGACTCAATTCCATGAGTAACTTTTGGCTTAACTAAAAAAAAAAAGTAATCTGATAATTTGGTAATGATTCAAATCTTTCTTTTGCCAGACTCTCCTGAGAATGCACACTGTTCCTATTCAGACTGAGTTTCCAGGACACCAGGGGTACAATAATTGCATTTATTCCTCTTGGATAAAAGATGTGGATACACTAATGCTCTGTCATCTTGGTTTTCTTCAGAAACACCATGCATTTTTGAAATGGGTGCACCGCAGTTCTGTGGTTCGCTGTCCCTTACCTTTGAATGAGTGTCGTGGTGTGTCTTGGGTTGTGCCTCGTGGTCTCTGACATTTCAGCACTCCGAAATCAAGTTCGGGAGGCAGGAGAATGGGCGCCGCCCCTCTCACTGGCACCCCATCCCCTGCACGGTGCTGCCTGCAATCGTCCCTCTCCCAGAGAGACTGACAGACGGAGCTGCTGCTGGGCCCTGGGCTGCTGCCAGCGGGATTCTCTGCAGACCAGTGCCATCCTTGTCCAAACCTGTCACTGCCTGGATGGCCTTTCCAACCTGGGAAGCTCCTGGGAGTTCTCCCGGGAAGTCAGCCCAAGCCTGCACAGCCTGATTCCCTCACACACCCTCTGTAGAAAATGGACTAGTGTATGGCACTACAAGTAATGAAATTGAGTTATCATTTAGTAATTGACAAAATAGCTTCTCATGATTGCTGCCTGTAAATTCTGAGTCAAGAAAAGCCTGCTAGGTTTGGACTCTGCCAGGAAGAGGTGACTCCAAGTGATAAATGGTATAAATATCAATATTTGTAGACCATGCTACATTTAGATATTAATATTAAAGAACACACATATAATTACACCCTTTGACTTTAAAGAATAATGTATTTTGGCAAATAAATTCCCCAAATGATGAGGATTTGCATTCTCTGAAAAGGTAATCAAATAATAAAAGATAATGAACAGTAAAACAGAAGAACCCTTGGCTAAACTAAGATATTGCAGTTCTTGCATATATCCTAGAATACAATCATACCATACCCACTTAAATATATATTTTTATCTTTTAACTTACTTAATAGAGTTGATTCAAATTAGTGACATACAGTTCAGATTATGTAGTTTGGTATCAGTTAAGATTTTATGCTGCAATTATTAAATCCAAAAAAAGTGTGGTTTTATGCACAACCTCATTTCAAACTATCAAGGATTTTTATTAAGCATCCTAAGAAACAGAAACTTCTATTCAGAAGAATTAATGTAAACTCTGCTCACTTGCTTTATCACAACCCTTGTTATGCTTCATGCATGATCTGTCTTCATTTCTTTATATTTGTTTTTACCTTTCACACTTTCCTGAAGGAAAGCTATAATGATGGTATTAACAACTCACATTTTAAGAAATAATTGTTTTAAACACAGTCTTTATTTTCTTTATTTCATCATTTAGCTCTTTAATACCTAATATATAAATAACTAATATATTTAGGTGTTAAATCCATATAAATTGTATTACTAAATTTCTATGTAGAGCTAGAATTCAGTTTAACAAACCAAATAAGAGGCAGAAGGATAATAAGGAAGGTGAAAAGAAAGCTTTAAAGGATCAGTAAAAATAATTTTTGTAAGCTTGTAAGAATTCAAATTCTTGAAATTTTAATAGAAAAATCTTCTTGGGCTACACAATTGCTAGATTCTTTCATGAGTTCAGGTTACTTCACAATACTTTATGTGCCACTTGCTTACTTGCTTGCTGTGTCCTTTTGGCTAAATACCATTACTAACCTAGTAAAATACACCCAGGTTTAAGAGTCCTTAGCTTTTATCCTGACTCTGAGGATACTCTGTTCGGCCTTTGTCCTGTTTGACCTTTCTGCCTGTTTTGCTTTATGGATGACTGAAATATTTACAGCCAGAGAACTGGCTATGAGCAGTAATTATCCCTTGCTATATATACTGCTTTCAGAACTTGAGATTTCCTGTATGCTGTGTATATATGTTTCTAAAGCAGTGAAGTCCAGGATTTCATAAAGAAAACACACAAAATTTTAAGTGAAAGGAATAGCTATGCAGCAGTTAAAGATGAAGGTAGTATTTCTTAGGGCAAAACAAATTTTAAAAATCTAACTACAAGGGTAAAAACTGTTGCAATTCAAATCCTTGCAAAGGTAACATATTTTTCTTCCTCAATTCTTTTTTTTTTCTGGCAGCTTCTGCTCAAGAGTAATCTTCTATCTGACTTGACATTTTCTTCCTTATTTGAACTGCGATTCTTAATCTCAGCATTTTTGTCTTTAAACAAAAAAATGGTTGCCTGCAAGTGGATGAGATTCATGAAAAAGGTTTTGCTCATTCATTATTTATAAGCTTCTATTGTGATTTTCTTTTTTTTTAATTGGAAACTTTCAACTAGTGTTTGTAATTGCTGATATGTGATAAGGATAACTGAGAAGCTTCTCAGTCCTGTCTGACAAGGATATATTATGAAAGTTAAGATTGCATTAATTTGCTAAGACTTTCTACATGATCCACAACATGAAATGTTTCTGTATTTATTCTGAAGGAAATTAGCTTTCCTGGCGCTTAGTTTAATTCAGTATTGTGAAGGCATTTGAGACAGCATTTCCAGTCATGTGGTAGATGGTTATTTTGTGAAACACCTTTCAACACGAGTGAGACAGGAAGGGCAGGTTAGCACAGAGTTTGCAGGCAATTTGCACAGGACTTATTGAAATATGGGAAGTGTTCTCAGGCTTGGCCTCAGTTTGCAGTCTCCAGCTTAGGTTTTTCACTGCTTGTGTTTGGCCTGTCTTCTTTCCTGTGCTTTCTGAACACTCTTGGCCACAGGATTGCTGTCGCTCAGTGCGGCACATAATCTCTTCAGGAGCCTTCCCAGGAGGCAATAGAGGGAATGAGAAAGAAGACCTAAGACCTGTCAGTGACAAATGATTGCTAGGTGACTGGCGGTGTAAAGTGCTAAAGAAAAGCATTCACTCTTTAAAAGGGAATGTGAGCAGAAGTTAAATTGGAGAGAGACAAGCCTCAGGACACCATAATATAATGTGTCAGAGCACCCTTCACCCTTTCTCTGGACTGAACCTATCAGCAAGTTGCCAATAGCTTGCTAATGGTGAGCTTTCAGATCAGATATGTCTTTGAAAGTGTGACTACTTCTGCAATGGCATGTTTTTTGATTCATGTCTAGGAGATTGATTTGAAATTTGAGATGAAAATCTGTCATGGTTTAAACCCAGTCAGCAGCCAAGCCCCACGCAGCTACTCAGTCGTTCCTCCACCAGCAGGACTGGGGAGAGAATTGGCAGGGTAAAAGCATAAAACTCAGGCATTGAGATATAATAGGAAAAGCAGAAGCTATGCAGACTGGCAAAGCAAAACAGGGAATTCATTCACCACTTCCCATGGACAGGCAGCTGTGCAGCCATCCCCAGGAGAGCAGGCCTCATCACATGTAACATTTACTTGGGAAAACACATGCTGTCATTCAAGTAGCCCCTCCTTCTTCCTTCTTCCCCCATTTTATATACTGAGCATGATGTCATATGGTCTGGAATCCCTTTGGTCAGTTTGGGTCACCTGCCCTCTCTGTGTCTCGTCCCAACCTCCCAAGCACGCCCAGCCCCCTCCCCAGTGTGGCAGCATGAGAAGCAGAAAAGGCCTTGGCTCTGTGCAAGCCCTGCTCAGCAATAACAAAAACATCTCTATATGATCAACTGTGCTGTGCTCAGCACGAACCCAAAATACAGCCCTGTATTAGCCACTGTGAAGAAAACTAGCTCTAGCCCAGCTGAAACCACCTTCCTTCCATCCTTCCAAATTTTAGAGCCATTCTTTTTCTTAGGATCTTCAAGTATTTCAGGTGCATATGGACCATGTTTAGTTTCACCTGTTGGCAAACACTTTTCAAAAACTCTTCTGAGATCTGTATTCCCTATAGGTGCCAGCAGTCCTGTTGAGCTGTGATCCATGAATGAGAAATAATGCTCAGGAGCTAAATGGTTCTGTTGTAGGACAAGGTTTAATAATATTGGTTCCTGAGAAAGGCTGCTGTGTGCTGATTATGCACCAAAATGCTGAACATCTGGTCATTCCCACTGAATTAAGATGGTTAAGCAAGAGGGGCAGCTGGAAAATAGCAAGAGAAGAGATTGTTAAACTGATGTCAGAGGAAGGTTTAAGGGAGTACAGTGATCATTTACTGTGTGGAGAAGCAGGAGAAGCTATATAAAAAAAATTGAAAAGCTTTTCAAGGAGGAGTCATGGAGGTAGCACCTTTTTCAGGCATGATTTTTCAGAACAAAGACCTAGGTATTTTGTATGCTTTTAGCTATATGTAATAGTACTTTTCTGCTGCTTCTAAATTGAGAATAGCCTGTGTCCTCTAGATGTGAATCCTCTGTGACCATTAGTTATCTGGAGAATAGTCCATGGTAAGTTTATTAAAATTACTTTGGAATTTATTTGTTTGAAAGTGAATACTCATCATTTGCTCATGTTTCTCTTCGTAGTTTGCATGGAATTCTAAATATATAAAGAGCTGCAGTGAGGTAACAAAGTGTTCTTAGTAGTGTCAAACTATGGTAAGCTATTATGAGCTTTGAAATCCTTAATTTTTATTTGAAGCCATGTGGTTTGAGCACTGCAGTGATGTTAGGGCAGACATATAAATTAGCTTTATGGTAGCCTAGACGTAGTTTTCACATGAGTATACCCAACCAGACGCATAGGAGTCCGTGAACAGAAACACATATCAATAGGAATATTTTTTAAACTTTGTAGGATATTGTGTTTTTTCAGAGTGCCCTTACTATTATAAGCATAAATTGTATTGCTGCTTATCCTGGTGTAAACATTTTTATGTGGGCTTAACTGCATCACCATGAGGGTTATTTCTGCAACTGCAGTCAGTCTGACATAATTGAGAGTGCTATTAGCTTTAGATGTAGTGTCATTGAAAGCTAGACATAGAGGAAAATGAAGGAAATCCATCTCTCCCATCTCTTACATATTGCAAGTGCATTTCTCTCATCCTTAAACTCTCTCAGTAGAAACTGTCTTCATGAGGTGTGAATAAGTACACTTACAAAAATGTGGTGAAAATAGAAATTATGACATAGAGTGAAAGGAACTGAAACTAAGCATAGATGAAACTCATCTAGAAATTCCCAGTGTAAGTGGATAACAGCCAGACTGGCAATCATAATACTGCTGTGCATTTTGGTAAGTTTGTTCTACTCAGCCGATATCAGTTGCAGGATTTTTTTTGTTTTTATTCAACAAGAGCATGTAACTACCTGATATGCTCTTGAAAATCCTTTGTACTAACTCTGTGAAATGTGAGCTAATTAATTAAATTGTAGTGTGTCAATTTGTGCGGAGTTGCTTAAAGTGGGCTATAAAATTCTGTAATAAAATATGTAGAGGAAAACATTTTAATATACCTTTAAGAGTGTCTAATTCTTTGTTGGCAGAAGGCTTTCATCTTGG
The DNA here is from genome assembly GCA_013400515.1 of Erpornis zantholeuca. Taxonomy (NCBI): domain Eukaryota; kingdom Metazoa; phylum Chordata; class Aves; order Passeriformes; family Timaliidae; genus Erpornis; species Erpornis zantholeuca. Next base: position 14,973 of record VZTN01007792.1, on the reverse strand, counting down.
CCATATAAGTAATCTATTCTGTGACAATTAATTAATAGCAAGGATTAATTGTTTATAATTCTATGAGAATTATAGGCATAATTTACAGTCACATTTTTCTGGGCCAGTTTTATCTGGGTTGGTTAGTTTTTATACTTTTTTGTTCCTCTGTGAAAGAGCAGCTTCTGATTCAAGTTCTGAAATTTCTCTGCTCTTGTCATGGTATTGACAAACATTATCTCACAGCCCAGTATATTTTCCCTCCTATTTTACTTCTGCATTTTAACGTGAGCTTCAGTACAATCTCTCTATCATGACTTTGGAAAGATCTAGTTTAACATAATAGAAGCACTACAGAAAGAAGGCAGCACCATAGTCTGAATATTCTGAAAAGCACTTTGTTGCTGTGTTTCTTTGAAGGAGTTCTACTCCCTCCTGTCCTTTTGTTGTTGAACACTCAGAGGTTTTGACAGATATGAGCTACATTATACAAATACTATACTAACTTTAATAATTCAGAATTCCCAAAGGAGACTGAAGGGAATGGCATATAGAAAAGTAGAGCCTGCAGTGCCATCCTTAGCTGTATTGACCTATGCAAGAGCACAGAGAGCCATAGTGCTGGCTCCTTGCTTTCTTTAATTAATATTTGGAAGTGACTTTGTCACTGATCGGGACTTGTGCTCAGGGATCTGAAAAACCAGCAGCTGTAGTTCTCCCTGCTGGGAGAACAAAAGATCACAAAAACCATTTTTGTGTCTCCCCCTCGGCACTCATGTAATCACACCATAAAATGGATAGTACATCCTTCCTCTCAATAAAAATATGGTTTCTTTTCCTCACAGATTAGTTTCCACAGTTGTCACTGCTTTAAGATATCAAATATCTTTGACTTGGCTCTTCTTGACTTCAGTAAGGTGTGGCATGTCCTCTTTGAACTGTCCTTTCCCATTGGTAAGGGACAAGGCATTGGTCATGTAGTTTCCAGGCAGTAAATACTGGGTTTTTTTCCCCACACTCTTGGGTTTCTAAGTCCCAAAAGTCTTGCTCTTCAGGCTGCCATGGAAGCTGAATACTGTAGTCCATTCTTACAAGGGCTGGCTTCCAGTACCAGGCTATTTAATTATAGGGCAGCTCTTCAGGCACATTCTCAGTTCACCTGTGAAGGAAGCCATGTAAGAGTTTACGAATGCTGAAGAGAAATGACATTGTCTGTCACATGAAATAATCACAGGAAAACCTTTTTCATTGCAATACTTTAATCAGACCACAGATTTACGCTGGTTTTGTGTATGCTTCTCCACCTGTTATGCACTTCTCACGTCTCATCTAGTCCCAGTAAACTCTCCACGCAGAAATGGTTGCAGAGCAATTACTAATTTCCCATCTGTGCTCATCAGAGCTATGAGGCTTCAGCCTGTTCCTGGGAAGTTGGGGCTAGACCAACACCAAGGTGTGTGTCATCCCCTTTTGGTGTCAGGAGATGGTGTGGACTCTCTGGCATCTAATGTGCACGCGGTGTGTCAATATGCATCCTGGTGTTTGTCTCTCTTCTCTCTAGTTTGTGTTTTGATGTTTTAGATCTGCAGGTAACAGCTAGCATGCTACAAATACAAAGGGAAGTGGATCGGTTCTGGTTTTAGCATTAATCATTTTAGCTTTTAGATGACTACTGGGAATATTTTATTGTTTAAGATTGTCAAGAATTGATTCATGTAAGAATTGATTAATGTATCTATTTCACGGTGAATGTTCAGTTTGCGATGGAAATTATAAACTTATATTCACTCCTAAGAGTATGTGATGCCTTGTGCATGGGCTTTGTGAAACTGTCTCTGGACACCAGGGAATTTTGCTTTATTCCAAACTAGTCTTAGGTCCATCCAAGTGGATCATGATCATGTGAAAGGGAAATGACTCTTCAGAACTGCAAACTCCAGCTTTTGTTGGGGGTGCAGTAAATGCCTAGGACTCTCTGCCAGATCTTCAGCCCAGTCTACAATTTATTGGAAACAATTTCAACAGTATAACAACATATATAACAACATAACAATAAAAATGGTGGTTTGTGTTAAGGAAACTTCTGCCTCTTGTGAGCTATCATATTAGTATTAGTCAGCCTGTAGATTTTACTAAAATGGAGCTAGGTGCTCTATTCAGCCAAGCTGAGCAGGCAAAATCACTTTGAGTGAGAAAGGAGAAAAGGTTAATGTGGAGCTGTTGGGTGAAACACAGTCTTTTCAAATTTGCCATCTAGCTCAAGATCATCAGCTCCCAAAATCAGTGTCACAAATAGGGTCATGAGCTCGGAATTTAAATGTAAATTGGGCTATGTGTGCCCAGACAGAGAGGCCTGAAAGAAATTTTTTTGTCTCTGCTGAGCCAGCTCTTCAAAGAAATCTTTAACCAATGGGCCTGTGGTTTGTAAGTCTCATCAAAATGTACAAGTTTTAGTGTTAAAATGGTAATTTAGCAAGCTCCTGCACTTCTAAGCCATACCAAAAACCTGGCAAAAATAGCAGAAATTAATTGATGCCAGATGTTATCAGAAGTGTGGGACAAATGCACGTCAGAGTTGCAGGTACAGTGGCCAAGGAAGCAAACAAACAAATTCCTCTATCTACATACTCGGTTCTGTCAAGTACAAGAAGGCCAGAGATGTGATGATAGTCTCAAAATAGCAGATGAGACTAACTTTTGTAAAATTTTAGCTCAAGTGCATGTTGGTTTTAATTATATAACATAGTATGCTTTGCAGTCAAGGTACTAATGAGTTGGTAATTCCCAGTCAGATTACAAGATCTAATTCCCAGCATATCTGCTAACTAGCCAGACTACTCCATACTGGCTGGAGCCTGCCACCATGACTCTCCTGGGAAATACTTCACAAAGCAAGATGTCCTAGTTGTTTAAATGGGAAGGGAATGTGTGATTTAGCTGTGTTTGTTCTCCCAGTAAAAATTTCTTGAATAGTGTGAGCCAGTAAGAAACTGTGTGATCTTTAAGCTGGAGATGACTGTCCAATAACAGTTTCCTGATTATGTAAATGAGTTCTTAAAAATACTTTACATTTCTTTCAAGAACCAGAAATATTTCTTTTAATGACGTTAGCAGTCTGGCATTCTGATTTAATTATTCATGCCCTATTCTTTCATATTTCTTTTCCTTCTGACATACTGTCAAAAAAGAAGACAAAAACAGTTAAATAATTGAGAACATGTGAACTGCCATAAACAATCACTCTTGTCTGTTTCTCTGCAGAACAAAAGGAAGTAAAGGTGGGAGAATACAATGCCGTGGATGACAAATTGGTAATAATCAACAACAGCATCAGGTTCCAAGGTAGGAGACAAAACTGGAAAGAGGTACAGGAGTGACACGGATAGCTGTATGTAGTTTGTGACACTGTGTGCTCTTAAGGAACTGGTTTAGGATTTTTAATATCAAAGACAGTAAAAGGGAAGAAATGCTTAAAAAATAGAATTCTGAACAGAAAATTGCAATGTTTGGATATTGTATAATTGTTTTTTATTCCAATGATAGGGCAAAATCAAATTCATATGTGTACACAAATGTTCTTTGATATTTCAACAAGCAGGTTCTTCACGAATTAATAATGAATAATTCTATTTCATCCCCATTTCCCACTCCCCCAGCTCATCTCACCTGAGGGATGCTCTCATGTTCTGTGTTTGCAGACATGAGGAGGAGATGGCTGTTTTTCTTTGGGAGGTGTCTCTTAGGTAGTTAGAAAACAGGTTTTCAAAATACCAAGGCTGGCTTTAGCATGGCCCATGTCAAACAGGGCCAGAGAGGGTTTTCAGACCAGCAGCAGGTCCACAGCAGACATACAGCCTTTGTTGCTGTATCTTGCTGGCTTTTATCCCAAGGTGCTCCAAAGATAGCACGGGGACTTCTGCCCTCAGGAAGTTTGAGTGCAGGCACATCCATGGTTTCCAGAGCCCATGGCCATGGCAGGCAAGTGTGAGCTGAAATGAGTTTTAAGGGTGTCTCTGGCTGAGTATAGGCATGTACATTTTTTTCAAAGCTAATTTTTAAGACTTAATCTTAAGCTCTGCAATGGTGCAGTTCAATGAGAGAAAGGGAAGTCGGCTTTGTGAGTTCTGTGTGGTTTTCCCCAGGAGTGGCGAGGTGGATGAGTATCAAGCTGTTGTATTGTTGTACTGTCCTGCACCTACCTCCAGTAGGTCCCACCACCCAAGGTTTGCATGAACGTGGGTAGAGTTTCACTGCAGTAATCTAATTCATGACTACTTATCTGTCTGCTGGAGCTTTCCACCTTTCCTTTTGGCATCCCTTGCCAGACTTAAAAGAGTACAGCTACACAAAATTCTCACATCTCTCTGCAGAATGGGGCTTTAGAAATGAAGAGTGCAGAATCTGTCCCAGTTGCCAAAGTTGGGGACCCAGCAGATTATTTTTGCTGCAAGGAGGAGCTAATGATGTAGTTGAATACTGATTCAGTCCCATTAATTTCCAGAGAATATATGCAGGATGAATCAAGTTACAAGAGACAGCAATTGCTGATAGTTCCTCACCTTTCGGGACAGTATATGATGGGGAAAAGTTTCTGTACAGTCTTTTTTCAGGACAAGACTGCTAGGTGTTGTTCTGACCACATCTAAAGGTGGTCTTTCCACCCATAACCTGTCTTATGATTGACTTAAGATACATTATGACTTGCAGTGAATCTTTTCCTTTTACTCCTCTTAGCTTTTCATTGAGACAGTTGGATATTCAATGTGGAGGACACTGACTTCCAGTCAGTATAAGAAGCCTAGTAACTTTAAGTATTTGAAACAGAAAGTAGTAAATATGTTCCTGTTGAAACCATTGTGTAAAATTCCACAGCAAAAGGAAGCAACAGGATTGAATGACCAGTGCACAAACAAGGAAATGCATTTTTTAGACTCATTGTTTATATTTAATAAATGCAAACCCTCAATATACACTGTAGAGTTTAGAAAGAGTCGGGTGGGGTTTTATTTTTTAACATTAGTTCTTATTAATCAGACGTGTTTTGGTTTTCTGGCTTGTTACTTGTCTAATTTTATGAATTGCCTTGGACTGCAAATTCATTCAGTGTGGAGGGAAGGAGGAAAATCTCAGATACTTTTCTCCAGTATCAAATCAGCAAATGATCCTTTCACTTGCCACTTCTTGGTGATCACCTAAAGGAATATTTTTTTTTTAAAAGTTGGGCATAAAGACCAAAGGATAAAAAATTTCCATGGTCCAAATCATTTCAACTTAACTCTTACAGGTAAAGCTATTTTATTGTGCAAGTCCTTGGACATTCTTTCAGGTGCAAGGCAGAAGAGTGAATGTAAAATTTGGCCATGGCAGCTGCTGGTCAGGTACTCACAGCTCTGCTTCTGCCTCAGCCGTGCTGTGAAAGGAGCTGCTCAGCCCTGTGGCCCTTGCAGCCCCGTGGAGAGCTGATGTGAAAGGACAGGCTCAGGAACTGCAGGGCACACAAATCTGTTTCTGAAGGAAGACAGTGATGCAAAAGGCCTTTTGCCAACCTCCCGCACCAAGTTAAAAATTGGTAAGCAGGTGAAATGGAGTGTGGGAAGTCAGGGATGCAGAGCTTTATTGCAGTTGTCGGAAAGCGATTCTCCTCATTAAACCAAGACTTTAATTAGTTGGAGCTGACTGTCAATGAAGTACACAGCTTTAAACATAGTTTTTAAGGTCAAACATTCAAATTCACATCTGCAGGGATTAGCAAAGTGGATCTGTTCCTATAAAATTTTTGCTATCCTTGTTCCCATATGGTTCCCTTCTGTAGAATCCTGAGGGCACCAACAATCCTCCCTTCCCTCCTCCCAGGGCTTCCCCTACCATGCCCACAGCCTAGCACTGCATTTTAGCCCCTGGACCATCAGTCCCTGTCCCACTGATGCCACACTAAGGCTGAGCTCCAGAAAGGCTGTTTGAATTTGCTCTGGCAATGACAGTAGGCACAGAAACCATGCTTTCTGTTTTCTAGTCATTTTTCTGTCACTTGTTTCAGAAAAGCATAACGTCCTGGTAAAATTTACACTCATAGTATGCATTTTAGTGTTCATTTACTTTAAAATGAGGCTAGTTAGCATGTATGGGGTTCTGCACTGGGGTTTCATTGTGTTTTTTCTTCCAAATAGGATATTTACCTGCTCCAGAAATGCAAATCTTCATGTCAATCAATGTGACTAACATATGTCTGTCAAAGTCAATGGTTTCATCAACTACTGGTATGGTTCACAGTTGCTAAGTGTGCTAATGCAAGGTGTAGTACTTAGGTGAGGCAAAGTTTCTTGCAGAAATTCTACATCTGGTTGAGCTTTAGCCTTTTTTTCTTCATGTTATTCTAGGACTTGAGCCTCCAAAGGACAAAACAATTATACAAGAGGAGCTGCGCAAAATCTCCCTGCCTCTCTACAGCATCCTCTCTGCCCTCACAATCCTAGGAATGATAATGGCCAGTGCTTTTTTGTTCTTTAACATCAAAAACAGAAATCAGAAGTAAGACATGCATGTTACTTCTATCACAAATTCTTTCATATTTAATATCATGTTTGTAGAACCAGTCACGTGTATGTATCTATCTACATACATATGTAAAAGAAAATGTAAAACTGTGAAAAGATGGTATTTTAGAACTGTTTAATTGAAATCACTGGGTAATATATTCACATTGAAACAGACTGTATTTAAGTTCTTTTATACTGTCTGAAAAGTGTAATTTTCTAATTGATGTTTGACTGTCTGCTAATAACATTAACCCTAGCTAATAAATAGTCAGCAAAAGAGGAGGTCTTTTTCCTAAATGTTCAAAAACCTGAAACAATGCTAGACTTCATAAAACAGCAAATACTGTGCATGCCTATAGATTTCATGGAGTTCTAGAAGAGTTATCAGTTTGCCTGGTTACAAAAAGCTCTTCTTTATTGCTCTTGTAGCCTAGCAGTAATCTTTTCCTCTTTAATGCACTATCACCTTTTGTCCATAGACTAATAAAGATGTCCAGTCCCTACATGAACAACCTTATTATCCTTGGAGGGATGCTTTCTTATGCATCTATTTTTCTTTTCGGTCTTGATGGATCCTTTGTCTCCGAAAAGACATTTGAGACGCTTTGCACAGTAAGTAATTCCATATATTCTAGTTGAATTCTAGTTGAATTCAGTCTTACAGGAAACCCTGAGGAATGCAAACAGAAAAGTTCAGTAGTTGGATGTGTCATTCCATTAAATCACTGATTCTCATAGTTATTTCCTGAGATTTTTTCTGGGACCAAATTCTAAAACCTGCACAAAGCTTCATTATTGTGCTGGTAGTTGTTGTTGTTGATGATGGTATTATTATTATTATTATTATCATTATCATTATTATTACTATTGTAGAAAGCTTCAGGTGGATTGGGATTTGACCTCAGACTGAAAGGGTAGATGTATAATCCTGTTTTGAAATCATATATATGAAGATGATTTACTAAAGGTTGCATTCATAGCCCGACAACTTGTAATACCTGTAAAGCTACTGTGTTTTCTTTATGCATTCCATATTACTTTAAACTACATGACTGCTGCTTGTCTAGATCTCTTTAGTCAGCCTCTTTGGCTGATTTGTCAAAGACTTCTACTACTATTTTGAGGCTACACTATAAATTCTCACAAGCCTAGATCCATACAGAATACATTCGAGTTAAATCAAAACAAGCAACTCTGAAACCAGATTAAATATGTCCACCTAGAAACTTGTAATGTCTTGTTTGGTGTAATATGCACTTACTCTGACTTACAGAGGCCTTTTCAAAGAAAGGGAGAGGGCAAGAACTTCACTGCAAGGATGCTCCTTCCAGAAGCAGTACAAAACAGCATTTAAATTTATCCCATATATCTTCTCAAAATATTCTAATACTCTGCTTGACCTGTTGCCTGAAAATATCCAACTTACCCAGGAGTTATCTTCACTATTGTTTTGATTCTTCTTCATGTCTCTAGAAGGTTGCAGTTCACAGCACCTTTTGTTTTTAGGAGTCTGAATTTCTGATATTATGACTGGTGAGAGAGAATTTTTACTTCAAGAGGCTAATAGGAAGCATGAAATTTGGATGCCTAAAGCTTGTTGAGGCTGATACATCCCAATATTTCAGCTGAAGCCCTCCATACTGGCTAGAACCATTATGGAAGTGATACACCGTGTGACCTGCTGAGTTAGACCATTCCAAAACACTGGAGATTCTTTAGCACATGCCAAGATGGACTCGAAGACATACTACAGGTGAATGTAGAGGATTGTCTGAGGAAAGTCTTACCTTCCTTAGCTGGGCCTGGACACAGCTGTATTTTAGACCTTTGAACTTCAGCAGCAAAGGAAAGGACAAGGAAAGAATATCCTGTCTTCCTACAACTAGAACTCTAATTCTCAGCACAGCTAGTAGAAAGAGGTGCCTTAAACATTTGAAAAGGATGATCCTGTTCACCTCTCCCAAACTAGTCTATAACTCTATGAATACAATGGGGACAATAGGAAGTGGAAGAAGACATCATCCATTTTTTATCCAGGAAATATGCCTTCTTTTGTGAAACAGCTTCTGAGGGAGCAGAAGTGTCATTAGGAAGCCAGTTGATGTCAATCCCCATTCTTTACTCATCCTCCATTGCAGAAGGATCTAGTGACAGGGGACACAATTTTTAAGTCTTGATGTCACCTCAACCTTGAGGGGCTTGTATCCAGAGCTTCTGAGATCACTGCCAGGCTGCACTGGGCTACAACTCTCCTCTGGAAGCAGCCATGCACTGCTGAACAGAAGGAAAGTGGGAACCAGAGGTACTTATCAGCATCTAGCTGTTCTAGGAAACAGATTTCCCACCAAATGTAGCCATATAAGACTAAATTTGAGTCCTTCTTTACATGTGAAACAGCTCAGTCTTAACTCTGAAGAATGAACCAACATCCTGTGCCTCTGAGCTAGAACACTTCTTCTATCTGATTTTTCCCTAATCTGCCTCTCAAAATGCAATCACTACTCTCATATTCTAAATGCAACAAAATTTAGCTGTGGGCTGTTTATTTTGTCTAATCTTACACACCTCTTCCTTTTATTCCAGTTTGTATCTGTCACATTACGTTAGCTCTGTTTGTCTGCCATAGAGGGATAGATCTGCATTTGAGTAAACACCTACCTGACTTAGGTGACCAATACAAGAAAGGATTGGGGGTGAATGCTGTGTCCTAAAGCCAAATTTTGATTAAGAAATATCACCACATGCCTCAAGCAGAGATTTTTATTTCTTCTTTACATAGTTAAATCCTGTATAAACAGGGCAGAGTCTGAGATTTCTTCCAAATCTTGGCTTTCCAGGTTTTCAGTACAGTGCAGAAGCATTTCTGCAGGTTTTCAGTCCAGTACAGAAACATTTCTGATTATGTCTTCCTGTGCATGGCTACTGATACATCTTATGAATCTCAGCTCTGTCAGCAATTAGTACTACAGTCACAAATGCAATAAGTCCTTCAATAGCCACCAATAGTGAAGGTTTTTCCAACTTTCTACTCATTAAAACAATTCTTACAGAATTTCTCCTCCAACAGTATTTTTTTTAATGGGATAGCTTATGCTTCTCTTAGACATCATCTCTATATGGCTACCGTTTTCTATGGTATCTAGAAAATTCTGAATTAATGCTAGGGAGCATTAATAAATATGTGAGGCAAACCCACTTACCTTTTGAAATACTCTTCTCACCCTCCTGCTCTCCTCAAAACATCCACCAAGTGCTGGGTACAGAGTGTACATTTGGCTCCTTGTCATGAAGATTCTGATTCCCATGTGGGAATATGCTTAGTGGTTTCATAAGGTCTGCTAACAGATAACAGTGCTTGTAGGATCAGGCCAGGACAAATCTCTCTTCATCATCCATCTCCCTGGAAATGCATGATTTTGATACTCATTCTAGCCATGAGAGATGAGTTTAAAGTTCTCATTTTATTTCCTATTGGGGCTTAGTCTTTAAAAGAAGCAGTTACAATTGAGAATGCTTATACAAAGTCATTGAGGCAACTCATCAGTGTGTAATAACTGTATCTCAGACAGTTATTAGTTATTATTAGACAGAAGTGCCATGTCAGTGAAGGGAGGTGTTTTTTTGGAAGTAAAAATTTTGGTTCAAGTTTTATAAGCACTTGCAAAGCTATAAAGCTGTCATTAGTGTAACCCCCTGTCTAAACCAAGTAGTCACCCTCGTTGTCTTCTGTATTTCAGAAGTGATTAGATCTCACCAGGTTAGCAGTATATACACAATAGCCATTGTACTTAGTTATATATGCTATTTTTGGTCTCTGAGTTTCTGACACCTATTGGCAACACTTCTAGGAGGTCCTTAAAACTTCTGTGTTTACTATGGTGTTCCTGCCACAGCAAGGGAATTGGAAAGAGGTGGTCTTTAAAGTATTTTACAGTCCAGGGCATTCTGTTATTCTATACTCACAAATTCAGGAAGAATGGTTTCCAAATTTTAGGTATTACATTCAATTCTGTCAGGTTTGTTTCCTCTGGAGCATGTTGTTTGTAGTGCTGTATGGAAGTGCTTTGCAACCTTAGTTATTTTTTTACTGTTCTGCAGTTTATGTCTGTATGTGGCATATGCCTGACGCTGTAATATTCCAAGGACACTGAAACAGGATCCAAAATTACACCTGTAA
>VZTN01007778.1:153411-172588 GCA_013400515.1 Erpornis zantholeuca | reverse complement strand
CTGCCCTGAATTCAGGCATCTTTTAAATGGAGTGGAGGTGAATGAATATTTTTTCTCTAGCAGCCTGCTGAAACCTTGCTCTTTCGTAGAATTTGTGGGTTTCTTATGCACCCAAGATTAATGACTCTTCCAGAATCTCTGAGTAAGCTGCACCTCAGTTTGCACTACAAATCCCTGTACATTCTATTGCATTACTTAAATTTTTAAATTTTTACTGGTTTATACTGGGAGTGTGCAAGTACCCTTCTATAAGAAGTTTGTGATTCAGAATAACAAGTAGTACTGAATCAACAAATAGACAAGAGGAAGTCTTTCCCAAATATCGCCAAAGACATATTTGTGACATCCTAATTCTACATTACACAGAGAAAGAGGAAAAAAAATTTTGACAAATGAATGAGCTCTTTATGTCTGGTTTTTTTCTTACATCCTGAAAGTCCTATAGTATAGAGCCAGTAGCTGTATCTCAGACAGGGTTTAATAACCAAGAGACCTAAATGAAATATTCCCCCAACAGCACTGCTGTTCCTTTTCCCCTGCCTTGCTGAGCTACTTGGCATTCAGTTGCTTAGATAAGAATACTTCAATTTCCTGCTGCTCCCCTCAGACAGTCAGATAAGTCCTTGTCTTCCACGTCAGTGGAGAAAATATTACTGTTTGGTAAAGCCAGAAGTTTAAACACAGCACTGATAGGCAGTGACTAATGAAGAAGAGGAGGGAAAACCCCCTCACAAATAAAGCATTTCTTTCTGTCTCTTTTTTATCAGCAAATGAAGCTTGTTGTAATTTCCTGTGGGGGAATATTTTTAAAATTATTGTTATTGGTTCCTGAAGGAAATGAAACAGCATCTCTTGTCTGGGCCAGCATTTGTCATAGGAGTAAATATTTAACAACCGTGAATAGGTTTCCTATCTTGCATAGCACAGGGTGATAGCTAGATAGCTGTATAGATAGATAGATAGATAGAGACAGACAATCTTCTCTTATTAGAGCAATTGTTAATTGTTTACAGGTGACAGGGAACGTTATGAGAAGCAAATGAGAACAGAAAAGTGCTATATGGAATAGTCAGACCTTGGTGCTGCCAGGTCCTCATCCCCAGCTTTTTAAGGCTGGTGACTTCTGCCTTTGTTAAAACAGAAAACATGGATGAAGCCTTTCCCACATGGTGTCTATCTTACCCACCTGGGTTTCTTCTGATGCCCCACCTAAACATATGTCAAATAAACCAGGCCAGGCACATAATGCATAAACATGTATTGCAAGTGCTTACTCTTTGGTCTTTTTTCTTTTGATTTAGATGAAACAATAATTTCTACTGAAAGAAAACACCCTGCCAGAAAAAAAAAATGAAAAAAGAAAAAAAAATCAGTCAATTGTAATTTTTTGAGGGAATATGATATGCAGATTCTGAATTACATTTATAATTTATTGCTATATATGAATTTTGTGTGTATTAGTTTAATATTCTGGGAAGTAGAAAGCCTAGGGTATTGCTATTGAAAAATGTGATATCAACCCAGTGAATGTTTCTGAGTATGCAGGTTTATTTATTTCAGTTCACAATAAGATATACACTTTTCCATAACATAAGTATCTAGAAAGTATAATTGTAAACAAATGCTCAAAATGTTAATAATACTGCTAGCATAACTGCATACCCAGCATAAATTCCACATAAATGAAGATTTACCTGCAACAGTTACTAAATAAGGTGACATCAATATGAACATTATAAAGACAGAACTGACTCATATAAGTCAGAACTGACTCATAGTTACACAGACAATTTGACAAAGTTATATCATTAGCACGTGGATCCTTTTCTCTTTCATAATTCTGTTTTTATTTTTCCATTCTCAGTTTGCAGACTCGTTTAACTTCAATCCTCACAAATGGCTCCTAGTGAATTTTGACTGCTCTGCTATGTGGTAAGTATTACAGTAAAGGGAAATGTTGCAAGAGACAAAACTGAGTTTATATTAGTCTTCCTTTCTAGTGGTAGACATTTATTTACATTTCTCTATTGAAATGAGGAGACCTGGATAACTTTAACTCTTATAAATTACTTACAGAATTGAAACTTTCATTTAATCCAAAGTTCAAAACTTGAAATTTAGAAATAGGCCTGCACTCTGCATTATGTTCCAGAAAGAGAGAGAAGTCCCAAAAAGTCTGGAGATTTATACTTGATCCATTTTGTGACTGGTTTTTTTTTGTGACATAAATTAAAAAAATCTTATTTTAAAGATATCAGTGCAATGAACAGCATGTTGAACAGGGCTTTTTTTTCTTCCCTTGCTTTTCCATAAAATTTCTTTCGGTTTGAGCTTTGATTCTTTTAAAAGCCTTTCTACAAATGTTTGAGATTTGGCTGATGAAAAGCAGCTGATTTCAAAAAGGACTATTTATGTAATTTTGTACTGACTCAATTTTCCCAGATGACAGCAGAGACAACATTTTGATATTAAAAGATGCCAAAATAGAAACCCATAGACATACTTTAAAACAAAGCAAAGTATCATGGCAGTAATAATAGCATGGGTTTGTTAAAAACATTCCATAGTAGATGATCCTATTTTGTCCCAAAATAAATGCTTACCAGCATCACAGCTAATGATACTTACTAGCAAAACAGATATTCAACAAACACAGACTCTTTATCAAAATAAATGAAAATATTAATTTCAGTTCTAATAGAACAAAATTTGCAAAAGCAAAAAAAAAGAAGGCTCCAAAACATCTTCGAGAAATAAGTCACCTTATTCAAAAGAAGAATAAATGTAAGACAATGATCCCTCAGTTGCTTTTGGTTAACCTTCATCTCTTTAATTTCCCTGGCAAAGTAGACTTTTCAGGTTATATATTATGGTTTTTACTTTAATATTTCAGCTGGTGCAGTCATTTCAAATCTTCCAAAACACTATATTCTTTTTCTTTTCCTTAGGCTAGATGGCTTACATTTTGACCCTAATTCATCAGTAGTGGCAGCACCCCACAGTGTGCTGTGTCTCTGTGTATAAAGGAAGAAGGAAGATGATGAAACAAACTCCTTTGCTAGTTCCTCCCATCTTTTTCTCACCACTCAAAGACACTGTTAGACATAGCGACTTGCAAATAAGACAATACACTATCATTCTCTTTGATGTTTGTAGAACAATTAGGAACCACAGTCTAGTCCCTAACAATTTAGTTTCTTGTTAATTCTGCTTTCCCTGAAAACTCTGTGGAACTATGTTAAAGGCATTTTACCTGGCTTTCCAGTAAAACAAGGTATATACAATCACACTGTGAGTTCCCATCTCAGGTGAATTTAGGTTATTCCTAGTAAAGCTTAGACATTTGCCTTAGGAAAATATTTTTCTGCATTTTTTTCTTGTTGGGTTTTCTTCTTTTTTTTTTTTTTTTTAGATAAGCCATTGCATAAAATGCTTGTTTTCATAGGTTGGAAGATTCTGATACAAGGACTCTAAAGAGTCCTTGCAACATGTCTCCTTACTCAAGTAAAAGTTTCACAACTATAGCCACTTGGTCTTCAATTCAGCATGGCATTTATGTATTAGGGTTGTTCACTTAATACAGAACAAATGTACACTTAAACTCTTTGACTTGAAGCCAAGTCCAGCTAATTCTAAGACCCATGACCAAAATTTACCTTTATTACCAACTATTATACTCCATGAGAAGGTGAAAAGTAACAATAAAGGATGAAGGATGGTAAGAAATAGTAACTGGGAAGGATATATAGTCCTCTTAGGATTCATGAAAAGTATTAAGCATGATACTATGATAATATGGAAAGAGTTAAGCAAACGCTGAACACCATTTCAGAATAAAAGTAATCTGAGTTCCACTGATGGGCAGACTTCAAAATAACCCAGACTCCTCAGCACTTTTCCCAATAAACACTCGCATTTCTTTTCGCTGAAAGCTGATTAAAATAATCTACCCATTAGATCTGTAATGTAATTATGTAACTATTCAGTGCAATATGTGGCACTGATGTCATTTCAGATTTGGAGGCAATTTCATTATAAACCTTTTGTAAAATATTCTCAGACTTCCTGATGTACAGAAAAGAGCAGTCAATTTCCTATAAAAGGGAATTTAATACAGCCAGTCCAAGAAGGGTGTATTTTCTATATTCAAATATTAGAGTCCTTTAGAGACTTTGTTTTGAAACTACAGTCAGTTTTGCCTGACTTGTTTAATTGATACTTTGGAATATTATAAAATAGGAAGAAGTGTCTTTATTCAGAGAGAGTGAAAATAATAATCTTGCAAAGTCTTGGTATTTTTGACTTTTATTACTCTATTCAGGGTTTAAGTGTTAACTTTTGATTGGGAAGGGTGTTTCAGTAACTGAAAGAAGGTGCTTACAGGAAATACTTATCTGTAAATGATAGAACACAGACTACTTTGGGTTGAAAGGGAACTTAAAGGTCATCTACTTCCAACCCCACTGCCATAGGCAGGGACACCTTCCACTAACCCAAGTTGCTCAAAGCCCCATCCAGTCTGGCCTTGAAAACTGCTTGAAATGTAATTGTGTTTCACTCCCTGACTTCAACTGAACAAACTTGAACAATCTACTTGAACACAAACTGAAGTGAAATTTTCATGTTCATGTTTGTTCATGATATGAGGTCACCTTTTTATCTGCCATTAAAAATGCACAAAATAGAGTGAGGCAGTTAAAAGCTGCAGATGTGCAATTCAAGTAAGTCACTTCCTACAGATGTTCATTACTTTATTCACCAGGACTTTTGTTGTGCATTTTGTATTATGGCTACTTAATATGTGAATCTGTGCTACTTAAGCTAGGTCTTGGTCTATTAGCATAACATCCAGCCTTAAATAATTCTAGTTTATCAGTATAATTTCTGAAATACATGTTCACAGGATCACAGATTTGTTAGGGTTGGAAGGGACATCTGGAGATCATCTAGCCTTACGATTTTTGTCTTGAGAGGTAGTCAAGAAACATCTTTCTCGCTGGTGGATGGGTGCCTCAGAGCCACTTAACAGAGAGTCGCCCATTACAGTCACTCAACATTTCTTTTTACAGTAACCACCATGTGCCTCTGGTGAAGGTTCTCCTTGTTTGCCTTGCTCACAGGCATCTAAAATGTCTAAAGCATCATACCTGATTTTGGTCTGAATGTTGGAGGGTGGAGCTTGGAGCCCTGCTTTTGTCCAAGGTGTCTCAAGCCCAGTGTTATCCACTGTACGTGTATGGTTCTGGAGCCACATATCTACCTCTGTTTCAGTCCCTCTACTACCACTCAGCCTATTATCTGTGTCTTGTAATGCAGCCACCTGCCACAGCAGGTCATGCACCTGTGCACACTTTGTGCAAGTTGCAGGTTTTCTTCAGGAGAAATATCTGGGCATCCATTGCAAGCTACCAGCTGTACTGATGTCTTCTTCTGTATCAGATCCATCTGAGTGAGAGCATCCGACTTCTCATGGGCTGCCTCAATAGGCACACTGAGTTTGGCTCTGAGGTGGGTGCCCACCATTATGGCAGAGACCTTGAGAGCTCAGCACTCTGGTGTGGAGTGAGCACTTAGGACTTGCCTGAAGTGTGGACTTACTTGCAGAAGGCAGCAGCACCCTTCCTGCATGCCCTGCCTATGGAAACTTCCATGTCCTTTTTGTGTCTTCTAAGCTAGATGTTCCTGCAGAATAGTTATCTGTTCCATTGTTTAATACAGCATCTTACAGGAGAAGAAATTAAGGTCTCACAAAACAACTAAGGACATTGCTTATAACTTGGCTTAGCTGCATACAGAATGAGCAACTGAAACACAGATATATCTAAGTAATCAAATATTTCAAATAAACTACTGTAGAACAACTTAGAATTTGTTAAAAATATTTATCCTAATTAAACCTGCTTTCAGTTAATGTTTTCTTCCTTTTGTCCACAGGACATTTCTAGCCCATAATTAGGTTATTAATTGTTTTTTATTGAGAGTAATCTGAAAATTTGTTCATTTTTTTCACGTGCATAAGTTTACTTATTTTCAGCTATGTACTTTCCATACCTGAAGGCAAATACTTGGCTGTTACCTTGGTACTTGCCTGACCTTTAGGGAGAGGAAGGCTTTTTGTTTGTTTGTTTGTTTGAATAAGATGTTTTATGACCACAGTCTATATATGAATGAGAGTAGAGTATGTACTGGCCGGTGCATTTATACATACACACTAAAATATTGGAAATTAGATTTTTGCTTAGAAATTTACAATTCTGCATTAAACCATTAAAACACAGAAAAAACGTTTGGGTTTTTGTAATTTAGAGTATCCCTGTGTTGATACAATTTTTTCTTACTTTGTAATATATTTATAGGCGTAATATAATGATGTAGCAGTCTTACCCTTTTTGATTTATGGTTTCTTCTTCTTCTGCCTCTATAAGCCCCAACATTTGTGGAGGTGAGTCAGTCTTACACAGCATGAAGCATGAACCAGAAAAATCTTGTTATTAATCACTGGCAAAACATAGCTTATTCTCCCTAAAAGATACACACTGGATTTTGAACCTCAATCCAGTCACACCACCCCTAGCTGGCAATAGTAAGTTACACTCCTCAGTGTAACACTGTGCTGTAGAATGTCTGTCAGGAATTGTGTATTGCATCCAGCTAATGGCAGGGTGGTACCTATCCAGAAGTGAGGGTGATGAAAATCGTGCTGCACAATGATTAATTTGGGCTTTAATCCTGATGTCCCATTTCATCCGAAGTTGCCATTAAGCTCAAAAGGAGAAAGGACTACATAACTGGGACCTAACGTTTTTATTTATCCACCTCATAAGCTGAATGTGATTTCAGATTGAACAAGAGGGGAGCCTGCATCAAGACTGGGTGGCTTGTCCCTTCCAGCAGCTGCTGCTGCTCCTTGCACAGCAGCGTGGAGAGACAGTGGCCAGCACCCCCTAAGCCTCAGCGCGGCTCTGCGCGGTGTTTAGGAAGCAACAGCTCTTCCCACGCAGCTTTGTACTGCAGTAATTTCAAGACAACTTCTGTTGACTGCAAACATTAGCATTGCTTCAGCTAGTCTCACATTCTGGTGTGAGTGTCTATCACCATAAAAAGATCCTCTGTCTGTTTCTTATCTGTTTTTAAATATGCAGTCGTGCAGTCATGCTGCCCGTTCCTGCTGAGCCTTACACTTGACTACTTGTAAGTACAGTACTGATATGGCTGTGAAAAAGCACTGAAAATGGCACAGGCTGTGCTCAGGAAATATGCCAGTTTAAACACATTCAATTTGACTTCACTTCTTGTGGAAATTTAATCCCTTAAGTCTTTATTCTTCAATTTCTCACTTTGATTTCTTTCTTTTTTTATACAGGGTGAAAAAACGATCAGATTTAATAGGTGCCTTTAAATTAGAACCTCTTTACCTGCAGCATCACCATCAGGAGTCTGGTAATTTTATAATTAAATAAAATTATTATTATTTTGTTTGCTCTCTGATTTCTTATAGAAAAAAAAGGACATAAGATGAAAACGGCAATTCTTGAACTACCCAAGTTGTTTAGGAGTCTGTTTCCATTTTCTGAGCACTCTAGGGAGCTAAGCTTATTGAAGTGCAAATACATGTCTAGTGAGATTTTAGTTAGTTAAAAGAAGAAAAGTAATTTCATAAAGCATTATATTACTACTTTCGTATTGGGATTTCCCCAGTTTCAGAGTTTGATGCAGTGATTGATTGCAGGAGTGTTGAGAAAATTTTTATAATCTTTTGGCTGTCAGATAAAAGTATTATTGGGTGTTGTGTAACAAGTCCCTTAAACTGTATTCCCCAACACATCTTCCTCCAGAATGATTTCAGGATCTAATTTGGTTTTAGAGTTTCTAAGGTCTGTGACTTTTGTTCTTAATTAATCATGCAAGTTCTGATTCAAATTTTTCAGAAACCCACGTGAGGAGCAAACACTCCCTGAAGCTACAAAGGGCTGAACTATGTTTGCTGTCTGTGCTCTGCTTTTGAGTGATAGTTTTCTGAGACATTATGCTGTAGCCCTCATGCTCTTACACTGACTGTAGAGAAAGGCAGTAAGAGCGGAATATCTGTCTTGTCCAAAATGCTCACAATGAACTTAAAAATCTCAGGCTCTGTACAAAGCTCCTTAATGGACTAGTGGTGGTCCTTGCACATACCTAGCAACTGCAGAGTGATATTTGTCCTCCTGAAGCCCATTTTTTGACATTTGGTTATTAACCAAGTAATTGTGTACAAGGTCACAGCAGTGCAGTGTCAACATGTGGTGAAAGTTCCATCATAACTTTCTGAAGAGGCTGAATCATCTGTAGAAGGTCTTTCCATATACTAAACCTCATCATTTTCCTGGAATTGCTGGTGCTCATCTGTGTTCAGAAGTGTATCCTGTTATGACTATGAACTCATTGACATTTAAATTAATACCATCCAGACTTCCACTACTCACTAAAAAGCCCTAGGAAAAAGGGATTCATGTGCCTTAATCCTGAACTGGCATAAACCTTGCCTTTTATTCCTTTCTTCCATTTCCAAGCAGTGCAGCAAATAGGAGCATGCAGTAATTCTGGAGCTGAGGTTAACACTCTAAAGGCTCAAATTGTTAAGAAAAAAATATATACTTTTTTTTTTGCCTTTTTAAATGAAAAATACAAACTACAGCAAATACACTCGAGACACTAGCTTTTACTTAACTTACATTAAAAAATATTTCTCTTCAGGAGAAAAAAAATCCAGCCTTATCTAAAATGAAAATATGTTCTTGGGACAACTGACAGTGCCGATACAAAAACTTTAGGTCTTACATCAAGGTTAAATAACACTTGAAGAGAATCAAACCTTTCTTAAAAACAGGTGGTTTCAGTAAGGCCACTTAGTTGACCTCAAAACCTTATCACCCCCGTGGGATAAAGAATTTTTTAGCCTTCATCTTGCCTTCAGAAGGCAGTCTAGGAATGCTATTTTTTTTTCCTATGCTCCATTCTCATTTGATATAAATTTTCCAAGGAGTTGGACAACACGTTTCAAATGCAAATGCCTGTAGTTAAACTTCCAACCCATACTTACACCGTCAATAAACACAGTCAAATTTGCTGCACGAAGGTGCTGCAGTACTCATTGATCCCTTTGTGATTTATGGAATGTCAGCACTCCTGGAAATACAACTTATATGGAGGACCTTGAATTTTCAGTATTCTCAGGTATCAGAATTCCTATCCTGGTTTACTAAGTAAATGAAGTAGTATTTCTGAATTCACTCATCTCTCATTCAAGAATTTAAATAAGCGGAAAAATATCTCTATCTGTGAGCAATTACCCTTAATAACCATATGGCAATTATATGTGTCCCCAAGGGGAGAGTCTTTACTTTGTCATTAATTATAATTTTATGTGATTTGCATCATCACACCAGGAAGATTATACTAGCTTGCCTGGCAACCCAGGATATAGGTCAAATCCTCATGGCACTGTTAGAAGAATGCAGCTTTATACTCTATTGTGAACACCACATATGCTCCCACAATGCAATTCCTCCTGGTTAAATACAGATGTAAGACTAAGGCTTGTAATCAAGGAATCAAGGACTAATCATTGATTACATTCTGCTTCACAGCTTGTGAAAGGCGTTGTTGTGGATCATTAGACACAGCCCCTTACAGGAGCGTAGGATTATTTATCTGTCACCAGTTGCTTTACTCTCCTTGCTCTACCAGTCTTGCAGCTGTCAAACAGAAATGGCTGCTACAATGCAGAAGAATATGAATGTTATCAATTTACCTTGTTACCAAGCAGAGACAACCACATTCATTTCCTGAAGTCCAGGAACAGGTTAATCATTGTTGGTTGTTTTGTGGGTTTGGGGGTTTTTACCACCTGGAAACAAATATAGTAACAGGTTAAAAAGCTCAATGGCCTTCTGTTACAGGGAAAGAAGAATCATGTTTTTTCCTGTGCTTTGGCTGTATAAATGAGAGAAGCAAGAGAGCTTGCTTTCCTTGTAACACAGGAAAAAGTTTGTTGTTTTTTTTTTCCTTAGAAAACATAATGGCTGAAAATTACATAAATGGCATAGACTGGTCAAATTCAGAAGCTAGAGTTTAACCTTCCAGTTGACAGTTCCAGGAGTACTTAGCATTTTCCCAAGGAATCCAAGTACATACTCTCCTATGAAGTGTATACTCCACTGCAGAGAAATAAAGCAGAATAAGGAAGCTATGCAGATGCTTCCTAAAGAAGTGCTTTAAATGTTACATCAGTTTAATTTCTCTCACTGACTTACAGCAAGTAACTAGCTATGTTCAACTTTCCTTTACTGTGAAATCAGTTTAATTCCTTGATTCAGAAAAAAGGTAGGTGAATCCTGACACTGTGTGCTTCTATAAAGGATCATTAATAATGCCCTCTTCTTGCCTCCCTGGACTGCTGTGTGGCTTAGTCCATCTGTGTTTGTAAGGGGCTTTCACTACATCAGAAGAAAAGCCATAAAAAATTGCAGAATACTATTCTTCAAGCAGGAAGAGGTCAAATTCTGAGTCAGTTTTTCCAGCCACGTATTAGACATGTTGAAGAATTAGCAACAAATATATGTATGAGCATAAAAGGTATTTTGAAGTGGATTCTTTCTAAAAGTGTTATCAGTACAGTGGGGTAAAGATGGTGACATTTCAAAGCAGAGCATGAGTTATGTAGTGAGTCTTGGGATCCTGCAAACTGTTTAAACCAAAATTAATAATAGTTGTTTTATCTACTGCTTGTTTACCCTACAGGGAGAAAATACATATAGTATTTATTCTGTCATCTCCATAGTATCTGCAGTATAACAGAAAGGAAAACAGTGTTTCTTCTGGAAACTGTTTGTTAGTAGCATATTCTGACTAGCTAAGGAATGAAGGTTATTACAAGCACCTTCATTTAACATGCTGCCAAGTACCCAACTAGATATTTAGTGGTCCTGTTGACACTGATGATGCTGAAGTTTTTAGCAGAGTAAAGGATAGCTTTTTCAATAACATTAGAATGATTGAAATCTTTGGCTGTCGTGATGATGATGCAATGTGAACATTTTTTCTTTGATTTCCAGGTCTTGTAACAGATTATCGGGTAAGCACAGTACCAATGTAATTATTAATACTATTACTTGTATATGCTGGTATTTTTAGTACTTTCATTTTCCATTACTATCATAAACCTCCAAACTTTATGTTTCTTTCCAAGAAGGATGCAGCTTGCTAAATTTTTAACATTCCTCAAACAGAAATTTTGTTTTCTGTTTTTTGGAAAAAAAAATTGTTTAAAGGAAGAAATTGTCTTGCATGTGCAGTATCTTTAGATTTAGACAGTAAAAAGAAATTTCCTAAAGTTATGGGTTTGGGTTTTTTTCTTTAACATAGTGAATAACACAATTAAAAAAAAATAAAAGCATCTCTATTTTAATCTTTTACCATGGAAACACTGTTGTTCGAACTGGAAAACGTGCCAATCTTTGTAGATGCTAGCCCCACAACTTTAAACAAGCCAATGTACATGAGTTTCTTGGATACTTGTTCTTCTAATGCCTTCGAGGAGAATTTAGGATGCCTAAAACAAATTTGGTTTGCCTCATGACCCTTCCATTCTGACTCCAACCTCCTTTGCCAATTTTAATTTGAAAATTTTGAATATTAAACGGTATTAATAAACAGGGATCAATAAACCAGGAATGGATATTTCTGCTATTACTTGACCCACCTCTGGCAACTGCCCATAGGATATGGCAATGTGGTTCACTTCAAAACCATGGCAGAACCTACTTTTTGCTGTGTCACTGCAATGACACAGCTCTTTGTCTCTTCTGACACGGGCTCTTCTCTCTGGTTGCAGCACTGGCAAATCCCCCTGGGCAGGAGGTTCCGCTCCCTGAAGCTCTGGTTCGTGCTGAGGATGTACGGGGTCAAGGGGCTGCAGGAGCACATCCGCAAGGTGACTGGGAATTGCCTTCTTGGGTACCCCATGGTGGCACAGCAAGGCAAAATGACCTGGCCATCTACCTGTACTTGCCATGGCTTCTGTACACATCAGAAAGCACAGCAAACAGTTTTAGGCAGCTCAGTTCAACGGGGGTGCTGCTCGTTTGCCCCATGTAAGGTTGCAATTTTGTATCATGGCAGGATTAAAGGTGCCATCCATTTTGTGCTCATCTTTAGGAAAGAAAAGTCTAGGAATCTGGAATTTCTACAGTATGGTACCATAGTTCCCTCTCAAATGAAGCCAGAGCACATTCATGGTTTTGTTGCAGAAACACATGGATATTCATTACTTCTTTATTTTATTAATGTGCATGCATTGATAGCATGTTTAGATTATGATTAAGGGATACAGTGACTTATCTGGCATGTCTATTTTCTTTTCTCTTTAAAATACTTTTTTAAAAAAAAAAGAATGTGTACAATTTATAGTTTGTTAGTATTTTTATAAGTACTAAATGTACTTGATGTAAAAAGAGGGGTTTTTTAATCACTAAAAAACATATGTGGCGCCAGTCTAAATTATATATATACTTCCTCTGTAGCAGTAAAGTCAAATTCAAGCATACCTTTTATTTTTATGAAGTTCAGGGTAACCTCTAGTGAGGGGAGATCCATGACTTGGCTTTAAATATTTACAAAAATATCCATTAGCTAAGGCCCTAGCCTAGCATACCTAATTCCCTGCAGACACACATTCCTTTCAATTGTGGTACTAAACAGAAGAATTCCTAAGAGAGGCTTTTTCCACTCCTGTAAAATCACTGTAGAAGGAAGTATCTTTTGATTTGGAAAGGTTATGGGATGGAGGGTGCCCTCTTTGCTTCTTACTTCAATCACATTGTAACTTTCAACTCTACAAATATCAAAACTAGATTTTTATCTTTAATGAGGCTCTCAAAAATAAATTTTGGCAGCTGTGGTAATCCTGATGTTCTTGTATCAATCATCCTTGCATCAATATGATACATATCCTTCTGATGAAAAATTGTTGTGAGGTTTGTTGTCCCTTTATTTCCTAGTAGGATTCTCTCGCAGGTTAGATTTCTTGAGACTGCAATTATTGCAGTAGGATGCTGTTTTTAAGTAGGGCTAAATCTCTCACGGGGAAAATAGAAGGTTGGAAGACTTATTTCAGTTGCAAGGTCTTTTGTCAGGGTGTTTCCCACAGGTCAGTATTTACATTCAACAAATTCCCTCTTTCCCTGTGTCCCAAGCATTTCCCTATTTCCCTGACTATCCAGCCAAAAGCTGCTTGTCTTCATAGAATCATAGCTGAGGACCAAGCTTTGATATTTTCTATGACAATACGGTTCAGGAAGGCTAAGAAAATGAATCTTTTCTTAAAGATATTGAACCCAAAGTAAAACCCTTATATATTTCCTCATTTGTAAAGGTAATTCAGACAGCTAAGATTTCCAAGGGCTTATTCAAATTAATGTGTTTGTTTTATATTTAATTAAGGACTAAATTGTTCTTCAGCATAGGTATAAAAACAAGTTATGAAAGGGAAAGAGGGATAATTAAGTGAAGAATCTGTCTCACTGTATACATCTTCAAACTGGAACCATTAAATTAATTTCTCTTCATACCCCCTTGCCCACTCCCAGTATATTCTGGTTCAGTGGGTTCTAAAGCATCTTAAAAAAAAAAAACAAACAACAAACTAATTTCTATCTCCAGCAAGCCTCTGTTGAACTTAAATTTCAAGAAATAATTGCATTTCATTTGCTCCCTGCTCTAACAGAATTTAAGGTATCTCTTTTGAGTTTTCAGCTATGTGGGTAAAATTATATCACTAGCTGCAAAATAAAAATTAAATATGTGTTTCATATCCTGTACTTTTTCCTCTCTTCTCAGGAATTATCATGAGCTCCAGGTAGATTGTGATGACTTTTCTTTAGGTAGAGTAGTAATGAAGTATCTAAACCAGCCTTTATATTTTTAAACCTACGGACAACATTTCAGATGAAAAATAATTTGGAATTTAGCTTCACTTCTTAACTTAACTTTAACATTGCTCATCCCTGTGCCTGGCCTTGAGAAACTGCTTTCTTTTAAACATCTTGTAGCATCATGCAAATAACAGTATTTATATTCCCATTGCTGGCCAAGGCAGTCCCAGGCAGTTCTTGGCTGGTGCTGTCTCTTGTGTACTTGGGATTTCTTAGCTGTGTTTTAAGGGAAGCCTCGTAGGCGCCAGAATTATTTCTGAAGCTGTATATGGTAATTTGGAGACGCATTCGAGTGGGTGATAGAGTGGACAGAGGTAGAATGAGAAGAGGCCTAGGAACAGTGGCAGAGGCAGGTATTGCAACCTTCCAGTGGAGAGCAGAGGGGCTGGAGCTGGGGAAGCAGGAAGAAGTGCTCTCTCGCTCTCTCTCTCCCTCTCTCTCTTCCTCTTCCTCTTCCTCTTCCTCTCTCTCGTATTATTAAGGAGTTGCCCTGGGGAAAGGGTAACAGAGTCAGGTTTGAAACAGTTCCCTGGGCTGGAATCTGGGGAAGGAGATGCCTCTGTTTGCTACTAAGTCATGGAAAACTCTAGGAAGATCTGTGCAGTGTTTATAGATTGCTAGTTAGGCTTCTTTTATTCAGCCTGATGTTACTTACAAAGGATTTGAGATTTTCAATAGCAGTTTTCAATAAACCACTGTTTATCCTTAAGAAGCCACCCTATTTGTTGTGTTTTAGCAAGTTTCTGTGTGGAAAACCAAAGACATCTGTAACTATCTCTTCACAAACTTCTTTTTTTCTTGAGGTAAACTGTCACTAAAATTACTTTCCCCCCTCTTTTATTAGTATACTTTAAGGAAAATATGTTTGTTGTATTTGCAGCCTTAAGGTCTACATCAAAATGACTGGATAACCACTGCAACTTGGCATTTGCTTGAGGATGGCATTTAGGAACTAAAATATTCCCGAGAGTATGTGTGACTTGGATTTAGATACAGTATTTTTTTTTGTTTTTCAAACATTCCAGTTATGCACTCTTTTCACACACAGCATGCCATATTAACCTATTGCAAAGTATAGGTTTTAAAGCAGTGGTAAAGGGGAGGATAGTCATCTTTGAAGGATGTGGGGAAAGACAAATACAAATTTTGAAGGTAAGTCCCAAAGCCCCAGAGGAGATGTAAAAAGAGGGCAAACTCAAGACAACAAGAGTCTTCTGGACTGATGCCAAACACTCAGAATCCATATAAATGTGAAACGCAAATGGCCCATTTGCAAACTGCTTGACCATCTATTTATTATTCCTTTGTTGGTTTAAGCCCTTTCAGAGAGCTCAGAAGTAGTTTGAGACACTTAGGAGTTAGTATGTTTTTGTATGCAACGTCTATGAACATCCTGACTCAGCTGAATCTTCCTTAGGACCAGAAGTAAGCAGTCTACTGAGGATAATGAATTCCATTAAAAATTAACAGTAGAGTCCAAGAAACTGGAACCATAAAGAACAGCAATACTAAAGATAGCATTTAAGCTGGAGAGTGGCACCGTCCAAGTGGCTGCTAAGAAGACACTTGACAGCGTTTTCCTTCGGTAGTGGGATGCAGGCTAAGGAAGGCAGAGAGGTGAAATCTATAGAGAAAAAGCATGAAGTGACCAAGACTAGGCCAGTATGCTTATCTGCATATACACAGTAGTGTACTCTTCAGATAAGCTCCTTGCAATCAAAAACTATTTTACCTCTGGAAGGCTTTGCCCAAAAATTAAAATTCAGCTTAAACGTGTCAGTGAAGAAGCAGTTATAGTTACAGTTATAATTATGTTTATATTTTCACAGATATATTTACAAAAATACATATTTTTAAAATAGAGACCATATCCTAGTGCCTCACAAGTTTACTGCTCCTTTTATTGATTATAAAGCCATTTCCCTTTATCCAGAATAACCAATTTATTAGATCCCTTGTTTCTTTTCTCACTGCAGAAAAGCAATAGTTATTTACCTGAGATAATAGTGACACATAAATATTCCTTACAAGCCTCTTTTTCAGAATCAGCTAAATTTCACTGTAATGACTGGGGCTGATATTCTGTCCCTATATACCAAGATATTTCAGGACACTAACACAGTCCATATGATTCCACTTTGAGAACCCACATGATGAAGGGATTGCCCAAATGGTATTTGTAGAAACAGTATGTGAGTTGGTTTGTGTATGTCCACATATACAGTCATAAAAATTAAATCATATGTTAAATTATGTAACAGCTCTAGATAAAATAATTTTGAAAAGTTAAATAATATTTGAATGCCAACTTGAAGTTAATGCTGCTAGAGACAAAGCTTGGCACATATGTCAAAATCAAAAGCACTTGGAGATTCAAGATATCCATAGGTCAGGCTTGGTATGTACACATTCAGCAAAACACTGAGAACTGTCAGTCTTTTACTTCTTCTTTCCTATCCTCAGTTTCAGTGCCTGCAGTTTTCCAGACAGGACTTTATTTTCACCGTGTACCTGCCTGTCTTGACAAGCTGAGGCACTAAGGCCGCACGTGTCCTCCTGAGAGTCATTGCCATGCTCACATCCAGAGTGTGGGTACACGTTTTGGACTTAAGAGAGGCACGTGTGATACCTAAATGCACTGCAGTTTTACAGAGCTTGAACTTCCAGGCTTAATAACATTTAACTTTACTGTTGCAGCAATCTTTGTAAGAGCAATTCAGGGTAATAGCTTATGGTTCAAAGGGGCAGGGTTGTGGGTAACTGTACTTTGGCAAAGCTATCACACATGAAACTCCAGTTAAATCACCACTCTCTCTCCTTCCAGTTCTGTAAAACCTAAAACGCTTGGTGCCCCCCAGTGTCTTTACCAATTATTGCTGTTTGTTAAGACTTGGTGTGGATAAAAGTATTTGCATCCAGAAATGAATGCAAAATGCTTCTGGAATTTTGGTTTCTAACTTAACAAAAATTTTTCTGTTTTCCCTTGGTTTTATTTCTTTCAAATTCCTGAAAAATAATTTAGTTCAAAACGTGGACATAAGTACCTGCTTTAAAATGCATGGCTTGGGTCTGGAGTTTTCCTGTACAAACTTCTCACAGTAAGCCAAATCTTAAATATTTGTTTTATTCAGTTCTTACCCAGACAAATTTGGATGAAATTCAGCTGGTGATTACATTCAGCTGGACAGTTGTGAAATTCTTATCTCATTGAACATGATTTGTTTTATGGCTTTGATTTCCAAGACACGGTACATGCAGTGCAGAATTTTGCAGAGCTGTGTAAAAAACATGTTTGGTTAAAGCTACAGAACATGAGGACAAGAGGAGACCATAAAAGACCATTACAACCCCTGTGCCTATTTCACACATGTTTTTCATGCACTTACTATGCATACTAATGTCTGTATGTGTGCAGACACTTCTGGTTGGATTTCACAGCTGTGAATTCATACTCTTCGTATTAGCAGAACAGTCAAACGCCTTGGAAGGGACTGGGCATTTTACTGGTCTCATTCCTGACTCAAAGAGATTTCAGGCTAATTTTAGACGGAGATGATAAATGGATGTAACAAATAGCAGAGCGGAAGTGGTAACAACAGGAAAACTGGCTGGTTGCGTAGGGTACCAGTAAGCCCAATATGAAGGTTTTGAAACAATGTTTTGATTCAATCTAAACTATGTTTTTCTATTTTAAGAAATAAAACAACATCAGAAAGCTATGATTAAGATCGTAATCTTTTTTTTCCCTTTTCTGTAATTTCTGTTTTGCCTTGTTTTTGTCCTTTTGGAAGAAGTTCCTGTGAGTTGAAACATTCCACATTTAACCTTGACCCAAAGTGGTATGTTTCATTTTTGTTTAATAGCTGTTCTTGAATTTACAAAAAGTCCAAGTGCAAAAGCATGGGCTTAGTTGTTTATTTTTGTAAAATTATTTGCATTCCTAAATATAGAATAGCTGAAGAACCTTTAAACATGATTTTTAGATATTTCAGATAATTTTTGGTTCAGACTGGCTATTGCATGAAGACAATGTATAATTCATATGCCTGTTTGCTGTTGTTGTTGTATCTTTTTTGTTTTGTTGGTTGATTGGTTGGTTGGTTTTTTTGGGGTTTTTTATGATAGTGAACACTAGGCTAAGGATGAAGCCAGTAGGAGGGGGACTGGATAAAGTACTGCAGGTACCTGATGAGGATATGGGTTGTTTTTTTGAAAGTGCTTTTAAATTAATTTTCTATTTGGAAGAAAGCAAAGCAAAACATGGTATGAGTATGCAAGTATCACTGACTGATGTTAGGACTTTGGAGCTGGTTTTTAGTATGCCAGTTGGTATTTTTCCTATTTATTTGAATTTTAGGTTCATCTGCTTCAAAATAATTGCTCTAGCTTGGTGTCCAGTGTCATTCGTTCTTGCCTCAGTAATTTCTCAACAGATCTGCTGAGATTTGCTATCCATTCACTTGATTATACTGCCATCAACTTTCTTTTCCACTGAACCTGAGCACCCAGGTCTGACCAGTGAGCAAGTTCTCCCTTTCTTCACAGATTTCTTACATTAAGTGAACTATTCTAAAATGTCTTTCCAGTTTAATTTGCACTGAAATTGTGACAGTTTTTCCCCTGTATGTCTGTGCATTTCTCCCTTTCCCTCTACTGACTTCTGGATTCTTTAGCCATTCCTAGCCAAACTAACAGAGGTATAAAAGCTGAAGAAGGATTATTAAAATTATTTACTCTTATTGTGGTATCATATGAAATTATGCTGAAGTGTCTCAAGAAGTAGACCAGTACTGCCTAAGATAGACTGAGATACTAATATACAGCAATGGCTCCATATGGTCTCTGGAAGTCATAAACAGGATGGAAGTTAACACAAACAGATGGCAATATGTGAATATTATCACACATCAGCAGAAGGAACAGAGCAAAGGAATGGCAAATACTTCAGCACACCTTTTTTCTTGATGAATCAAATGTATGCAATATAAGATACTCTCTTCCTCTTCTCAGCATGTCAGGCTGTCGCATCAATTTGAACACTTAGTTCTTCAGGATGAGAGGTTTGAGATCTGTGCTGAGGTTGTCTTGGGACTGGTCTGCTTCCGGCTGAAGGTAAGGCAGCTAAGATCTCCTATTTCTTCTCTCATGTTTTATAGCAACACCATAACCTGCAATTGAATACAGTCTTTGTAGTTAATATACTCGAT
>VZTN01007778.1:127098-142817 GCA_013400515.1 Erpornis zantholeuca | reverse complement strand
GCAGAGGCGGCGGCGGCCGGTGGGTGCGGGGCGCGGGCAGCGGGAGCGGCACGGCCCAGACCGGGGGTAGGAGGAGGAGAGAGAAGGGGAGGAAGAAAGGAAGGAGGGAAAGAAAGGAAGGAGGGAGGGAGCTACGGGACCTCCTCGGGGCTTTGGTCTCCGCTTCCTGGTGCCGTGAGGGGGGGGACCCGCCCGCCGCCGCGCCGGCCAGGGCTCCTAAGCTGAGGGGCTCTGGCTGCCGGCTGGGTAGGGGCAGCGAGGGCTCAGCCATGCCTCGGCAGCTTCCCGGCTGGATTCCCGGCCTGAGGGCAGTGAATTGGCAGGTGGGCTCGCGTACTTGCCTGTGGTTGCCTGGCCCGCAGGCAGGCGTGCCCCGTGCTGGGTGTGCTCGTGTGTGGAGGCAGCGGCACCAGCAGCAGCTCCCGCCCGCTCCGCCCTGAGGCGAGCATCTCTGTGCCAGAGATCCATTGGTGTCCGTGCTTGGATACACCCCAGCTTCAGGCAGGCACACGAAGTACTATGTCCTCGTCTGGGAGCAGCTCTGCCTGAACGTGTGTGCGTGTTGCTCTCTTGGAGAGAAGTTGTAAGGCTATGAGAACAATTAATAGAGAGGGGGGAGAGAATATGCTACTAGACAATGCTTAAGATATATATAAATAACTAAAGGAAGGGTGTCGAGAGGATGGAGTCAGGTTCTTCTCAATGGTGCCCAGCAGTAGGACAGGAGGCAACAGGCAGAAGCTGATGCACAAGAAGTTCCACCTGAATATGAGGAAGAACTTTCCTGTGCAGGTGACTGAGCTCAGAACAGGTTGCCCAGAGAGGTCATGGAGTCTCCCTCACTGGAGATATTCACAAAGCATCTGGACACAATCCTGTGACATGTGCTCTGGGATGACCCTTCTTGAGCAAGGAGGTTGGACCAGATGATTCCTTAAGGTCTCTTCCACATTGCCCATTCTGTGATTCTCTGAATAATCAAACTGAACAAATTTCAAACTTGGTTACCACTCTTCACTTGTTATGATCTTCCCTCAAGTGCTATGAAGGTGGTCATTGAGTGCCTAAGGAAGTGGTGGTGAACTTGAGATTTTGTCTTTCAAATGACAGAAATACTTCATGGGTGCCAATAGCTGCTATTAAACTTTTCCTTATGTTTTTATGTTGCTTAAGATATTTTTGATTCAACAGTTACAGAAGAAGTTATGTGCACAGTGACAACTGTTGAGTAGTTGTTTAGAGGAAAGAAGTAAAAGGCCTTTTTCTGTTTACCTGTCACTCAGCTATGGATGGATTATGATGTGAGTTTGTATCAGATTCTCTAGGTGTGAGTTAGGCTTTTCACAGTGCAAAAGTTGGCAGTAACTTTAGAGAGAAAGCCTTACTTTTGTGGTTTTGGTTTGTTTGTTTTAATTGGATTTGTTTGTAGAGGTGCCAGATTTGCAGGTAAAATGTGTTTTGACTTTTCTAAACACCTCTACAAATTTGGGCTGTAGTAAAAAAAAAATTCAAACCAAAATGATTTATGTCCTTCTTTTTTATCGTATGTGTAACCATATAATTATATGAGCAATAATCATATTGTGCTCTCTGTTGTCTAATGCTGATGCCAGACATTTTGCAAATAGAGAGGACACCCCCACATACCCTGGATTCCTTCAGTTTTGTCTCCCCAGCCTGACAGGGACATTGTATCTGCACTCCTGCACAGTCCATAGCTGATCTAGAAGATTGCAACTTGATTCATGCTCTCTTGGAAAGAATGCAGAATATATGAACATGATACTTTGCAGAGAAAGAAAATACATCGGGAACAGGAGCAAATAATTTCAAGTCAAACAAAATACTCCTGAGCCAAATGTCATCTTTCCTATTTCTTAAAAAAGCCCCAACACTAAAGGAGTTCAAATTCTGCTTTCTGAAACTGAGAAACAAGCATTGCTTTAAACACGCAAGAGCTTTTTTTCTCTGAAGTGTAAAATGGGGACATTTTAGTGCCTTCTAAATGGAACAAATATTTTTGAAGATTTGCTAGTATTCTGTTGCTGTTTTATTAATCTGAAAGTTTGCTGCATTCAGGATTATATATTCCATTTTAATCTCCCCTCGGAGACTCTGCATACAATTTTACTTATTAGTTTAATTGTTTCATTTTTATTACCATCACTGTAATGAATGAAATCATTCTGACAATGGTGTATCCTCTGTCCTCCACTGCACTGTGCCGTAATTGTCAAATAAGAGTGAAAGCACTGGTGATTTCATTTAACAAGGCCAAGTTTTGCTTGGCCATCTGTTACCATTCCTTGCAGTCTACTTACCTCCCCAGGAGACCTCTGGTTAGAAACAAGCTCTTTTTTTTTTCTTCTCCCACTTTTTTCTTCTTTTCTTTCCTTGAACAAGGAAGAAAAGAGAACCTCAGTCTAAATGCCTTTGCACCTCAAAGCTGGTTGCTTTTTGAAAACAGTAGAGTGTCCAGACTGGCTAAGTAGCTTGCAAGACCTCCTGCTCTGTTCCTCTCAGTTAAAGTAATGTAGGTTTTCCCATGTAAGTGTTTGGGAAAAGGGGGAAGCAGACGGTGTGAGATTTTGTAACTGCAGGTGTTCTCTGTCTGTTCCAGTGTCAGGGATGGAGGCTCCCACCCCCAGCGCAGTGCACCTGAGTGACTGGCAGAAAAGTTACTTTACTGTCACCTCTGGCACCTGCACACCCAGGCAGAAGGCAGACGGATACCGTGCCAAGATCCTGCGCATTCAGTATGCATGGGCAAACTCGGAGATCTCCCAGGTCTGTGCTGCCAACCTGTTTAAGAAGTACGCAGAGAAATACTCCGCGATTATTGACTCTGGCAACGCAGAGACTGGCTTGAATAACTATGCAGAAACCGTTTTGGCTTTGGCAAAAAGTCAGCAAAGTGACAGTGACAAGTGGCAATCTGCCTTGACAACAGATAATGTATTTGAATTAAAGTGTGTGCAAGAGAGGATACAGGCTGGCAAAATTTTGCAGAGCTCTCAGATGGCACGAACAGATGCCCGTGTACGAGCTGATAAAGGGGTCAGTGCCTCTGCTGCTCCAGCTCTTCCTCGACTCGATGTCTTCGGCAGTACCGGGGAGCTCAGTGCTGGCTCAGCAAAATGTGCAAGTCAGAGACCCGATCTTCTTGAGCATCCCTCATCTTCCAAGTCCCTTCAAAGCACTGTGCCTCTGGTGACCAAAGCTTCAAACACGCTTCCTGCTGCTTCAGCCTCCTTAAGCAAACAGGTTCATCCAGGTTTCCAGGCAACTCCACTCTTTGGAAGTAAAGAAGTCACTAATAGTGGTTCTCTGAAAACGTCAGGTAACTATTGTCATGGGCAAAATTTGTCTCTTTTCAACCAGTCATCTGTACCTGCCTGGTCTGCAAATTCTGGGAAAAGAAAAGCATTCTATGGTCTGGCTGATGAAGGCAGCCCAGCTATTCCTAGCCTTGCTCCATGTCATGTTTCCCTTTCTCCAGAAACCAGTGGTTTTTCAGGGCAAAGAAACAGAAATGAAGAGAGCAGTGCTCCCGGGTTTAAAACTGCAAAGGAACAGCTGTGGGTGGATCAGCAAAAGAAATCTCAAAACCAGCGTGCACCAGTCTTGTCATATGGAGGTGTAAAAAAATCCCTGGGTGCAGGCAGGTCTCGGGGTCCGTTTGGCAAGTTTGTGCCTCCAGTTCCGAAACAAGATGGAAGTGAAAATGGAGCACAGTGTAAACCTCAGGTAGGGGGATCAACAGATCCATTGCTGCCTCTGGATGAACGGCTGAAAAACATAGAACCAAAGATGGTTGAACTCATCATGCATGAGATCATGGACCACGGGCCTCCGGTCAGCTGGGATGACATTGCTGGAGTTGAGTTTGCCAAAGCAACAATAAAAGAAATAGTGGTGTGGCCCATGCTGAGGCCAGATATCTTCACTGGCCTGCGTGGCCCTCCCAAAGGAATTCTTCTCTTTGGCCCCCCTGGGACTGGCAAGACCCTCATAGGCAAGTGCATCGCCTGCCAGTCTGGAGCAACTTTTTTTAGCATCAGTGCCTCCTCTCTGACTTCCAAGTGGGTGGGTGAGGGGGAGAAGATGGTCCGTGCTCTGTTTGCTGTGGCACGGTGTCAGCAGCCAGCAGTGATTTTCATTGATGAGATTGATTCCCTGTTGTCCCAGCGTGGAGAGGGGGAGCACGAGTCATCCAGGAGAATAAAAACTGAATTTCTGGTGCAGTTAGATGGGGCAACAACCTCCTCTGAAGATCGTATCCTAGTGGTTGGAGCAACAAATCGACCCCAGGAAATTGATGAAGCTGCCCGAAGGAGACTGGTGAAGAGACTGTACATTCCTCTCCCAGAAGCTTCCGCCAGGAAGCAGATTGTCACCCGGCTGATGGCAAAGGAGAACTGCTCTCTAAATGAAGAGGAAATCGAACTCATAGTCCAGAAATCCGATGGGTTTTCTGGGGCAGACATGACCCAGCTCTGTCGGGAAGCTTCTCTGGGCCCTATCCGCAGTCTGCAGTCCATGGACATTGCAACCATCACGCCGGAGCAGGTACGGCCCATCTCTTTCCTGGACTTCGAGAGTGCCCTGAGAACAGTGCGGCCCAGCGTGTCCCCCAAGGACCTGGAGCTCTATGACACCTGGAACCAGACCTTCGGCTGCGGTAGATGAGCTGCTTCCCAGCTGTTCCACAGGAACACTTGAGGACTTCAGCACTGCCACATGTTAAACCTTTGGCAATTTAGTCCATCTGCACTTCTTGTTTCTGTCTTGGAATTAAACCTTCTTATGTTGTGCAGGCAGATGTCCAGGCTCTGGCTGAGGCTTTGCCAGCTGAAAAGATGATGAGGAACTGCTGACCATGATATGAGAAATTTCTGAACAGCAGTGGCAGTGAGAGGCAGACAGAATTTACAGATTGCTGGGAAACATGGATGAATTTCACTGATGTTTAAGGGAAAGGTGATCAAACCTCACATGAAACTGAAGGGAATACTGGGGGGAATCTTGCAAGGTCCACCAAGCTGTATCAGTAAGGGATTCAAGTAATAGCAGAAATACCAATTTTGGGTAGGAATATGGCAAAACTGGGACAGATGGGGAAGAGTAGTTAGAGGCACTTGTTTGGGAGGAGACAGAAGCAAAGGGAGGAGAGGGCGGAGGTGGATGTGGACTTGGATGGAAAAGTGGAAGGGGGGACAAAAAGGAAGGTCTCGAGCATCGCTCTTGTCTGACAGCCTTGTGACTCATCACTGCAGTCTATCCCAGCTTCTCATTAAACACTTTTTCTTGATGATTTTCTGCTTGACTTTGCTTTCTGTGCTGCATCAGCCTGTGAGGGTGTGTTTTAGTGGGAGGTCTGGACCCCTGCAGCTGGAGAGGCCGTGGGTCACAGGGGCTTTAGGATCTGGGACCAGCTATGGGGTAGCCAGTGTGGCCAACCAGGTGCTGTAGGGATCCCTGTGTGTGTGCAACCTTCACTAGCAAAACTCACTGCCAAACTAAAGGCTGGACAAGCTTGCAAGGAGGAAAAACAGCGTTTGGAAAGAGCCCTGCCAGTGGCAGGATAAGGGCCCTCAGGGACTGCACATGGCTCTTTGATGAACTTAAATCCCATGGGGGTTGTGTCAGCGCTGCTGACCTCAGGTCCTCGGTGAGGCTGGAGCTGAGGGATAGGATGGGGCTCTGGATGGGTGTATGGGAGTACATTTGTGTGTGTGGGTGCTGGGAAAGACACTGCTCCCTCTCTGTCCTTGTCTGTGTGTGTGGTTTTGTAACCACTGGTTTGGATTAGGGGCTCTGCCTTGCTCCTGGCTGGACCCCTAAGCAGAAACAGCAGCAGCCACATCCATCAAATTAAGATGGAAGATGCCTTACTCCAAGAGTGTTGGGCTCTGGTGGTCAGGAAGGAGAAATTCCATGTCCCAACACCTCCTGGGTTCCACTGCTCCTTAAAAAGTCCTCATGCAACAATGGTAAAATTCCTGGCTAGGTGGTATTTGGCATTTGTACCTAAGGCATGAAAGAAAGCACAGCCTTTTATTCACATAACCTGTCCTTGCCACTGGCTGAACACAGCTGCCCATGAAAGGAAAATAAATGGAAATCTTTCCTTTGGATTCCTTTGTTAGTGTGGCAGAGCTGGCTGCTGTGCCATCTGTGCTTCATTTTCTGTTGCTCTAGAGAACCTTTTCTCATATTAGGGAAAATGCAGAGCTTAAAAGCTGCTCTTCCTCAGATTTCTCTGGATTAATGCTGTTTAGCTAGCATTTTTTAAAGATGTTTGGGAACTACAGAGCCCAGGAAACCATAGTGAGCCTTGAATTCAGAATAATTTGGAAGGCTTAGAATTTCTTAGAGGTCATCTTGATTTAAGCAGTTTTATCCATAGCTCAGGTTTTTAGTGAAGTCTGGTATGCATTAGAAATGGTTTTGCAGAGATGTAAAAATTCAGGTATGGGAATTTATCTTCATTTTTGAAATAGTGGAAGTAGAATAATTAGATTTTTTTTTAAGAATTATTTTTTAAGAATAAATGTGTGATGTGGTCCAAAACCTCTGACTTTTATGCTACTCAGGTAAAGATTATGAGATTAAGTCTGCTCTTACAAGTTCTGTTTTGGATAGCTATAAACACATACTAGGTAAGATTTTTGCTCTCTCCAAACATTTATTTGAAATCATTGCTCAGGAAAGTGAATGAAACACCAGAGAATTTTAATTGCTTAGTAAAATCTAAGGGTCGCTCAAGGGTTAATAAATGCCTTACATGTGATTAAATAATTGCCTTATTTATGCTGGGCTTAACTCTGATCTGCCAAGGGAGCATTCTGTGGTCATCTGTGTATGTGAATATTCACATTTGATAGAAATGCTCTACAATGAGGGCCCAGTGAGTGATAAGAGAATACAGCTCCTCCTGAGGTGACAAGGACTGGGGCTAAAGTTCTGTGCCTCTGTATTTGTTTCCTGCAAAGTGGAACTTGTCTAAGAGGTAAAAGGTAGAACCACAGCACTAGACAAGGCTGTTCTTCCTCCTACTTTTTAGGTTATTCATTACATGAATTACATGAACACGCCGGGGTTTTTTTAGGAAACACATAGAAATAGTGAAAGGGCACTTTAGGTGAAGTTCATTCTGTTTCAGTAATGATGCAGGGGACACAACCATATATCTCTTCAGCTGTGTAGCATTCTTTGGGCTTTGCTGCAGAGCTCAGAGCCAGCAGGACTTGCAGTGTCAGCCCCAGATGAGTTTCATAACCCTCTGTAACAGGGCCTCCACACGGTGATTCGACTGCCAGGAACATAATTTCACAAAATACAGAAAATTGCACAGAAATAGGGCATGATTGTAATTTAAAGGAAATGGTGCAGATAAATCCACTTTAATGGATCTGTTTAGTGTATGCAGAAACCTATGTACTTTATTATTTATTCTTTTTGGCTGGTTGATCTTTGGAAGAAGAAATGCAGGACTGTCCTCTGGTTTTGTGGTTCAGCAACGTTGGGTGCACAATCTCTCAGTCTCTTTTAAAGGTAAATAATTGCAGTCCTGGAAAAGTGAGGTCTTATTAATAAGCGAGGCAATTCAGACTCTCGGTCCATCTTGGATTTGAGTTAGCTAAATTGTCTCAGAGCTGATGAAGTCCCCGGGGGGATTTTCATTTGCAGAAAACTGTGCCAACACAAGCAGGGGAAAAAGCTGATGAGGCAGAAATGATCATCACCTGCTAATGGCGAGGGGGTAGAAACCTGACTGGCCTCTTATGGGCATCACTAAGATTGTCCTTTTGAAATAAGAATATTTCCTTCTAACAGAAATTATGGAACTGCTCACAAGCCAATGTGCCATTGGAAAACAACAATCCAAACAAACCAGCGTGGGCTGTTCCCTGGGCTGCAGTGCAGGCATCTGCTCCATGGCTCTGCTGGAACCAGCTGTGCCCAGCCCCAGGGAGCCCCAGCCCCCCTGCAGCCCTCCCCGACTGAAACCTGCGCCCAGAGCAATTCCTGTAAATGCAGGGAAGAGGGAGGCACAATATTCCCAAAGTTCCAGTTTCTTAGCCTTGCTTTTTAATACTGTATCGCCATTCTTTATCTTACCTGTAGGAAATCTGTCACATATCTATGAGCAGCTGCAATACTAATAGGTCTCTAGTACTATTTTTTGTCTCATTAGGTGAGAAACTTCATTGGGTCATAGCTGCAAAGACATAATAGCATTATCACAGAGTTTTGGGTCTGGAAAGGACTCTAAGAAGTCCTCAAATTCCCACTTCATATAAGGTGAATTATTTTTTGATACATATTTTTCCTGGTTTGTTTTTAAAATCTATCAGTACTTATAAAAACCTTGGTCTCCTTTTGGACTTTATTCTCATACCAGTGATATGATCACACACAGCACTTGATGTATTCAGTAGATGCTGCTATGCAAACACAGAGTGGTAAATCTTCAGTGTTAGCCATTAATAAAGTGGCTTTCTTGGCTGGATTCTTCTTTAGCAAGATTGAAGGTGAGTAAAATTCTTCCCCAGTGCCTCATCTCTGTTGCTGTGATACAAATGTTCTGTGCCTTATCCTGCCTGTATTGCTCACGTCATGGACAGAGGGAAAGGTTTAATCATCCCCTTTGCAGCAGGCATCTGAAACAGTTGTTTTCATTAGCATTACAGTACCACCTGTACTAAATAAATGTCACTCTTCCACTCTTTTTAATAATATCCTGTTGGTTAGACTTCTGATCACTTCCGTGTGCTCCTATCTCTTCGGTGTTGAGAAATCCCAAATGACAGTGCTCGGCAGTGATAAGGGATGAAACTGGAGCAGAGTAGGACTGGCCATGGGTGCAGGGTGGCAGATGAATGAACTTTCAATGTATTGTTCATTTGCAGCAAAGTTGTTCTGAAGTAGCTGTTTTCCCACTTGCCCAGGTTGGTTTCTACAGCGAGTTAGGCAGTGGAGCCTCCCTCTTCTGTCACTAATGGTCACTGATGAATCCATCATCACTGCTGCAGGAAAGACCCAAGTGAAATCTCTAATGTGCCTTGTTGCTTGGCTCTTACTGCACTTTATGGCTTTGCAACTAACTGGGCAGAGGTATTACAACAACTTAATTTCTGTCTTTAGAAAATATCACACAAGAAAGACTCAGAGCAGTTGTGTCCTGTGTCTAAATTCCCATATTGCCAAGGCACATAACCTGTTCCAGAGGAATATTAAGTTGTTTTGTTGTGGCAAAGATGAAACATTATCAAAAGGCAACGTTGTTCCTTCAGGGTCAAGGAAAGTGAATGAAAGCTGCAGGAATGCTGTAAAGACAGATCTGCTTTCTGGCTCAGGGAGAGATGATGCAGTGCTTCCTCACTGTAGGTCTCTGGGGAAAAGGGGAACAACTGCCCTTTCTTCACCCAGGCATGACTGGAGTCGTTGGCTCGGCAGGGAAGGGGAGGAACAGAAAAGGGGAACCTTCAGCTGTCCCAAGCACAAGCAGGGACAAGGCTGCTGTGGATGTGATTTGGTTGTAGTATCACAACCACGAGCTCCTGGGTGCAGCTGGGGTGGTCTCTCAGATTCCCAAACAACAGCCTAAGCCCGAGAGAGCCCCTCTGTTTGGGTTGGGTTGGTTTGTAGTGGTCAGGGGTGGGGTGGCACCTTGTGTTCTGCCGTGCCTCTGATCTTATCGCATCCTCCTTCGGCTACAGCGCCTGCAGCGTAATCAAACACGGCCAGGCTGCTCTGAGGCTTTTGACCACAGCCACATAAGAAAAGCTCCCAGGAGCTCAGGCTTTCCCTAAAGTGTGCTGATAGAAAATTCCAGTTTCGGATTAGTTTGCCTGGTTTTGGAACTGGCATGCTGCAATCTGAAATTCTCTCTGGGCTCTGTAAAATGGAAACACCTGAGCACCTAAATTAAATGATGGCCACCCTGCAAATGCATTGCTCTGAAAGACTGTCTGGAATGATGTGTGTGTTCACAGGGAATTAAAATGCTGGCTTTTTTCTTTTCAGATAGATCATAAAATGCTGGGCAGTGGCTGGTGAAAATTCCTACCCAATTCTTACAGGTTTTGAGTTCTGTTCTACGGGTTAAAATGTAATAAGAGATTGAATTGCCTAGGCTTCTTCTTTTAGAGTGTTTTTTATGATTTTTGATTACTGGCATTAGTAAAACAATCTCTTTATAACCTTTTGCCTATAGCTAGAGGCAAATGTATCTCTGCCAGCTGGGACAGTTCCACCTAAACCTATTGCGCAGAATAATTTTGATTAATAAGTGTCACCAGTCCCAAAAATTCCTCAGTGGTGGTTAAAACCTACAAGTCTTTTTTCTTCTATTCCAAAGGAGTAATTTTTTTGTGACACTTGCAACTAGTGACTGCTTCTCCTTGCTGGTCTGATGTAACCAGTGAGATTTCTTACAAGAGTTGTTATGAAATGGCTCGTGCTCCCATACTTAATTCAATATTCTGAAGAAGGAGAACTTACTTGACCTGTGGATTTATTTTTTTTTTTACCAAGTATGAAAAGAAAAAAAGAAGAGGATTAAATATTGACATAGGGAGCTTGAAGTCTCTTGATATATTGTAAATTTTGCACACCAATTATTTGCCCTTCAGAATGGATATAAATCTGGTGTAGTGAAGGATATAGCCATTTCTATAGCATTTTAGATACTCCTGATTTTTCTTATGAAAATTGTTTTCCAGAGAAGGCATGAACTCTGGAGTCTGGTATCTGCAAGCTATTCTGGTGCCAGCTTCTCTTAATAAAAAAGAGAGAAAATTTGAAGAGAATCAACAGAGAAAATGGAAAAGTGCTGTGGGTGGGGAGATCGATTACATGTAAAGACACAAATTAACATATACTTTCAGATTATTTTGTCATTGATGAAATATTTTTCAATGCCTATTGATGGTTTAATGTTATTTAAAAACATATAGTGGTGATGGCACAAAACAAAAAGAAAACTCCACTTTCAAGAAGGTCACAGAACCTCTGGGCTGGCATAGCTACAAGTGGAGAGAAAGAAGCAGCTTGTAATGACAGTTCTGTGATCAGTTCATTATTTTCTGCACATGCCCTGTAATTTTTTTTCAGTGATTTTAATGCTAAATTTAAAAGGTTCCACCCTGTTTAATGCGGTGCCTTACTGTCATATGACAGTGAGTCTGAGAGCTGACTGAAAAAAATTAAATGTGATAATTAAAACATTGTGATATCAGAAGTCATTCCAAAACCAGAAGCTTTGCACCAAAGAAACAGAAGATCAAATTTACAGAAACTTTTTCCTGTCATCTGCTGAAAATACACACTAACATTCTGTCTGTAGATGTCTCAGAAGGGACAAAGTTGAGCTTGCTGGGGACTGCTCCATTGTGGTTTCATTCATGAAGATTATTTCTCATGTGCTTTTAAAGATAGTTGTGGTACTGCAGCTCCCAGGATAGTCTCAGTAGTACAATTCACACCTCTGGTCACCCCAGAGTAGGGGGAATTCATGCCAGGGAATATTAACTTTTTTCTGTAGAACAATCTTATTTAAAAAAAAAATCCATGTTTTAAGAGTCTTTATTGCCCTTAGAGCAGTGGAAAAGTGGTGTTGCTGTACTTATATCAGCACAGAAGAATGCAGTTATTGTCTGTGAGTGAATCCCAATATCCTGGACACATGCCTGAGGGTGCAGGTGGCAATGGCACCGCTGCTCCTCACCTTCCACAGGCTGGGGATGTCTCACTCTGTGCTGTCTGCAGCAGAAATTGTGCAAGGGGATATGGGAGGCAGATCAGCTCAGATGATTTAGCTCTGCCTGCATTTAGGACAGGCTTAGCAAGCCTGAAGGATGCCTTGCTCTGTCTATCCTATATAAATCTTGGAAGTTTATGGAGAAATAGTTAGCCACACAAATCCTCTCCATTTCCAATAACAGCAATCTTTTTTAGGGAGAGGAACACCGCTGTAGTGTTGATTTTTTTTTTGTAGGCTGCCAGCAGATGGAGTTCTTTTCCTAAACAAGTCCATCCAAATTCTTAAGGAAAGCCCAGGGGTAGTCAATGTTGTTTCCTTGTTTT
Organism: Erpornis zantholeuca; assembly: GCA_013400515.1. Lineage (NCBI taxonomy): Eukaryota > Metazoa > Chordata > Aves > Passeriformes > Timaliidae > Erpornis > Erpornis zantholeuca. Next base: position 130,724 of record VZTN01007778.1, on the reverse strand, counting down.
GTCACTTAAAATCATCCCGTGTTAATGACTTGTAACTAGACTTTTATTAATTACTGTATTTATTGTTTTTTCGTTGGGTGAGCTTCGATTTTTAAGATCTTTTTGAGGCAGCTGCAAAAACCACGCTGACATTTCTAGAACTTCCTATTAAACCAAGGCTGGATTGTAAAAGATTAATTTTACTTCGTGTCTCAGGTCAGCTGGGGCTGGAAAAAGAGGTGAAAATCCTGGTACAATGCATTTGTATTTAAATTGATCCTTGATCTTGGGAATTTTAATAACACTGTAAATGAGCATCAAGCAGTCTCCCAGGCTGAAGATCCTGAAAATGCATTAAAATGTAGATACACAACAGGTAACAGGAACTGAGTCCGATTAATTCAAAATTCTCAATTTATTTGTGTTTTGGTTGGTAGTAAACGTCATTTATTGCTCTCCTAGGATTGCCTCAGAGGTAAAAATCATTGTGCTCTTGCAGTAGGATCGAACACAAGCACCACCCGCACCCAGCAGTGCGGGGCCCTCTCCTGATGTCCCGACAGGATTCCTTTGTGCTGGATAAGGAATTAACTCTCTGGGTGCCCCTTCTGCCAGTGTGCGACTGAGCTATCCGGGCAGCGTGCCCAGCGTGCCCGGCGGTGTGCAGCTTTTGGGGCTGAAGAAACCACTCCACTGATTTCTCTGGAGAAAGAATTCTCTGGAGAAAGAATTCTTTGGAGTCGCTGACGGCTTCAGCCCCTTGAGCACATCTCGAGGGAAAATCGCTGATGCCATCTGATCAAGTGCATTAAATCCCCCGTATATATTCAGATATAGGAGGCCAATATTGCTCTGTCTTCCCGAGTCCTACAGTTTCTCACTTCCCTGCTTTGTGGGTCAGATGCTCTGAAGCCAATTTGCATCAATTCCTGGCACTGTTTTTAAAGGAAGCAAGGGGGAACAGCGTGAAGTCTCACTTTCTGCCAACAACAGGAAGTGCACGCTCTTTGTCAGGCAGCTTGTTTCTGCCATCCCTTTTGTCGAACCAACAAATTTCTGGACTACAGATTTGGTCTTCCACGCACCACTGCTCGGCAAATCCTTGGAAAGGCAACGTCACAGAGTGGGAGCAGGGATGGTCAGGGAAAGCCCAATGCTGCTGCAATTCCCTTTTTCGAAGAGAGTGTTTCTTTAAAGAGCAGTCGCCTGAGGGAAGGGAAAGGAAATGGTGATAACATCTCTCTCTCGTTCTGTCCCTGGGTCTGAGCTGCTGCTGCTGCTGAAACCTTGCTGAGGGTGGTGGCTGCAGGAGTCTCCTGGTGGCCTCCAGGGCAGTGCCGTGTGACACAGCTGGCCTGCCAAGTGACACAGGGGGAAGATGTGCACTCTTGGATCCTGTACCTAAAGCAGGCCAAGGTACTCTGTGGGGCCCAGACATTTGTTGTGTAGTTTTCCGAGATGATGATAGCTGAATCCAAATTCTCTATGTCTTTTCTTTCTCTTGATACATAGTTAAAATTGAAACTGATACAAGGCTACCATAAAAAAATGTATACATCCCTTCTCTGTAATATCCATCTTTGGGGTAGCTCTTTCCAGGCCCACTTTTTGTGTGCTGATTGCACTTGACAATTTTACTATTATTTTTTTTTCCTTATTGCTGCTGCAAAACTTTTTAGAAAGCTCACTGCGAAATCCAGTGTTTCTTACACCTACCTTCATTCCTCCCAGTGCTTTCCTAGTGCAGAGAGAGGCTTAGTCTAAAGAAGCCAAGAAGTGCAATTTCCAGAAGAAATTATTTTCTGTATTTTAACGCCCCCCGAAATTACTTTTTTTTTTTTTTTAATATCGTGTAAACGTCTTTTCCCCTCTCTGCTGCCACCCAAACTCCTGACGTTTGTTTCTCCTAGGCATTTCCTTTCTAACCCCATGCCAGCAAACTTCTCAGGGGGTGCTGTGGGGCTGAACACAGTGAGGAGAGGGGGCTCTCGTGGTGCCCAGGTGGGATTGGAGGCAGATGAATGTCCCTGAGGGGCTCTGTGCTGGCCAGACCAGGGCTGGGGTGCTGCCGGCTCCCCTCCCGTGCTCTGCCCCTCCCGGGCGGGCGCTCCAGGAGCGGGGAGCTCGGGCAGGACACGTCCCAGGCTGCTGGCGCCGGGCGTGCGTGTCCCGGGAAGCGCTGATGCGCTCGCAGGAGGCAGCGGCAGTGGGGGGAGCCCGACCCTGCTACCCACCCGCGACAAAGCATCTCTTCTGCTTGTCTAGGGAACAGCTCCAAGGGTGACCCCAGGAAACACTGAGAAAGACAGGCTGTGTGACTTCCCGGGCTGTCGCGGTGTGAAACAGCAGAGGCACTCGGCCCTCTGGCCCTGATGCCTTTTGGAGGGGCTCTGCTGGGAGATGTTGAGTGGCTTCAGCCTCTCCCTCTTCCCCCTGCTCTGGAGGCTTTAACTTCCTTAGCACTAATGCACTCGTTGGCTTGAGAAGAACTGAGCTCCTGGTACAATATTCATGGTATAAAATTATGGAAGTAGCAAGAGACTTTGTAGCAAAAGTGCACAGCAGAGTGAGATGTGGAAATGATGGGGTTTGAGTCGAATATTTCTCTGATTGCAAAGGAAATTAGGCAAGCAGTTTATACAGGAGAAGCAGAACCAAAAGGAAAGCTCTTCGCTTTCCCCCTCGGCACAAACTGTTTCTCCAGAGAAGCTGTGGTGATCCTGCAAAGTTTGACAAGGAGGGTGTAACACGTTCTTCCCTATTTTCTGGAAATCCCACCCTCTTTCCACAGCTTATCTGAAGTTTCTATTTTGCACGTTCCTATTTGTGTAAAGTTTGGGCAAGCCTCATCTTTTTGGTTGCAAGTGAGCCTCTAACTAAAGCCCTCATAGGCTGATTTTTTTTTGTTTGTTTTTTTTTGTTTATTTGTTTGTTGTTTTTTTTTTTTTTAATTTTTGGGGTTTTTTTTGGAGTTTCTTCCCTGACATAGTTGGGAGGGCAAATAGAGTAATTTTGTGTTTTGTTTTTGAAGGCTTAGAAAAGCATCCCAACTTCTTAAATTGGTTGGTCACCATAAAAGAGAGATTTGAGCAAAGCAATATGCACCCATAGAAAAACTGAGAGAGGGCCCACAGGGCTGTGTGCCAGACAGCCTCTGACCCAGTGTTGCTTTCCTTTTTATCTGTGTGTCATTTAAAAACGTTTGCAAGGCAAAAGCTGTCTAATTTCAACAACTAGTCATGGAACAGGTTATGTATCTTGGTATGTTTGGTCAAAATATTCTGTAAATTTAGGCAAGATGTTTTCATTAACAAAGAAGTAGAAGGAAAACTGGCAGCTCTTGGCTAAAAATATATAAATTATTGAATATTCTTAATTAGACACACATGTTGTATATACCCATATAGTACAGGTGCACAAACAGAGACACACTTTGATGTTATGTAAAGCCTGACTTCTTAGTCCTGTGGCCTTTCCTGAATTCTTAGCTGTTAGTGCAAGGGTCTGCAAGAGGGGGATTCCTGGGTTTACTGTCCACCAAAGAGGAAACCCAATCTGTGGCTGGAGAATAAACAAGTGTTAGAAGACCTGGCTCTCAATCCAAATTTTGTCAAAAACCTATTTCACGAGCTTGCATAAGGAATTTG
>VZTN01007778.1:84755-120586 GCA_013400515.1 Erpornis zantholeuca | reverse complement strand
CATGGCCATTTCAGCTGTAGTGTCCCTGGAGCTGTGGGCTTTGTGGTTTTCTAAATCCTAACCCTACACACAGCATTAACCCTCAGGGTCGGCAAAGCTCGTAAGACGCCCAAAGTTAAGACTGGTGCCAAGGATGCAAATGTGTGGAGCAAGCAATGTCGGTGCAGTGTGGCACTGGTTTTGGAATGGTATTTACATCAGCAGTATCTCTGGAGCTGTGGGCTTTGTGGTTTTCTGAACCCTAACCCTAAACCTAATTCTAGCCCTAGATTTGAAGTTCCACCTCTGCATTGGGCTGAGCGAACCCGGGGGTAAGAATGAAGCCAAGGTATAAAGCGTGGATGGAGCAATGTTGTGGGAGTTCCATGGTGGCCTTGGCATGGCATTTTCAGCTGTATTGTCCCTGGAGCTGTGGGCTTTGTAGTTTGCTGAACCCTAACCCTAACCCTAACCCTAGCCCTAGATTTGAAGTTTCACCTCCGTATTGGGCTGAGCGAACCCAGGGTTAAGGCTGGAGCCAAGGAATAAATTATGAATGGAGCGAAATTTTGGCTCTTCCATGTTGGCTTTGGCATGGTTTTTGCAGCTGCAGTTCCCCTGGAGGTTTGGGCTTTGTGGTTTTTTTATCTGTCCTAAACCTATGGATAACTTTTACCCTCAGGCTCAGCGGAGCTCGGAAGCCATCCAGGGGTAAGGCTATTTCCATGGTTGGAAAAGTGTTGAGGGGTCAAGTTATGTGCCGTGTGGAGCTGGAGTTGGCATGACCTTTGCCGCTGCAGTATCCCTGGAGCTGTGGGCTTTGTAGTTTTCTGAACCCTAACCCTAACCCTAGCCCTAGATTGTAAGTTTAACCTCCGCATTGGGCTGAGCGAACCCGGGGGTAAGGCTGGAGCCAAGGAATGAAGTATGAATGGAGTAAATTATGGCTCTGCCATGCTTTCTTTGGCATGGCCTTTTCAGCTGCAGTGTCCCTGGAGATGTTGGCTTTGTGGTTTTCTGATCCCTAACCCTAACCCTAACCCTAACCCTAACCCCAGCCCTAAGCCTTGATTTGAATTTTCACCTCCGTATTGGGCTGAGCGAACCTGGGGGTTTGCTCATTGTTCACTCAATTTTTGTCCTTCCTGTTTTCTGCATGCCCATCTTCTGGGCATTACATCAGGATTTCATAAAAGCTGCATGTCTGCTGCTGCCAGTGACTTCAGCAGCCCTGAAATGCCAAAATCCGTATGGTCAAAATAAAGAAGTATCAAAAAGTAAAATTTACAAATTGGGATAATGGGTTTCCTGTTAAGATTCAGACTTCTGTTGCTTTCCATAGGCCAGGTCTGAAGGATTTTATTCTTTCATGATCAATTTTGAGCAGAATTCATTCTCATTCCATTTTCCTTCCCGACAGGAATCTCCGGTGTTTCATGCTGGTGGACGCAGCCTGGCTGGCCATAGCAGGGAAGGATGCCCTGCAGATCTGATCCACAAGACAGGCATGAGGAGTTTGTTCAGAAATCAAATATTTTGATTTTCCAGTTGCCACCTTTTCAGTTTTCAGATTGTCAGTGCTGCTGCTGAAATGTGAAGCTTTCAGTGAAAGCTTTTCCCTTATTTTTGACCATCTCACAAGCTGATAAAAGCAGTGTTATATCCTCAGGGCATTGGCAAAGTCAGGAGCATTTCTAACTTGTCTTCCCCCAGTAAGGTGTTGAGTGATTCACTCACACACACACACACACACACACACACACACACTCACACTCATATCAAAAAACCAGGAAAGTTTTACATTATCAGATCCACGTGCTCCAGGTCTGGCTCTGAGTCCTCATTTTGGTATCTCTAAAATAATCGTGTGTCTTTCAGTTTATTTCTTGATTTTAAAAACATCGTTTGTTGAGCACTGGTCAATGCTGTTTTGGAGTTAATGCTTATGTATGGATTGGGGAGACAGTCTGGGCACTTGAGGTTGAAAATACCCCTGGTAGTTGTAGGTTTTGTGTGTATAATAATTTATATCTTGGCACTTGCCACAGTTTCTGATGTAATTTAGTCAAGCTATTGGAGTAGGAAAAAATGTAACTATGATGATTTGAAGAAAGTCTTTGAAACATAATAGATAAGATTCCCAGGATAGATTTTTAGGTACACAAACTTGCATTCAAATCTGTGGATGTCTCTAACTCAAGGATTTAATAACACTGATTGAGAATATTACATTTTTGTGGATTTTATTCTTATTACTACTATTATTATTATTATTGCTACTATTATTATTATTATTAAACAGGTGGTATTTGTTTTGGAGAAAAATCACCAGGTGAAAGAGAAATCTGTATTTTGTTTCATTTACTGAGAACCAGCTATGATGGCGAACAAAGAAATTAGGATCTTGGTTCCTTCTTATATGATGTAGTCATAGTTTATGATGAAACTATACCACACAAACTTAAGGAACTTAAGGAAAGATTAGATTTTGGGAATCTGTAAAACAATTAATTGCAATACCATTAGGGTTTGTTTTGGGGTTGTTGGTTTTTTGGTTTTTTTTAATCTTATTTTGCTTGTAATTACACAGTTTAACAAATGGAAATATTTCTGAAACTTTATAAACGGTGCCTTTTCTGAACAAAACACTGATTCTTGTTTGCATTAAATATGTGATGTGAAATTTACTGTGCTGGAATCTGAAGGAAACAGGGACACCTGCAGAGAAATCACCTTTGTTATGGCAAATAGTAGAAATAATTTCTCTGTGTTTTATTTTGAATTACCATGAGTCTAGAGGCAGAAGTAATTGTGTTCTGTAATGACTCCATCTGGCTGGTGGGAGGGAAGGCTGCGAGGAGAGGGCTGGAGGGGAAGTGCTTCTCCAAGTGGGCTGCTTGCAGGACCTGGGTGATTTGGCTGGGCAGGGACACTCTGGATAGGGGTGGCCAGTTCAGGACCCAATCTCCACTGGAGCTGGCTGAGCAAGGCTGCCTCATGTGAGTGCAGGGCGCTGACACAGCCTGGCTTTTTTTGGCTGTGGAGGATTGCGAGGGCAGCAGGGATGGACTCACCATGGTGCAGGGACAACATGGATGGACTCTCCGTGGTGTGGGGACAGCCTGGATGGACTCCCCATGGGGCTCTGTCTACCTGCACCTCACTTTACTCTGTGCCCCTTCCCACACAGCCACCGCCCCACAGACACAGAGCCTCCAGCTGTGCCCCACTACTCCTTCACCCACGAGGACAGTGACAAAAATATTCTGGGGCTTGGGGATTTTCATCTTGTTCTCATGTTTCAAAAGATACATCTCCATTTGCAGACATAATTTAATAACATTTCCAATTTTTATGAAATTGCTTTTTTTTTTTTTAAATACAATATTCTCAAAGAAAAATGAAGTTACAATATAAAACCACGGCAAAAAAGAAAGAGGTGTAAATACAACTTTTTCTATTAGAAAAGGCAGTGCCTGGGGAAGGAATGGGAAGCAGATATTTTTCACTTTTTTAAAACAGATATAAACTTGAAACCACTCACATATTTACTCCTTTTAAAGGTCAACTAAGCCATATCAGGGTATTGCACCATAGCAAAAAAAGAGAAAAAGGAGATTACACTAAACTTTTCTGAGGGCACAGTTTGTTTCAATGCACACAGACACAACATCCTATTTTCATGCCATTCTTGCATATGTTCATAAATAAAATTACTGAAACAGTTGTTTCTAAACAAATCAAAGATGATTTCTGCAAAAGAGAAAAAAAAACTGGAAAAAAGCAAACTTAAAAAGCCCTTTAGTGAACAGAGAATGCCATTTGCTCCGCCTTTAGACTATACCCCGATACACTGTGTCTTAATATACTTACTTATACTACTGTACTGTTTATTATACAACATCAACATATTCTGTTATAGTATAAATAAGAAAACTCCAGAGCCAGGAAACAAACCCACTGTGAGTGACAGTGCATCATCATGTCATACAGACCATTTTAGATATACATACACATACAAATGTATATAAAATATTAATGATACACAAAGCCGCAGAGAGGGCACGTGCACTTCGACAAGAGGAGAGACACAGGGACTCAGACACGTGCAGTGTGCACAGAGGTGTGGTGAGGGTAGCAAACCTACCCAGGAATCAGAAATCACCTTCCAAAGCTGTGTTTGAGGCACACTCAAATCCACTGGAGCTGTGCTTGTTTGTGCGGTTCATGAGCGTGGCTGCATTTGTGTCTGTTTTTGGTAAAAGCAAAGAAACAAAACCACCTGAGTGAGCTTCTGTCCCCCGCCCTGGATAGCTGGGGAGTCTTAAAATGAAGGGTGGAAAAAAATTACGACATGGGGTATATAGTGACCTAAATCTAAGAAGAACAGGAAGGAGGTCTAACAGCAATAAAATGTTTCTCTACAGCCAATGTCTGGTCTCGCACAGGGCTGAGAAAATTACTTTGCAGGGCTGGGAAATTACTTTGTCCCCTCTCATTTGGCATCAATCAAAATTGGAGAGGGGTAAGAACAGCTGAATGTATTCCCACCAGCTATGAAAAATGAACGTTTTCCAACTGTATTTCATAAAAAGGTAAAAATTAAAGGAAACTCATCCATATAAGTTACCCCCTTGAAAGTCCTCTTCAGATCATTCCCATAAAAAATATTTGGTAAAATCTGTTTGCCAGGTACAGTCTGTCTTGAAGCTGAATGTGTAGCAGGCACTGATGACAAGACCATGGCTGGGGCATGAAAGTGGCCAGGGATTCCTTGTGCCCACCCCTCATGCAGCCTCTTGGGCTGGAAGGTAACAAGCAATAAAGTCTCAGCTGTTATAATGTGGGAATAAAGGGGATCAATGAAGTCCCTTAAGGCAACCAAGTTCTAATGTGGGAATAGAGGTGATGACCTTTGGGCCTGTAGTTCACACTGCCCATTTTGGGGGGATAACATGTACTAGTAATGTGTTTTCCCTGCTATGGGTGTATGCAGCAGTCTGTGGGCATTCATACACAGCATTCACCTCTGGTGACAAAGCTGCTGCACTGCCAGGCTCTCCTGCACATTCAGTGTAAAAACACCACCATGCCCACGTGTCCAGTGAAGCCAGTGCCTCACAGCTGGCACGAACAGCCAAGGCTTGAGGCTGTATAAGCACACATTTGTGATTGTTTCACCAGTGTCTTTCCTCAGCTTCAGTGTTGTTGCTCCTGACCTACACCTGCAAAAGTGAAAGCAGAAGGAACTCGGCATGCCTGTAATAGTATGTGTATATAGGAAATGTGTATCAAATGTAGCTGCAAATACAGTATCAGGCCACATTGGCCCAGGTACAAGCAGTTTGTGGTCCCATCGAATCTGTTGTATAGTAAATACCTGTGCTTCCATGCACTTGTGAATGGAAAATGTGTAAATATATAACAAGACTGCTCGTCTGCTCGGGTATTTGATTGCATTTATTGCAAAATATCCATTCCTTATGCAGAGTGGAAGTAATTATACATTAAGTTAATAAGATGGGTTATCTTTATGAATGTTGCCTAGGAAGTATTGCAGCACCAATGAGAGATTTTAATGCAGCTGCTGCAGAAACTTCATTTTTGCCCAGTCTTAAAGCATGAGGGTGTTCAGGGAGAGAAATGAAATATTTGGAAGAGGAAGCTAAGCAGAAGCTTTAGAAAAGAGGATTTTTATCAGATATATTTGGGGTTAAAATCTATTTGCCATAGAAGTTTTGATTCTAACTGAAGCTACAGTTCCTGCAGCAGAACCCACCAAGGAAAAAGCTCTTGGTGGACTTTACTGCATTCTGCAAAGTGCTGCAGCCTCTGGTCTCCATTCTGCAAAAACCAATATTTTTTATACCTTAAGATTAGTTCCACTGAAGTAAAAGTAACTCAAAGCACTTAGTGAAATGACTGGTTGGATAGGAAGTAAAGGCTCTCCACACCTTTGTGGGCCTTGGTCCCTCTTTAAATGGCAAATGCCAGGAAAAAAGAAGACGGCTGCAAATTTTGACTGGCTGGTTTAATTCATCTCAGTGCTTTAAAAATAATCAAGTGCAACACCTATGAGTAAAGCCACAAAATTTACAAGAGGATATCTTCTGTGCAAGGAAAATGGGATTTTTCTTTCTATCTAAGAGAGGGACATTTGGATATCTTCCAGACAGTTTAAAAAGATGAAAAATGTGCATAAGGAGACTCTCCACACATATATGTATCTACTTTCTCAACTGTACATCATACTTTTCTTAATAACTAAAACTTGAAAAACAAAAAAAAAATTAAATACATTTTAACTTTTATATGCAGAGAAAGGAGGGGTTGCTTAACAAAAAGTGGGGGTTTATTGGATAGGAAGAGAAAATATTTATTCAAAGAAGAGCAAACAATACCCTTTTTCTGTACATTAAATGCAGTTCATACTTCACAGAGTATATTACAAGGGTGTTTCCTCTATCTTTTGCATTCCTGCTCTCCTGCCTAGCGACACAAACAAGGCATGTTGTGATGTCAATACCAGTAGCACCCTTGCAGGTGGAAATGTTCTGCTTCTTACCACCAAAGCAACTCAGAACCTTCTGGCTGGGCGGGGCCCCGTCCCACCCCAGCTGTCCACGAAGTCATCTGAGATGGGTCCCTCCATTTTTAGTTGAGCTCAATCTTCCCAAAAGAGTCAAATAATATCAGAAATCAAAACACATGCATCTGGTGGAAGAGCCCAACTCTCAGGGTGTTAAGAGAGAAAGCCTGGCCGCAGCTGCCTGTTGTGTCCTGGTCGTGTGGAGCATCCTGCATGTGGTTAAGAGTTCTGGCGAGGGGGGCTTTCGAGAAGCATCAGTTCAGGAAAAGGCTTTCAGCTATGTGACTACAAAAGCTTCTACTTACATTACTAAAAGTTTTTGGTGATCAAATATTTTCAGTAAAAACTCATTTTAGAAAACTGAGTTGCAATGCATGCTGCCAAAATGAAATCCCTTTTCTTGTGGGAGAAGATTGCTCAACTTCTGATTCTCTTGTGACTTTTACTGTCCAGCTGACTTTTGCTTTGTTGCTGTCACAGCTCGTGCAGCTCCAGTAATGCAGCTTTTGAGGCCTGATCTGTGCCAGTGTTTTAACCCATGTGGAAACGGTGCTCCCCTCGAGTTATGTGGGAAGAGAACTCGTACCTGTCCTGGCTGTGGTAGCCACACATGTTGCATTCAAAAGGATCACGGAACCCGTGGCAGCCCATATGGATTGTATACATCACATGATCCAAGAAAAGGACTCGACAGTGTTCACACTTGTAAACTCTTACTTGCTCCCCATTGCTGCTGATCACTTTGAAAGCATCCTGGGAATTGTCAGTACCCGCTCTCAAGACATCGTATTGCCTGTTTTCTTCTTTGATAGAGATGCCATTTCTTGCATGGGCACCTATGTGGTTTGTCAGGTAGATCAAACCACTGCGCTCCTCATTATTGCTCTCTGTATCTGTTGAGTCTTGGCAGCTGTTGCTGGGAGAGACATCTCGTTCAGAGGAGACAGACTTAGCTTTGGAAAGCAGCAACAAGTTTTCCACTGCGCTGTCCTGAGGGAGGTTGGAGCGAACCTGACTGTCCCCGAGAGGTTTGTGGAGCTGATACATGGGGCTGATGACAGGCACCACCTCAGAGCCACCTGGAGGTGTCTGGACGAGAGGACGCAGGGACTCTGCCCCCAGGTAACTGATGGCATTGTTGATGGCCTGGTCAATCACGTGCGTCTGCATGAGTTCATTCTCCTTCTCGTAGTTGATGCTGGCATCATATGGAAGATCGGGCAAACATTTGTCACCTGCAGTGAAAAGGTGAGGAGTTAGAGGGTTAATTTCTACATAATTAGGGAAATGAACATCACCTATTAATAAAACAAGGAAGAAGAGAGTTGACCAAATCCACCTCTGAAATCCACCTGAGGTATTCACAGTTCTCTAATACAGGTACTCAGGAAAACAGTGGGCTGGTGGTAGTTTTTAGCCTGCAAAATAATTCGAGGGCTTTGAAAAAGCAAATGGTTGAAAGAAATTCTGAAAATTATTTATATGGGGACTAATGGGAGCTAGAGATCATGTGCCTCATCATGTCTTTCTCCTTCCTAACTGGCGTTCGTCATCTGCCTCCTACAGTGAGCAGAGGCACTGCCTTTGTGGCTGGTGAAGCTGGTGTGCCAGAGCAGTCACAGCGAGCTTGGCCTGATGCTTCAGAGCAGGAAGCCCATCATCACTATTTTTACCTAAAGGATTACATTTCTAGACTGGAAATTGTATAGTTTAGTTTTAGACCTTCAGTTTCTTAGAAATCAGCAATGTGGTCATACATATGTCATTTTGGAGAAACATGGAAAAAAACTTTATTTTTCATATTGCCACCATCCCCACACACCTAACGTAAGCCATGTTAGACACATTACCAGAAGCTACCCATGTTCCTAAATATTTTGTGTCAGAAAGTTGTTGTGTACAGGAGTAACCAAGAATCATGGAAAAAATTTAAGTGCATTTGTAGTTGGAGCATATTTTGCCTACAAGGTAGAAAGCCCTATCTACAGCAAGATTACTTGTTACTGGTAACTTTGATTCTGATGGGATGCCAAAAGTAAGGGGTAAATCTATAACTTTTTTTTTAATCTGACTGCAGCAATGTATATTAAGCTGGATACCCCAGTATTGAACATTGAGTTTCACTACAATTTCCCCCAAATTGCTGGACAGGTAGCAAGACACAGAAGGCAAAAGTTAGGAGTGGAAAAAACTATTTAAATGCACAGATGCTGATTTTAGGAAGTTGAGCAGTCTTCTCTAACAGTGTAAACCGTCAAACTATTACCAGGCCTTCAATAATTTCATGCAGAGGTAAAGAGGTAAAAGATTTTCAGAGGTTCCTATGGTCTACCAATTGTTGATAGTCTGGATGGATTTTCTAGCTCTTCAGATCTTGGGAAACACTAAAAGCCACAAACATCTCTATGAGGTGCTGTCACCATTTCCTGATGAACGTGAAATTTACTGGTAGGTCTTGGAAAGTCCTAATCTGTCAAAAGAAATGCTAACAGAAGCATGGAAATTTTACCAGAAGATCTGCACACTAACTTATCAACAATTTCCCACCCAGTTTCTACTCAGATTGACCATTCAAAGTCAGTGAAGAGACAAAAAACCTTCTAGCATGACACTTTTGCAATGATGGGGGCTAAAGAGTAGGAAGTCCTGAGGTCTACATTTCCCACAAGATAAGGTTTCATACCAGTTACATGCTCTGCAAGAAGAGAAAGAAATACTCTGAGCATTGCATAAGTTCCTATATGGAATGTAGGGTACAGACACCTTCTAGCTGCTATGCTATACAAGCTTCCAGTTCCTCTTGTTTCCTTTCCTAATCATTCTGCCAATTTGGGGTGCAGTCTTTTTTATTCCAGATTTATCCTTTATAATGCTGCGGTTTTCAGGCAGGGTTTCCTGCTTGAGATTCAAAATAGGCATTGCAAAAGACTCTTGAATTAAATACAGAAAAACTCTCCTTATATGAATGTATATCCTTTATTCATGGAGGAAAAAATGAGGTAAAAATCACTCATATTCCATGGGCACTGCACACCACTGAAAAGTGGGACTGGTCTTCATTGTAAACAGAATTTTGGCCATCCAGAAAGCATGATTTTAATATCTCTTTCTTGGGTAGTATTTGCTTTATGTAGCATAACTAGTTGATAGTTGTGCTGAGAGGATCAAGTGTTCATAAGAAAAAATTGTTTCTGAGCGAAGCTTCTGAAACAGACACAAAGTTAGGGGAGGCAGGCACCATTTCTATATCTGGGCAATGCAGTAATACTTGCACTCATTAAAAATAATAGCTCATTTCTGTGGTTATTAGAGCATAAGTAAATTAAACTGCTAATGGTTTGATGCACTTCAAGGTTTGCACTGCTCAGGATTCTGCAGCAGGTACTTAAACAATAAAAATGCACTCAGTGTGTGTGGGCACCTTTTCTCTTACTATTTTTTAATCCCTCTCTTTGCTGTCTATTCTTTTAAACATTATAACCACTTGTCAACCTTTCATGCAGTTCTCACTCTCTGGTTTGGATGGCCCTGTTCTTTTGGGTTGGGAACTATTCCAGTTTGGAATACAGAGAGAATTTTACAGGCAACTGGCTGAATTTGATGAACAATCTCCTTTTTGAAAGGTAATCAATTTATTCTTGAGAAAAACTAGTGAATATTATAGTTTATATATTTTTGATAACTACCTTTACTACAATTTTTGCCCTTTTATAAGCATAAGCATTTCTTATCCTTGACTACCCCTAGAATTGTTGCCTTTGGACTTGAAAAAATCCTTGGAATTTATTTTAAAACCTTCTGTTTCACCCCCTGATGTAACTGAAACTCCCCTTTCCTCATCTAGGAAATACTAATTTTTCTTTCAGTCTTGTGTCCTTGTTGAAGAAAGTATATTTGCATTTTCTGTCCCATAAACTGGTCTTTTTATTTGCCTTGACTTTTGACTGAAGACCTTCTTAATGTGTATTTTGTTTCAAAGGCTTTACTTTTATCTGATTTTCTCCTATAAAATAATATTTTTTAAAAATTCACCGAGAATTAAAAAAGAACCTAACAAGATATGAGTATGTGCTGTCCTCTGATCTCCCATGTTTTTATTTATTGAAGACTAACCCTACATAGCTGACAAAATACTATCTGTGAGTCTCACAAAACGGATGTAAACCCCACTTAGCACAGGTCTACTAAACAGAACAATATGTGTAGCCTTCATTTTTATAGGCTTAATGTCAAGTTTTTCATTGTTAATACAAGAACTACTAGGTGCAAATGGGAATGAAGTTTTTGTATCGTTCATAGAGTGTACCCAAAGGTCTTTTCATTTAGGTACTGTTCTCAGACATATCAGTTTGGACTGTAAAAATAAACAGATTTTATCAAAGGGTGAAGAATACTACCCAGTCTATGTTTAACTATTCACAAATGCTTTCAGATACACCTATATGCCCAGATCTGAATGTCATTCAAGAGTTCAATAAAATAACTCTGAAAGAGTGGTCAGATGCTATGCCAATTGGAAAATTTTATTCCTATCTTCAGGTTCTTAAGGCAACTTCAAGAACCTCTTCAGATTCTGTAATGATCTGGTCCATAAGCTTTTTAAAAGGCAGGGAAAAGAATTGATCTCCAGATGTGGAAAATTAAACATGCAGAAATTTATGCTGGAGACGTTTAGTAATTTTTTCTCCCAACACATCTCTGTATCTGCTTCTATAGAGATACATCTTGTTAATTTAGCAAAATCAGTAAAATTATAAAGCAAAATTAAAAATGCTGTGATTTTTAAGGGGTTTTGTTTTGTTTTATTTTATTTTTAGGAGACAGCAAACGTTTAACTCTTACCAACAAATTTCTGAGGCATAGAGCTCTTACGTTTGGCGACGTTACTTGCTAGTCTATCCAGCACGAGGGCTCTTTCTGACCCTATCTTGCACAGGTCTTCAGCCATTTCACTCTGGTTACTTTCGTCTTTTATGACTGAAATCAAATGACATCAGAAGGGTTAGGCAGGTTCCATTTTAATGGAACTGTTGTCTTAGGTTACTGTTTGTCAGTCAATGTCTTTTAACTCCCAAGCAGCTGGATGAAGGAGCTCAGCATATGAGATACAGGATGATTCCAACTCTCTGTAACAAATTCCCTCACACAGAATAATCTATGTACATGCTCACGTTTTCCTCATTTAGGACACAAAAACGAGATAGCAACTGCAAGGTTTCTGCCTGTACGTCCCAATCGCTCCACCCTTGTTCTACAGCCACTCTGCATTTCTGTGAATAAATGAGGTCCTAACTTTATCCTGGACACAAAGCAGTTCATTTTCCACTCTCCCAATGAAATCCCCCCAAAGTCCCTCTGCACCTCTCCCAGTGAAACCCCCTGTATGATAATTGCTTCCTCAGCAGGAAAAATGGATAAACTTCTCAACTCGAGCAGTGGAAGATGTATTTGCAAGCTATACCAACCCTTGTCTCCAGCCCCTTTTATCCCCTAGCAAATATTTCAATACTTCAATAGTGATGCTATTTTAGACTTTAAATAACAATTTTAATTGATAAAATCACACCTTCAGTGGGACACTGATTTCCAATACTCAAACCTGTTTCCCAACCTCTTGCTGCTGCTGAGACTCTGTAGAATTAGAAGCTTAACTGTGAGGCTCTGTAGAATTAGAAGCTTAACTGTGAGGCTCTAGGAAAAGGAGATTATTTCACTTTCAGTATATTTTACTTCAGTACTTTCCTGCAGAAACAAAAGGGATGTATGAAAATGCACTGCCAAAACATTGACTATGAAAAAGTTATGGAAAGGTATTTCTGACTTCCAACATCTAAGAGGAAGGTGAATGCACCGAGATCACAGCACAACTGCTTTGCTGGTGGGTTTGTTTGTGGGATTTGGGGGATTTTTTTGCTTGTCAGGGGAGAAAAAGGGGTTAATTTTACTTTTATCTGCTACTAAGATATGGACATTTTTCCTGAACTTTTGAATTGCTATTAAAGGAAGATGTAAAAGATGATTTTTATACTTTGATTCTTTGAGCTGTTACAATTAAGTGCCCCACTCTGCTACATTTTGCCTTCTGCACCTGCTGAGAATTAGTTTTATCACTGGATTTACTAGTTCACAGGAGCCATTACTATGGTACCTGGGTGTTTCTCAATAGCTGAGAACACATTGTTAGATCCAGTGTTATTCTGACAATACACCACAGCCATAAAAGGATGATGGTGAAAATTTCATTGTTCCTGAAGTATATGAAATCAGGTCTGATGGATACCTGTAAGGAGCAGGTGAAGTGCCCTATTCAACAGCGCCTTGCAATACCAAACTGAGGAGCACACAACTGGTTTTTGAGTCCCTGCTGCAGCATCACATACTGCAGTGACAGTGATAGTGACAGTGATAGTGACAATGAAAATGCCAATGCCAATGCCAATGCCAATGCCAGTTACAGGGAGTTTCAAGGAATTATGTTCCAGCCCCATAAGACAATAAAAATGGTGACCATTTCAAGAAATGAGAAGAATTTGGTCATGAAGGTACAGAAGAGTAAAGGGTATTTTTACTCTCAAAAAAGAGTAATGGTACACAGCCACAATTGAACAAGCACACACCAGCATCTTGTGCTGGCCATGGCTTCCAGGTACCACCTCAGGAAGATACTTACAGAGCACGTTTTAAAGCAAGCATTCAAACAGGGAAACAAAAGACTGCATTTTTAGTTAAAAGTCTAAATAATCAAGAAATATAATAACATTAGGATATAATAACATTCCTTTTCTAATTGGTTCAAGAGAGGGTGAGTCATGTATTCAACAGTCAAACTTTCACACTTTTAAAACTGTTATTAAAAAAGAGAACAAATTGGATTGCATACTAATCCCCAGCTCTTGCAACTGAAATCCTCTGAAATTTGCTACCAAATGGATAACTATTCTCTATAATTTGGAGTCTGTGAACTGAAAAAAAAGAGGAAAATTTATCTTTTCAGTCAAAAATTCTCAGTGCCGGAAGAACTGTAATTGACTCTTTTGAAACTTCATATACTACTTCTCCTGTTGTTTTATATAAGCTTGGTAAGACTTCAGCACACTTCCACTCAACTCAAATGCAAAAATCCAGATAACATCTCTAAGAGAAGAACTTCACCTGGACAGTGAAATTATAGTGCTCCAAAACAAGAATTTTGCCACTAAATTGAGCAGGTTCCAATTTTGTGTTATATTTCCTTCTCTTAAAGAGAGAAAACAAAAGTTAAAATGTAAGTACAATCTCTTGTTCCTCTTCTTACTGCCTTTTACTCTATCTTTCCCATATTTAAGTTATTTCTCAATTACATTTGTTAGATTTACAAGCTGATGGAAAGCTTCTACAAGTTTTGGTCCTTTCAACAGACATTTTTTCTATGTATACTGCAAAAGGTATCTAAAAAAACCAATCATGCTGTGGCAGAATGTCAAATCAGATGCTCTAGCAGATTTTTGTATCAACCTTTTTCGAGGCTGGGGGAAAAAACGGGTCAGAATAATGGCTCTGACAGTTCCACACCACACTTTTAAACAATATAAGAACAGTGTAGCTGTAGTACAATACTGTAGCTACAGTATTGTAGCTACTTACTTTTCTAGATAAATCATAGGACACAGTAAAATTGTGTGGACAATTGTGAGGACATCCACTCATTTTCAACTGTTTTTTCTACATTTTCATCATGCAAAATACTAGGAAAAATGCAGGAAAGTTTTTTTTTTTTTTTAGAGATGTAAATAGCTGATTTATTAACTGAGGACTAAATTTCTTTAAGAGTGAAGTCTTTGGCTGAATATGAAGTCTACACCCTTAAGTAAAAAAAAATTTTTTTTTATTTGCAAAAGCAGTCCTATTATGTCAAATAATGAATTTCATGATATTTTCAGTTTATACAAGAAGTGATTCTTTAAAAGCCTTAATTAATTCCTCAAGGTTTTACCCCACTGAGTTATTAGATATTGAATTGTAAGCTAGTGCAAGCTCTCCTGTCAGGATTTGATATAAACAGGGGTCAGTCTCTAAAATTTTTTCATTTCTTATTAAAGTTTATGATTCCTGACATATTTTTCATCTTACTGAGACTTTAGTAGTAGTTCAGCTACTCATTAACACAGATTTTCAAGTTCTGTGTGCAGGCAGTTAAATCCATATGCCAGACACAGAAGACTGAAATCCCAAACCAGAATCTTTGCTTCTAAATCCTGTCCTCTCTTTGAGAAATAAGTATTGCTGCTTACTGTATATTATTACACTGAGGTTTTCTATTCATATATTCTTCAGCCCCTCAATAAAATTAGAAGGGGCGCTGCTCTAACATGCTGTCTGCAGAAGCATCTCAGTTGTATTCACTGCTATCATTATGTGCATATACTTTACATTATTTGATAGCATGTAAAAACATATTCAGGTTCTTTACAGATATAAAATTTTAAATGAAGCATCATTGCAAATAGGGTAAAGAGAACCTTCCATGTTTTTCATTTGACAAACCAAATAACATATACTGACAGGATTACAAAGGTATGCAGGAAAAGGAACTTACTGGCTGGGTTTAAACTCCACCAGAGAAGCAGGATCTTCTCTATCTAAAACTGCACATGCAAGAGGACTTTGTAAGGCTTACTACTGTGATCAATCCCATACCAATCTTCCGGATCTTTGTTAAAAAATATCATCCAAGCCCCAATATCTGCTTTCTCTCTTTCTGGGCATAGTTTTTATTTTAATATTCTCCAAGAAATGGACTTTACCTTCATCATTACATTAGTCTCTGGGTCCTCACCTCCCCCCAGTTTTCTTTTAAAGGGAAGCTTGGGAAGAAGGCTGTCAGCAAATTATTAGCCGTTCTGGACTCTCTCAAGTCAAACTGCCTAAATTAAATATCTCTGGCTTTATATCCTCTTGCTTGGCAGAGTGAGATCAAAGCCAGATAGCTCATCCTCCTTAAATAAGCTGGTCCCACTGGCCAAGTAAGCCCTTTAAGCTATGCCTGGGAAGGAGATGTGCAGTGCAGAAGATTCTGCAGCCCTACCTAGAACACCGGCATTAAGTCTTTATTAAAAATACATCCACAAGTGTATTGCAATATAGGCCTTCAAGAGAAGGCAGTGAGGTGATGTAGCCATATCGTCTTGAGATGACAAACTGATGTTCTCCAGGCCTTGAAAGTGTTTTGCTACATGTTTGAATTGTACTTTGGCTTTTTATTGGTGCTAAACAGAGTAAGACAACAGCCGAATGTTTATCAAATAAAGAATAAATCCAGACACAGAATCATACATATGGGGGATGTGTGTGCCTCCCCAAAGCAAAAGTTACCACATTTGTGGTACTACTGATTCTATTGCACTCCTTTCTCTGCATTTGTGACAGGACAGAGTTATTCCCCAAATGGACACTTTTATTACCTGGATAGATGCTGCTTGAGAGATTCATGGTTTGCAGGTAGTTATGGCAGCGTTCTTTATGTTCTTCCAAAGAGCTGCGCTGCTTGTAACTGCGACCACAGTATCCACATTTATGGGGTTTGCCAACTGGAGAAAACACAATTCATTATGAGATTCATATCTGTCATTCAGTAGCATATTAACAATGGTGAGGACTAGAGGTAAAAGCCCACCCCAAAAGTTAAGCCATGCTGTGGTGAAGAAAGATTTTGTCAATTTTAAAAAACTACATGAAAAACAACTAATGGAAAATTGGTTGTATATCTTTACATCGACAGGCCAATTCTATGGGTGCTCCAAAATGATTTTAGATGATTCACATCAGATAAAGACTGTTACATCGAATGTTCAAAAACAGCATCTACACAGGTTAGAAACTGAGGCACCTTCATAGGTCTGGGAGGAGTTGCTTAAGTGCCCAGCGGCACAGAGACGGTCAGTGGGTGAACTGATGGTGGAGGAAGAGACTTGCTTCACTGGAGATGAGTTCTGGTGTAAACAGAAGCAGCCCAGCTCTTTGAAGCAATCTTATATTTTGCTTCTAGAAATTCAAGAGAAATACCACAACAATCTCTTTTCTGTATTACACCAATCCATATCTAGCTAGTTCTAGGATTTTCACACCAACAATACTTTTTTTTGTAATTCTGGACTCGAATTTTCTGTCTTAACATGACAAGACTGTCAGTTTATATGTGATTTCAAAATTTTAGATGGTTACACAGTTTAAGTTCTGAATTTTATTTATAGATTCTTAGGAGAAAATCAGATTAAGACATCCAACTTGTTTTATAACGCATTGGTGTCAATTTGACAATTGCAGGAACTAATAATTATCTGTAATTTAGGCATTGTCTCTTTAACTACAGAATTCTCAGAATTTGCCAAGAGTGTCTAGGTGCAATTTCATATATATATGTACATGAAAAGACATGTTTCAAATTGTGCATCCATGAAAATCAATAACAGCAAGGGAGAGGGAGGTAAATACTATTTAAAATATATGTTTTCCTCAATCCCGCTGGGAACAAAGTGGAAATTATTTTGAAAATCTGGGATCAGCTCTAAGGATCTTATTATTCAATGTGCGTGCTAGAGAAGAATTTCCCTAGTTTTTTTCAGCACAAAACAAATCGCTTCAAGAGCTCCCATTCTGCCACCCGGAACCCAAAGCCAACTTTCACAAGTAACATTACCAGCGTCAATTCCAGCAATGTGTATTGGAGGTCTCCCATCCAAATAGCAATTTGCATTTGCAGCTTAGCTTGGAAAACTAGATGAGATGGCATGCTGCTTCTAAAGGCACTTTAAATGTGCTAAATTGGTTTTATTTCACAGAAGGTATGTGACTTTGGCTTCTGTCAAACAATGAGAGGTTCATGGTAATGGGAAAGCGCAGCTATTCAAAAATATTTATTCATATCTTCATATTACTGTTGAGACAGGCACTGAAAAACTCCATCAGAGCCCCCTTTTGTGGATTATTATCTTTCTTTCTCCCGCCCTCTCCCTTCTCCCCACTCTCTCTTTCAAGGTACTTGTAATAACAAGGTGCAACAAATAACTCCTGCTAAATGCTGTAGGCAGTGTTCACTCCTTAGGTTGAGGATGAATACCCAACTGTGTTTCAACTTTATATTACCTCTAACTCTAAAACATTCATCATCTTTAGTCATGTTCATACTTCCATTAAATGAATTACTCACATGAGGCTTGTAAGATGAAACCCTAATAGAAACTTTGAATCAGCCAAGAAGTATGGGGAAAAAACCCAGTTCTTCTGGTGAAGGGTCGTGAGTGTGATGCGTGTTTAGTCATTTTTGCTGCCAACATGCTGTGGCCAACTCACAGCTTGGTTAACCCCAAGATGGGGCTACTCTGCTCCACACTGAGAGAAGAGCTCTCAGGCTTGGTGGTCACCCCCATCTCCTCAGAGGGTATGGTGACAAGCAGCCCTGGTTGTTCCCAAACCTTCACTTACCTGAGTGAGTCCTTAGGTGTCCTGTCAGGGCATCCCTGCGGCGGCAAGCGTAGTTACACAGGTGACACTTGAAGGGCTTTTCACCTGAGTGCAGCTTTATGTGGCGCAGAAGGTTGCCCTTCTGGGTAAAGGAGGCTCCACACTGATTGCACTGGAAAGGGCGTTCTCCTATGGGAAGAAGGAGACAATATGTGAGAACAAAAAATCTTAAGCGGTAACAAGAGAAAGATTTCAGGGAGAAAGTTGTTTTCTCACTGCTGCTCTGTGACTTCCACCGGCTGCAGGTTTGATATAACATGAGGCTTTCAGACTAAACCTGCCAGTTTCTTAATGCTTCACTGGCTGGGTCAATTTGATCTGAAAATCTAATTTTTTTTTTCTAAATCAGAATGGCACATCACAATGCAAATTCAAACTCATTTAAATAAAGTGACTGCAACATTTTGTGTTGAAGAGCCACTCTTCCTGATCAGCAGTTTTGGAATAAACCAATATCCAATTTTGCATGTTGTGGCATTTGGTGGGGTTTTTAATGTGGCTTTTTTCAAAGGGTCTTTAAAATATGCCACTGAAGCAGCAAAATAAAAAGGAAACTCATTAAAAATGCATTTCAGGATCACAAGTTCATTTCAGCGTTACATTCTTATATTTAAATGAAAGGCACTTCATTATAACAGTTATAATAACTTCTTTTCATTTACATTTTCCCTGTATTTTCCCTTTCAATTTCTTCTCCATTACCTGTCTGTCCCTAAGCAGCCAAATCAGGAAAGAGACAGAGAAAAGAGAGAAAGCAAGAGAGTAAAATCACAGAAGTTAAGACAGTGCAAAGGAAGCCCTGTACTTCCATGCCTAAGTCCCAGCCCTGCCCTAGGTAAGGTATGAACAGAGGAGCTGCACAAACAGGCTCTGGTGGTCTACACTTTGGACAGACATGGAAAAACTCGAGGAGACACAGACCTGATTTGTCTAAACTGGTGCCTGTTATCAAGGAAGTGAATCAAAGCCTTTTCAAAAATTAATATGGCTGTTGTTTGCTTTTTAGTGCTGTTTAAAATCAATATGATAATTTATTAATTTGGTTTTTTTTGGTTTTATTCTTGGTTTTTAAATTTAAGATGGATGAGGTCTTTTCTGAAATCAGTGAGAAATAAAACATGTTGTACCAGATAGGAATTAGAGAAAATTTATACATGAGAACATTCTATCAGCAAGAGCTGCTTCTGCATGCCTGTTTCTGTACAACCCTCAACTAAGTCAAACTAGCATTTAAAACTCATTTGCTGAATTCTGTTTCTCTTAGGCATCAATTCAATCTGTTGTAGTAATTATAATGCATCAACAACATTAGAAACAGCCCAGAGATAACTTGTTCTTAGTTTTGATTTTATTTGTGTAACAATAACATTGTATTTAAGATTTCAGAGCTGAAATATTAAAATATTAAAAGAAAAAAAAAATTAAACAATTTTTTCATTCTCTCTCATTTAAACATCACGTATAATTTTGCACACCTAGGATGAAATTTATGTCCATACATGTCCATACATGTGATCATTTTTGACTTCTGGGCAATGCAGCAGAACAGCTGAAGATCAATTAGACAGCAGCACAGTTCAAACCCAAAAATATGAAAACTCTGCCATCAGGGCTGGCAGCTTCAGCATTCAGCAAACAGCAAAATGAATCCTCTTTATGGCAAGACATTTTCATTGGTCAATTTCAAGCAAGGCAGCATAGTGCCTGTCAAGACAAATGAGGTCACTTTCTTTGTCCGTCAAGTAGCTCTGTTCATCTAAACTATACCCACATCTGGTTCAGCTGGGGTGGCACACAAAAATGCCAGCATAAACCCTACAGGACTTTGCAATGTACTTCATAAGCCATATACGGTATGGTTAGGGGAAAAAGAAAACAGGTAAGTGTCTCTCTGCTTTACTTCTTAACCTTTGGGGCAGTTACTCAGTGGAGAAGGTATTTTTCAGAAATGGACTGAAACAGTAAATGGAAAAAGTCTGCTTGGCAAAGGGAACACAAATTCAGAAGAAATAGTTAATTCTTACTAAGCAGCTTTTCTAGCATTCATTTCTGTTATTTTTACTCAGAGCACTGCAAGGAGAGAAAAAAGAATTGTAAAAGTACTCCAGGAATGAAATGTAAAGCAAAGTAAGAATGAAGTGTATCTCAAGCCTACAGCTCTCCCAGTTACAGGGTGAAATCCTGCACTAGGTGGAAAAGACAGATGGATGGAGAATTTCAAAGAAGACTGCTGCATGTCAAATACTTCTACAGAACTTACAGTGGGAAATGTAAGGGAGCCTTCACTCATGTTGCTCTAGAAGGGAAACAACATTGTCACCAAAAGGCCCTGAAGCTATGTGTAGCTTGGCTGGGCCTTAGTTGTCCATGCTACAACTACTGGCGTGGAGAGTGCCTTCTTGTGAGCCTGACAAAACTCCCAGACCTGCTAGGAAGCTGACAGCCATAGATAGAAAGTCACTGGGTGTGCGGATACCTCCCAAAATGAAGATGGAACAGGATGGAAAGAAAAAATACATAATGACTCTTTTCCTAAACAGTCTAAACAGTGTGTTATTTTCTCCAGGTCTGAACAGAACATACCTGTCCTGGGCACGTAGCAATGATCAAATATAGGCCCAGGAACAAGAACTGCAGTCGGACCCTGAATTCAATCAACCATTATCAGCATTGCAGTGATTTGCAAGCCTTAGTAGGAGCTTGGGCCCTGGACCACTTATTCAGTGAAGAACACTTATCATCTTATAAAGTATTTCTCATTTCTTAGACAACATGACAAGAACACCTAACACTCAGAGACCTGTAGAGCTCTCATTTTCTTCTTTTTTTTCCTTCAATGGGCATTAATTTTCTAAATAAATTTGAGACATTCAGAAGCAAGTAACAGGATGTGAGTGAACTAACTGGAGACTTAAGTTAGTGTACATATAAGGAGGCAGTATATACACCTATGCACACACATGCACAGCTATGCACATATATGCAGATATGTGCACAGTGAGCAAGAGACACCTGAATCTATATCCTGAGATTTCAGCATCAGGAAGCAGGAGTTCCTTTCTCCCATCAAGATCTCTTTTTACTTAAACACCAAACAAGACAGTGACAAGCTGGAGAAAATGAATGAGCTGAAAGAGAAGGAGAATGAGAAGAGTTGGGCATCTTTGAGTTGGGATTTGCCCTGCAGATGGAAGCAACAGGTAAGGTGCTAGGAAGCAGTCGGTGCTGTACAGCTGCCTGCAGACAGGAGGGGGCAGAAATATCAGGTGCTGCTCTGCATATCTGCACTTGGCAGGTGTATTCATTAAAAGTAATTATGTCTTTTATCAGGTCAGGCAGTCATTTTATTTTGACACTTTAGTGTGCTAGAGTTTTGTTCACTTATCAAATATTTATTTAAGAAAACCTCACTGCATATGCAGGTTTTACATGAATTAGCAGCAAAGTAATTCATTTGTGAGGCTTATTCCTTCACTAGGCATGTATTGAAATGGGCTTCAGCATAGTCAGTTAAATGTCTGTAATAGTATATCCCATTTCGACTTTAATTTTCACAGTGCAGCTGAAAGGAAAAGCAGTCACCACTGTTTCCCCATGACGTCCCTTTAATTTAAACTACCAGCTCTGAACTTCCACTCCTTTGCTAGCCCCTGAAAAACCACCTGAGCTCATTCAAAGAGGCTGCTCAGGAGAGGAGCTGAGGACGAGGCAGGAGGGAAAGCAAAGGTATTTTTTCCATGGAAAGACACAGGGACAAAACTTCACACCCTTTAGTTTTATTGAGTGTAAAAGAAGGAGGTCCTCCTGAGCAAAGTGCCTCTTGTGGGGTGCTTCCACTGCAGGCTTGAACTATATTCCCTGATTAAAAAGAGTATCTGCTCCACGAGGGAAGAATTCTGCAAACAGTAGAGAAATCTTGAAGTGACAATCCTTGTGTGGTAGCACCGCAAGCACCCTTGGCAGGCAAATGGGTCCCTCTGCCAGGCAAGAAATTCGGGCGGCGGAAGGTCTGTGCCAGGGAAATGACCCGACACCCAGTGAGGTGGTTCCTGGGAATATTGTCACAGGTTATGCAGCCCAGCTCATGCTCACAGACAGCGTGCTGGGTACCAAGGAGTGTATGAGAAACCAAGGCAGCTGTGGCCACTGCCTCTCTAAAGTCAGGAATCCTCACACAGGCCATTCAGCTCTGCCACAAACACTGGCACAGACCCTTAGGGACCTGAAACAGCTCCGCTGATTCAGCAACAGCAGGGCTTTTTTTGTAAAAAAAGAGCAGTCTGCTTAAAAAGCATGAAGACTTCTACCTCTAAGTGCATTTCAAGTTGCAATATATTATTTCAACCACTACGGCATCCTCTTCAGCCCACTGGTCTGTTTAAAAGGCCTCATGTACAAGTCATTTTACACATTCAGTTTATCAACTTTCAAATGATTATATTAGAAAATAAAATAAAATAAAAGAAAAGGAAAGGAAAGGAAAGGAAAGGAAAGAAAAGAAAAGAAAAGAAAAGAAAAGAAAAGAAAAGAAAAGAAAAGAAAAGAAAAGAAAAGAAAAAAGAAAAGAAAAGAAAAGAAAAGAAAAGAAAAGAAAAGAAAAGAAAAGAAAAGAAAAGAAAAGAAAAAAGAATCAACCAACAAGCACCTTGTTATATCTAGGAAGTAGGGTACAGCCTCTGTTCTGAGTACTAGTTGTCACTTTTCCAATAATTATCTACTCTTCCCTGACAGAGGGATTTATCACATGGAATTGAAGAGTACTTTGAAGCAGGCAGTGTAAAAGCATTGCTTCTGCATGTGGGTAACCTATGTTACACTAAAAGATCGCACCCTTTCCATAGCTTAAACAGACACAGTTACTGTGACAGGCAGTGACACCGAGGGCAATGGAACAAACTCCGGGGCCCTTTGAGGATATTCTCCATTAAACTCTGAAAGCACTTTGTTAATCTCACTACTTAGGAATTCTGGGAAAGTTATTTAAGCAAAACTGTGAGGATATGGAGAAAGAAAATATTTATGTGTTTATTGGCTCAATTATTTCAGTCAAATGTAACTAGAAGATAGACTCTGTACAAATATTTTAAAATTCCCTCTCACTGGAATATTCATGTAAAAATGCCAAATCCCCAATATATTTTCAAAGTAACTTCTGTAAAACAACAGTACAGTTTGGTTCTTCTAACTATGAATGACATTAGAGTTTAGATTGGAAGCCTAATTATTAGACATCTTATATCAGGTAAGGTGAGACTCACTATTTACTTCTTTATTTGTTTCAGCTTCTTCATTTTTGGTCCTCTTTGAGGCTATTCAGAATTATAAAATTGAGGCAAGAATATTCACAGTACTGTATAATGAAAAGCCGTCCCTATGGAACACAAAATTTGTATATGTCTCTTTTAGCGTCCCAGTGGAAACACTTTAGTGCACATTTGACCAGTGGCAATACTTGTTTTTACTTTATGAAACACTGGGCATGAAATGTAAGTCTTTTTTGACTAAGTCTGTCAATACAGTTTTCTTAATATGTATTTTGCCAATCACTTTCATAATCACTGATCCATAATGAGCTTTGCTGTTTTGTTGGAAACATTACAACCAGATTAATTTCAGAGTTAGCTACAAATGGGTTTTTCAGCAGTTCTTAGAAATTTCTTAGAAATTAAACGAAACTTCCTGACTTTTCTTTTAAATTTGATTTTACAAATTTTTTATTTCAAACCAAACAAAGAGCACAATTTCTAGCTCAACAGATGGACTTCCATTAAGAAGTCTCAATTCCTGTGCAGGCCAAAAGGATGTACCAAAATAACTGAGTTCCAAAGGCTCACCAATGCTGCATTACCTTACAAGAGGCAACATGTGCATGATACAGAAAATAAGTCTTAGTTACTAGTATGTGGCCAGTTCTTGTCAACTACAGGAAAAACTATGGCAGGCCTTACCAGTGTGGCTTCGTTTGTGAACCATGAGCACATTGGGACCGATGCAAATTATCCCACAGATATCACATTTTAGCTTTCCATTAGGAAGTCGAATGCCTCCAACTCCTGACAAAGCCTTGCTGCCTGGGCCATTGTGTGAGCCATTCATTTTCTCTCCTGCGGCATCAAGCATTCGTAAATCCTCTGCACATTCTTCCCCATTCATTTCACAGGCACGCCCATTCTCTTCATCACTCTGAGTCTCTATTTTAATATTACCGGCTGAAAAAAAACAATACAGGATGCCACTCAGTTTGGTTACAGAACAAATAATGTGGCAAAGAAACAATCACATGAAAGGAGTTAACTTCTAAACAGCAGGTACAATATCACTAAATAACAAATGCTATGAACTCAACTACAATTCTATGGTCAATGAGATGAATTTGCAACACATGGAGCAATGAACAGTGAACATCGGTAAAACAAATGCAGGGCATCCAGGGAGCTGGGAATCCAAACAGTATTGCATGTCTGTTTCTAAGTTGCTTTGAGATTTTTGCATTCATAGCTTTCATTTTGACAATCAGGCTAATAGGAATGAAACTTAAAATGAATGCACTTCATAGGGATTTGTCCTAAACAACTGTGAAAGTAAGTAATTCAATGAATAAAAATGAACAGAAAATACAGCACTCTCCCCTTGGAAGGAAGATTCCAAGGGTTGTATTGAATCCAAATTTTTGGTTTGCAGTTCTGTGGGGTAAGTAACAGCGGGAAAGCATAGAGTACAAACACTGATAAAGAAAGCAGGGTAGGGAAGGATGGAAGGAAGAACGTAAGGAAATTATAAGAGTGATAGTTGTGTATTTAGGACAGCAGGATTAGGACTGATGAGTAACAGGAGAAGATTCCTAGAGTCAGGAGCTATGATTATAGCAGTCAAATAAAAAAAGGTGTCTGGGAAAAGTGATATGACTATATTGGATAAATCCTTTTTGTTGTAATCCCATAGCTGACAATTGCTTACAGCCTGAAGAAGAATTTAGGTGTAAATTTGCCATAGCCTCACAACATGTGGTAACACAGAGGCTAGTAAATTTGGTCTGATATGAACACAGCAAACTTTAACATAAAGGAAAAGGGCCAAGATTCCAACTAGTTCATGCCAGTATTCATTCCTCTTCTCTCCACAGAATTGTATGACGTTTTATGTAGAAAAAAAAAATCTTTGCTATTGTTTCCCTATTTTCTAATTTGGTGATTTTGGTGAAAAAATACTTCTTCATTAGGCTGAAAAAGACCATTTCATTGCCCAAAATCTTACTTTCCATACAGTAAAAACCCCTCTACCTTAATCCCACCCCACCCCAAAAAAGGGGAAGAATTTACTTTAGTGGGTAGCTAAGAATATGAGGAATCTGTTTCATCCAATAAAGTCCAGGTTTTTTCCTTCTGTGGAACAACAGTTTAATGGTAACCTCATTCAAAAGTGATAGTGTAGCAATGTGATAACAATAAGCTATGGGCAATAATGACCTCAAGAGACTGAAAGACTTTGATAGTCCTTTGAAATGGAAAGGATTGACAATCTCTTCTCTGATACATCCTGCAACCTCACAAGTGTCCCAGGAGGACTGCATGGATGTAACTGACTAAAGTATCTGACTCAAAAGCCTACTGAGAAACAGACACCTAAAGGTGTTCACATTTATGAATACTGCTTGACTGGACACCTTTTAAAAAGGTATTTTAAAATACCTACCAATCTAGGTATTTTAATGATTTTTCAAGTATTGCATTTTTAATAGCAATCATATGCAAAACAGAATAACTGCATATCATAAATAGCAATTTTCCTTTAAAGTGTATGTTCCAAAAAGGGGAATAATTTAGTGACATGGCGAAAAAAAAAAAATCAATGACCAAATAATGATATATAAAGATGGTATGACTGGTTAAACAGAAGTGATTCTACAAATTCAGTGGACTTCGACACCATACTGCTGTTTTCACCATGGCAAATGGAAGCAGTAGAAGTCTTTGGCTTAAGCATATGACAAGATTTCCCACAATTTACATGTAATGTTTTTTTCCTTTCAGTTATAAGAATAATAAATATATATTTATGCTAAACAATTACAGACTTCTTGCCTGCCAGGGACTTGGAGAAGGTGGCTTTTGAAGCAGATTTTCTGTTTAATTAAAACAAAATGCATGTGAACAAAGCAAAAAGTTCAGACTACTTAAGCACATACAGACAAACATACATTACTCAGAAGTGAAATGACACAAACAAAAATCATAAAAGTAGGAACTAGATGGAAATGCTCTGTAGTGAACTGAGTTTCAGTATACTTACTGGAAAAAGATTTGGGAATTATTGCATGAAAGTCCCTAAAGCCTTCCGCCCCGTATGCAGCTGCAATAAAGAAGGCAAACAGGATGCTGGTTTGTGGTACTGCTAGCAGTAAATGTAAAAGAAGATGGCACTATTGCTATAAGATAGATACCTAGGAGAAAGACAAAACTATCATCACAGAAGCAACATAAGCAGTTTAGGTTGAAGGAGGAACAGCAGAAGGACAGCTGTCAGGGGAATCCTGACCTCTCTAGAACAATTCCCATTTGTGAGAACGCCCCTTTCTTCCAAAGCAGCCAACAAGTTTTATCATGTTTTCCAGAAGCATAATGTGCTCTTGGGTATTCCCCTTGCTTGCACATTAATTTCTGCTGAAGTCAAGAGGAACTTTTGCTAATGTGTCTCAAAGGGGTCAATACAGGCCCCTACAGTGCAGCTTCCTCAGAATTTATTTTTTGCCAATATGCCCTCTTTCTGTGACAAAGATCTCTTCCTTACACATCCTTGTTTCTAATCTCTGCAATTATAAAAAGTGAAATTGCATTGTCTTCTTCTCACGCCTGCTGGTCTTATGCAATGGAAGAAGGGGGAGTTCAGTTTTACATATATATATATATTTATTATTGTGTATACTGGAATATTTTGTGCTTGCATTTCTAAGACTTGTCCTTGCAATGTATTCACAAAAAAGCCAGTCGTACAAATATACTATACTCTGCATATTATTAGTAGCCACATAGAAATTACCATGCTGATACAGGTAATGCTGGAGTTCATTACTTGGCATAAGCAATAACAGGGATATTGGTCCAATCAATTTTCACTAAAGCTCTCCACAGCTATTCCCTGGACCTCTGCAGCTGTTCTGCTCAATGAATGTCCCAATGCAGACCAGGCTGAGTATCCAGGGTGTGCATCCATTCGGCAGCGCAGCTCATGGCAGGGGCTCAGTTCTGGTGCAGAGTTCACTTTGCCAGTGAGAGCTGATGGACAGTGAGGGCACCTGACTCACCCTGGGTCCTCACAGAAATTTTATAGTCTAATTAACAAACAAAATCTCTCCCTGTTCAAACTTAGTATTTCTTGCAAATCTGTCTGCTACATGAGAACTAGTGAAAAGAGCCCCACTGATGCAGGAGACAGGAGAAAGAAATCACTCCAGTAGAAATACTAAGGACTTTTATTAAATCTGAATAATAGGGAAAGCAGGGTGTATTCTCTTTTTTTTTTTTTTCTTTTTTTTTCTTAGGGACTTATACTAAAAATAAAAACTATCAGTGTTTTGTTCTTTTTCTGTGAGAGTGATTCCTGTTCCTCCCTTGTTAAAGTGGAGAAATCAGTTATGGAGCAACAAAAATGTGAAAAATACCTGTAAACCATATTTTTCATATGCACCGAATAAGAATATACTCAGCATTTGTACAGTTTTCTGAAACAGTTACCTGATATCATCTTTGTAGGAATAATTTCTGTGCACATCCATGTCTACATACACACATATGCAGACACTAATTAGCTCTACAATAACGCATGATGATAATTTCTTGTTGGCTCTTCTAACACCATTAAGAAATTACTCATTAATTAATTTACTTCAAATTGGTTGGAGGTGACCTTAAAAGCCTCTGGATTTTATTCTCTTTGTACACATTATTACAATCCAGGGAGTTTAATAAAAACCCTTTTTTCTATGGAAGGGGTGCAGAGTGATTTGGTGTCACTGAACAGACAGCTTTTCCCCACTCTTTTTTACCTTTCCAGAGTGTGGAAAATTTATCCAAAAGCAAGGCACTGGCTGGGTCCTTGTGTTCTCTGGTGTTTACCAGGAATTTCACTTGGGATTTTCTGAAGAGCATGTGAAATTAATGTTAAAATATCTGTTCAGTAGTCTATGGCTAAGGGTGATTTAGGCATGTCTTAGAAAAAAAAATTAGTATGTCAATAGGGAGAGGGGTGATGATATAATTTATCACTGAAGAGCAGCATTGCTGGCTCCACATCAGACTTGGGCTGGGGCAATCAGGAAAGCAGGATGGTATGAGAGAAGACAGCATCACACTTCCCTGGAAAGAGCTGAGCAACATGGAGATGGAAGGGAGGTGTTTTGCAATGAGTGAAAGAGTTGATAGTGAGCAGAAAGGAGAAACAAAACAGACCTCCTGGGAAACTGGACGTAGAGGGTGGCTTTCGAAGGACAGAGAAATAGGCAGCTGGAAAAAAGATGCATGTGAACAATTAGTAATTTGTTTTCAGTCCATTGTCAATTTACCTTCTCTTTTAGCTATGGGACTCCCTCCCAGCTGTAAAATCCTTTCAATTTTGTGAGACTTTGGCAATGGCATAGGTCTAAGTACTTGGGCCATAATTCCATTTGGGAGGGGACATTCACCTCCCATGTAATATTCTTTTCCAGTGGGATTTTTAAAGAAGCAAAAGGCAGAAGACCTGGTTATCAAAGCTATTTAGAGAGTAACAGAGAAAGAAAAATCATGCTGAAGCTTCTGAGGCATTTAAACAACAGAGTTCCCTTACTCCCTTTGATTTTTAATGGGATTTTACCTTTTATCCCAGTAAGTACTAAACTGTGTCTTGTGGCATATACCTGACTTTAAGAACTTACGCTTCAGACTTTCTTTGAAAATAACCCAAATAATTTGATTTTGTGTTCACGCAGCCTTGCTTGTACTTTGTAGCCAAGAGTGGAGAAAGATCTCCAAGTTTCTGCAAATAGTTTGGGTGCACGTAATTTTTTGTTTTCATGGCTCACTTGTTATTCCAAGACGAGTCAGAAGTATTTTGTTGATATTAGATGATGTTTAAAGGGTAGCTTTGAAATCCAAGTGTTCTTATGAAGACACTGTAACTATTCAACCAACAATCATACCTGACTGATTTGAATAGTACATTACCACTGTAACAGTGAGAAAAAAACTTTAACCTTTCTAATAAATGATAGAAAATACTGTTAAAAAGGCAAAATAAGATGAAAAAAAACTACTTATCCAACCAAAAGAAATCACCTCAGCATGCCAATATATGTCAACAAATGCAGGCGGGATCTCTTCTTGTTTACATAGGTAATCAGAGAACAGAATACTGTCAGCAATCCCACCTGCTATTTCTGATACAAGACATAACAGATATTCTGTTTTGTTACAGCATACCAAAATTGTAGCACTTGGCTATGAACTGAAATCTTTCCCCCTTTCCTTTTTACATCATGGTCATTAACTGTGGCATCAGCTCTGTTCTCACCCCACAAGAACACTGCAGGTGGAGGATGCCATCCCCAGAAATGGAAGGTGTTTGCCCACAGAATATTTAAGGAGTCATTATTCACCAACCAGACTTGACAACAAACAACAAGACCAATTCTTTAACTTAAATTCTGTTTCCATTAATAGTGTCTTTCCCTTATGAGCTTCTGAAGTGACAAGAAGAATGGTGTGGGTGTGAAAAACGACAACAAAAGGTCTGGGCAGAAGAACCACAGTTATGCAATGCCTTGAGCCTTTCCTCAGTATGATTTAAATGACACAACAGAACACAGATGGGACTGATCAAACTAACTGGTTATTTAGCTACAAAAAAAGCAGATGCACCCAAGTGCTCTTAAAAATTGCTTTTTGCTCTCTCCTTTCTACATGTAGCACTGCATTTCCCAGTTAATCAAGTGTTTGTGGCATCTCTCTGTGTAAAATGCTGAAAAGGGAAACAAAAATAACAGAAGGAAGAGTAGTAGCAAGAACTACTGGGACACACCTGCAGGTAGAGAGGCTGGTGCTGACGGATAAGGAGATCCTCCCTGCAGGGTCCATGCTTCTTCCTTTGACTCCGAGTGCCAATCAGCCCTTGGCAGCCAATTTCTTCCCTTCTCTAATTTTGGCTTTCAATCAAATGGATATTATTCCAGAAACACAGTCATCCACAGATAAGCTATCTCCCATGGGACAACTGGTGTGAGGAGCTCCACCCATGTCATCACCCATGACTGCTGCTTCTCCCTGCTGCTGTCTGGGGGAGGTGCCCACCCCGTGTGCCAGTGCCCGTCAGCATGCACAGCCTGTCCTCAGCAGAAAGGAGCAGGGAACTGTGCTTCACTGCATTGCAAAGTACATCAACATGTTTTTCTAGGGGCTGCAGTGAAATCAAACTGTATGGAATCAAACAAGTGAACAAAACAATCAACAAAGTATGTCCTCTCCAGGTACAAAAAGTTGCTTTTCCTCCATTGTACATTTTACCAGTAGCACCCTGTTAGTTACCTACAGGAAACTTCTAAAGAACCGGTAAAGATTCTTTGGTTAAAGACAGATTCAAATAGTACCCTCAAATACACACTCGAAGCTACGCGCCCTTCATATACCTTTCTAAATTTATGTTTCAGTAGGAAATGATCTGTAACCAAACCAAGGGGCTGGTCTAGTTCATATTTCTTGTCTTTGTTGTGACACTTCCTGGTACATTTTGTACTGGATTCAAGTTGTTTTTCCAAAGGAGAGTTAACTACGTGGCTGCTTGATGTTCATCCTCTGAACTACAAGTAAAACTAAGTTTCAAAGGCAAGAGAAAGAGCACTGTCAGGAAATGCCATGTTAAACCTGTTTCTCAAGTTCCACATGCATGCGTAATCCATGCTTCTTATATTGGAAATGCTCTGCATCTTTTACTGGCTGCATGATGGAGAAGCTAAGCGAACTGCTGCATGTTTGCTGGTAACAGACTTTATTGACACTTCTCTCCTTTGAGCAGTAAAGCTGGGAACACTTTCAAACTGGAGAGAAAGATTTGCTGACAAATGATCATAAGAACAGAACTATTCATTCTCAAATTTTTAGCTCTTCTGCTTTCACCATACTTTAAACATGGGCATTAAAGGATGAGGGAGTAGTAAAAGGGCATTAAGCAAGAAATTTTTATAAAGCAAAGTAACCTTAAGTAACAATGCACAACAGTGAGGTAAAAGCACTACCATAAATGAAAACGTTCTCAGCTGATGCAGGTGTCTCTGTGAATACACATGCTTATGTGCTGAGACTGAAGCCTCTGGAGCTGCATTCTCCTAAAAGACTACAGGCACAACCATTGTGGCTTACACTCTTCCCCACACAGCAACAGTTATCCAAGAACAGCAGAGCCTCAGATATATGATATCCTAACATTTATAAAGCATTTCCCTTCTCTAATCCCTCCACAAAGCATGCTTTAGTGCAAGTCACAGGTTTTAACCAGTCCTCAACTAATGCAACAAAATTCTAGCTGAAGGCAGTTGCATGGGGCAACTGGAAGAACAAGAAGAGAGTGTGCACCTGCAAAGACTAGTGTTTTGAAGAAGAGGAATGACTATATTGAGATTGAACAGGCAGACCAGAAGCTCCTCAAAGATGGAAGAGACAGCCAGGCTCTTCCATGAAGCCATGCTGTCATAGCTGGAAGTTGTCCTTACCTGGAGGTTACTGTGGGCATCTGTTAGCAAGGCAAAGGGCTTAAAAAGTGCAAAAACAATTAAAAAACAGACGAGGTGATCAGTTACATATAAATAATGTGAACTGTAGTTAGAGGGGGAATTTTAAGCTTGCTTGACCGAGAGAAAAGCCTGTTAAATCTGAACACACACAGAAGCTGTTGGTCAGGCAGCAGTTGAAGGCAACAGTCACTGCCTTGAAGAACAAAACTACCACTTGGGAGCAATGAAGTGCCCTTCGTTCTGGGGTTCACGGAAAGGCAGAGAGATGAACTATTTTGTATATTGCTTCAGAGAACCTAAATCTGCCTTGCCCTGAATGCAAAGTTAGCCCTTCTTTGCAAACCCTTCCCTTTTTATGTGCCAGCTCAGTGATCTGCTTGCACAAGACACTTTTGTGTCTGGAGTAGCACAGACTTACCCTGGCTCAGGGTCAGGCCCTTGAATGTCCATCCATGTTAAAAAGTCCATGCATGTTAACAACTAATGTGCTGTGCCTTCACTATGAGTGAATGGACACAGGGACTTTTCCAGGGACCATTCAGTTACCATGATGATGTCTTCAGCAACATTTTATGCTAATGTACATAGTTCCCCATAGCTGTCAAAGGGTCAGTACATCTAAAATTAGACCAAGCTGCTGTGTTTAGGTTTGGGGAGGTGCCTCGGGTGTCGTGCCAAAGCTGTGCACTGTCAATGTCCTCTTTTGAGAAGAGGTCAAAGCATGAAATGGAGAGGAACCCAGCCATTTCAGCACTTGGTAGGGAATACACTATGAAAATTTTATTATCTTGCCTACTCTAAAAACAAATTGCTGAGCAGAGTCTTCTGTGTCCCCTCCATCTGACACAGGGGAAAAAAACCCCAGGGATACTGAAAGTTTATTTTAGACTAAAGCAAATCTAATGTAGTCATCACTTTATGAGTGATAAAGTAGATGTCCTCTCTCAGGACAGCAAAAATAAGGTGATGCTGAGTTATGAGGCCTGCTTTATGTCTCTTAACCCTGAGTGCTCAGTTATTTTTCCAGATGCAATTGAAGATTCTTCTTTTTGGGTTGTAGAAATATTATGAGAAAGTTTTGCAATCTAAATTGCTGTTTCCTTGATTAGCATATGTTCAACCTTGACTGAAAGAAAATCGTTATCTACATCTTCTAGGGAAGAGGCAAGAATTGTTCTACAGTGTCTTGGGGTGATTTTATGATAATACTTTATTTCCCTATCACCTGCCTTATGCCCAGAAATGGGTGCCATACCTTTAAGCTGGGTCCAGGATAGGGGGGAGAGAAACTGGGCAAATTCTTCAGTGGGGTTTGTATTCAAGGACTCACACACACTCCCCTGTGTTCTCACCGCTGCAGAGCCCAGGGAGCACCTTCCTGCTTTTAGCCAGCCTGTTAGCTGAGGCAAGAAATTTTCCCAGGACTGCATACCAAAATCCTCCAGAACTTCTTCTTCCTCTTCTTCTGGAACTGTCCAGCCCAGCTGTGATCCGAGAACCAGATCATCAGACCCCTTGGACTGTCAGGGTGGCCCTGGGACACCACATCCCAGTCTTAGACCTCGGGAGGGGCCAAGCCTGCTACAGAAAGAACTCTAAATCCACCAGCTTTGTCCACATCGAGGAGGTTTATTATCTAACATCATTCACATATTTCTTTGCCCTCCCAGGACTCTGCTTGTTAAATAAATAGTTTTTTCACTTTCATCCAAGATATTCCTTTTGTATCAGTGGGGGAGGGAATGCTGAAACCTGCCTTCATAGGAGGAGACGTTCATTACAGGACATTTCCTCCTAAACTTGTCTTAAACCGAGACATACAGAAAACTCAAAGAAATTCTCTGAATATGGACCTATCTGATAGCTCCCCAGGAGAAGAATGTCAGAACAAAATTGATTCTTTCCCTCTGTGTATCACAGACAATGATTTGTTACAGGGACCTGTATTCCCCCTCTGGCAATCAGTCCTCTGTTTTGAAATGGCAAGAAACCTCAAATGATACTGGCAGACTCTCAAGCACTCGGAGATCTGTATAATTCTGAAAGTCTACAAACTCAGTTTAGTACACACTTTTAAGAGACCTCTTGTCTTTCCTCACTTGACCATTTTTCATGCTTGTTGTTTTCTTGCTTTTACCTCAGGAAAAACAAGCACACCTTCCCTTTTCTGAACAGAATACAACCTTAACATTATTACTCCTATGACATTGGGTGTCTCTTCTGTGAGGCATGCAACAGTTGCAAAGTTGAATACTGGTTTCTTGAGAATTTGAGCACAGTGCTAAGAGAAATATCCAGATTCCACTAGCTTTCTGCAAAAGCAGAAGGACATAATATTTTTAAAAAGATCAGTTTCCCAGAAAGATGTGGAGAAAAATATGTCAGAAGTTAAGACTAAAGAATTTTATATATAAAAGATATTACAGCAGGAAGAGCATCCTACCTGAACTTCCTAGCTCTGATCTGCAATCACACCCCACATGTGATTTGAAACTACCAAATTTAGGAGTCTCTATTCCTGTCCTGAAGTAGTCTCCAAAACCAGAAAGGAACTATGCTGCAGAGTTGAAGTTTAGCTGAGTTTCTGGTGCAGGTATCACCATGCCTCCAGAAGAGAGAGGCATTCCACTCAGGTGCAGCTTCCTTAAACTCTGAACAATTCTTCAGCAATATCTAAGGCTAGTGAGTGTAAAAAATGTTTTAAAAATATTTTACCTCTCTGAGTAATTGCATTAGTAATCTGACATTTGAAACTCACTGGAAACACAGTCAAGATCACAATTTTCAGACAGTCACAATCACCATGCTGAGTATCTTGCATCAAAATGCAACCATTTTTTAACTTGGATAGATCAACAAAACATCCAAGCCAACACATTGCTGTTAGAACTTCAAGGGACAAGTCTTTCAAAATAATGGTTTTTAAACTGAATAGTCTCCAATACCATCACTCAACTAAATTGTCACAAGGAGCCCAAAACTGACTATTATGAACACCAGAAGCTTATATAACTCAGACCACAGAAAGTCTTTATTTTTGGATGAGATACAGAACAGAATAATCCAATGTGGTCTAACTAGTGTTCAAACATTCTTCCATGCATTTCAATCTGCCTACTGATTACTTTAACATTTGTCTATCAACAAAAGCAACTAATGTATTGAAGCACCCCAAATTCAGATACTTATGAAATTAGATTATTAGAAAACAGATCACCCTGGAAAATGCTGATCCACTGAGAAATTAGACCACTGTCTCAAGCTCCATATCTGAATCTTAGGCATCCAGTCATCTCAGAAGCATCCTCTGTTTAGCATGCATGTGCAGACAGACATTTGTTACCTCCTCACAAAGTCTGTTTGATATAACCTGTAAGCTGATCAGTACTGCAGTAGTTAACAAAAAGGACATATACGGGCATATTCTGATTTCAAATCTCAGAGATGGTTCAACTATTGCTTTCCAATCTGCAGCAGAGGGAGACTAGGAAATCCTTGGTCCACTGCAGCACCCCAGACTGAAAGCAACAGTGTAGTAGTGGAGAGCAATTTTGAAGTATCAAAATTATCTGGGAGCTTAAATCTCTTTGGCTTTAAGTGATATTCAGATTTTTAAGACAACCTGAGCTTTCCGTGTTGGGGGACTGGGGGGAGTGAAGAAACAGTAAACACACACTAAGAATGCTGTGGAACTTGAGTCCAACTGTAGCCATAGCTGAGAAGCTATTACAGCTTCCCCCTTGTCCCTTTGGTTTAACATGAAAACTTTACCTTCTGTTCCTCTAACTCCTTCCACAAAGAGCAGTCTGGACGTATTACCCATTTCCTCCCTACCCACAGTTGTTTATCTCCTTAGCATCTGCCATGGCCTAGAAGTTTGGATTAACTCCTACACCAGTTGCTATGATGTAATTTTAAATCACTCAAGTTGGAGGGTTTCTAGGAGAACACAGATATTTAAAAAAGAAGAGGAGAGAAAAGGAGAAGAGAGGAGAGGGGAGGGGAGGG
>VZTN01007778.1:69102-84743 GCA_013400515.1 Erpornis zantholeuca | reverse complement strand
GAGAAGAGAAGAGAAGAGAAGAGAAGAGAAGAGAAGAGAAGAGAAGAGAAGAGAAGAGAAGAGAAGAGAAGAGAAGAGAAGATTAGAGAAGAGAACCTCTAATTAATGGGTGCCCTAGGAAGCAGCTGGAACAAAGTCCTTGGGAGTGAGTTTTTATGGCTGCCTGATATCTCAAGAGAGCTACAGCATCTCATTTTCATCTCATGTTATCTTCCAAAGGTTTACTTCACATACGGAATACTTCACAAACCTTCACATGGGCCCTAAGAATAGTTTTTCTTTTGAGGTTCTATTATTTATTTGTTTGTTTGTTGTTTTGAAAGGACAATTTTATGAACTGTGCACAATACTGGTCTAGATCTCTGCTCAGCTTTCACATGTCTATAGGCAAGCTCAAAAAAACATCATGTCTGTATCTCCTCTTGCAGCAGTATTGTGGGAGGCCCCTACAATGGTACTGCCTGCATCTCTCCTTTGCATTCAAGGACACAGTGATGGTTCAGTTTGGGATTAGCTATGTGGAAAGCCATTATCTCCAGTTATCAAGCTGGAAACTTGCTGATTTTTTGTCTCTTCCGTGTTTATAAATCTCTCCCTTCCTTCACCCAGCTACCCACTCCAGCCTCTCCACTCCGATCTGCTTCTTGGCATTCCTGGACATGAAACAAAAGAGCTGCAGTTGTGACACTGCAGTTTATGTGTCACATTGTAACATTTCCACATCCTCCTCACTCTGTTATAAAAGTACTCTAAGAGGAAGAAGGGCAAATAATGAAATATAGGAAAGCAGGAAAAGAGGAAGCAGCCAAGAGACAGCAGTCCAACTGAAATGCTAACAATTATGGAGAAGTGACAGAAAGGGAAGCATAAACCAGGAATTATACTTAGTGGCTTAGCAGGAAAAAAATTTAAAACTAACAAAAAATGGAGAGATTTAGCCGTTTTTGCCTCTCCAGTAATCTTCCAGATTACTATTCCTCTCTGACTTTCACCCACTTGATATTTATTCCCTTCCCCACCTACTTTAAGACAGGCAACAAACTGTCCTGCTCTGTGTGCAGTTGGACTACTCCAAATCTGAACTAATCACCAACCCATTCCTTATCTTCATATCAAAGGCAGAATTATGCAATGGTCTTTTTTGCTGAAGGCAGCTGTGGGGGACAGAGTGATGGAAGAGTACAGAAGGAAATTGGCTAAAGCAGAGTAAGGATTGCCTAACTGAGCAATCCTGCCTGGCTGGCAGCGGATGGAACAGACAACTTAGGAAGTCCTTCCACTGAGATCATGTGTCCCACTTGTTCAAAATGAAACTTGGCTGGAGCAGAAAGTGTTTGAAATTCACATGAAGAATTTTCTCTTCTTCATTTCCCGGCTAAATAGATACAAAACAGAATGTGGAGTTACATAAGAACAGAGTGGGAACACCAGCGTTTTACACTCTTCCATTTCTTGGGGACTTTTCAGCAAGAATTTGTCTGATAAACAGCTGAGTAGAAAGTAGAAACATGAGAAATGACCCTCTATAAATAACACAATGCTAACAGTTATGAATCCTTTTTGAGTCAAGCTCCAGTTTTTGTCTTATCTGGTGGCTATCTGAATTTTGTAGTTTCTCAGGAAGATAGTGGTGAAATCCTGCATGTAAATGAAAACAGGAGTGTTACACAAAGGTGTACCGTGGTATATTTGTTCATCACTGCATGAATGCTACCTTGTTGGAAGAACTGTCAAAACCATTTGTGGCCATTCCCCACAAAAGACGCTGTCAGAGGTGATAAGAAATGGGCTTTAGTTAGGCTTCACTTTCTTTGACATACTTGTGCGCAGAGAATATCAGCAGGTTCAGCTCTTGTCCCCAAAATTTATCTGTAAATTAGATAATATCCTGTGGGCCACTTGAGTGAAGTTTAGTTCTGGAGCTAAAGTTAATGTAATTTGGGAGGTGAAGGTCTTCCTGTAGGAAGGAGTTAGCAGTATTCTCCAGTGAATGGCAACAGTCCCTGAGATGGAATCACCTGCACTGCATGTCCCATGCTGGAGCTCTGGCGGCTCTCCCAGTTCCCTACAGATTCCCTACAGGTACAGCACCAGTACCTCCAGTTTGCAAGGGCAGAGTTTATACAGTGCACTATTCTAGTAGGGCTGACAATGACCAAGCTGTGTAATACCCAGTACACTTACATGAGAAGAACTATGACCATTGTGAAGGTTTTGCCTAGCTTGTCATATCCTGCCTACTACAGAGATGGGCTTCTGTTTATTTCAGATTTGAGGGGCATGACCTGCCTTCTTCTGGCTTTACTAGTTCTGGTCTGATTTTCACTTCAGTGGAGCCCCTCTTGATGCAGTTAAGCATTTCCAAGGATAAAATTCAGTCATGCAGCTCTTTAAGAAAAAAATGTTTTGTTAAATCAAATAAGCATGGTAAGAGAGAACTTAGATATGGATGTTCTCCACAGGAAATGGATGTAATTTTTCTATTTGACTTTGGACGAGAAATGTAAAGCAAAAGAGGCAGAAACAGAATAATTTTTCTGCCAATCCAGTCATAATGTGACTTACTGTTAAAACAGAACAGTTGGAAACAGCTAAGCATTGGGTTCCACTGCAACCCTAGCTATAAGGAAAGGCACAAGGAGTTTGGTTAAGGAACGATACCACAAGGGGATTTTTATGCTGATGTAAACTTGGAGAAAAGAGAACATTAAATAGCTATAGAAATGGGTAATACTTGATCCAGAACTATTCTCAGTTTCTCACCAATTATTAATAGTACTTATCCTCTAATAACTCTCATTCTCACACTCAGTGTCCTACTGCTTCAGCCTACAGAGAATTTGATAACAAACAAAATTTTACAGCCTGAAAGGGGGAAAAGGTACTGGATGCAGACTGAGGAAATCTAGGTTTAATTCCTAGCTTAGCCACAGACTTCCTGTGTGGCCATGGGAAAGGGGCTTAATCCATCATNTTTTGCTGCTTAGAGTGATTCCTATCTTCAGATACATGCCTCTCAAGTGTCCTAACAAATAAAGCTGAAATTTGGCCATGCATTGGTCACCCTCCTTACGTGTGCCACAGAAGAAGACTAGGGACCATGGAAGAGGCAAAAGTTGTAGCTTCAAGATATTCTATCACTTAGGTATTTGTGAAAATGCTACCCATAGTCTGTAATGCATCCTACATCACTGAGAATTAAACAAAGGTAGACTTATTGTCCAGTCTAATAAACCTTGGTTACACCCATAAAATACTGGATATCAAATGCTTGGAACCCTCAGCCAGCTCTTCCTTACCCAGGATTGTTCAGGAACCTTTTCTTCCTCAGACTGATACAGAAGTAGGAAAGAAATTTTATTTTTCCTCAGCTGATCTTTTCCCATGCTATCACTCTGTTCCAAGAGAATGTACAAGTCCCAAAGGCAACTACCTCAAGAGAAAAAGCATAAGCTGTTTAATAGCCAAAGCCGTTTTTAAATATCCGCTACACTGAAGCCAGCATGGCAAAAGTAACCAGTGGTCTGAGAAAGGAGAAAAGAGAGGGGCTCAGCCTGTACCTCTGGTGTGGGAAATGACCTAAAACTGAAAACTGTTTCATCTCCAGTTCAGCTGCGTAGTGCTTCTCATACACGTTCAGTTGTGAGGTGTGAAATCTCACTCCAAAACCAAATTGCTAGAATGTTTTTTTTTAAATGTGAAAGATCTTCAGAAACATCTCAGCATAAAGAAAAGCCTGGACAAGATTATGGATTTGATGTCCTGAAATCTGGGTGTATTTCCCAACTGTATCTTCAGCTAAAAACCACTAACAAGCCTCACAACTCCTGTCAAACCAGCATCAGGCTGGAATTTCACTCATTGCAGTGGTATGACCCAGGATTTCTGTCTTTCTGAACCAGGCACAGAGCTCAGAATCAGCGCTTCCCTTTTTCCAAAAGTCCAAGTGATACAGTAGATTGCCCCTCTGTACTAAGATCTAGGCTAATTACAAGTCAGGAAACTAATTATTTCCTGATTCCCCAAGTGATCTAAAAATTAGTTGACAATATTTCTTTTATTCCCTCATGTACGATCAGCAAATCCTTAATTTATTTACTTCTACCTGCTTTATATTTTTCAATCTTACTTTTCAAGCTAAAGAGTTTTAAACCAACCTTGGTTTAAAACAAGGTTGAGTACTTTGAACCAAACCAATCCCACTGCACCCTGGAAGAACTCACAAGACTATTTTGCTGCATCTGTTAGAAAAACAAATTTGCTCTCTGGTGTCTAGAATAGTGTATATGGTTTAGATTCCACAGCAAAATTGATTACATTTCATTCTGCCCTACCTTACACTTAACTTGGCTAGGACTTGTAAAGCTTAATCAATTACATATATATAGCCTTAATTATACTGTAAAATCTTTGGGGTGTTCTGTTGGTGTTTGTACAGTATTTAGAGCAACAGAGGTTCTTTTCCAGGAACCCTGTGCCACAACATAAAACTAGAGACAAAAAAAGTCCCAACAAAACAACCGGAAGAAAATGGCAGTAGAAAAACCCAAAGTTTAATCCCTTTCTCAGTCTTACACCAACAGCAAGAGCTAAAATGGGACAGAGGACATACAATTATACACAACTAGAACAAGATCTGTGCTGTGAAAACTGGTGCCAGGCATTCAAAGGGTGATCAAAACCTGGTCTCCTGTAAGGGTTAATGATCTATCTAGACTATCATTGTTGGCATTTCTTGCCATCTCAGCATTTATGGAATGTTTGAAAGTGTCTAGCAGGCAAAGTTTCTGTCAAACTTCCTCTCTGCTCCTAGTCGCGTGCCCTAGCCAATGTAAGTGCCTTTTACTTGGAAGAATCCTTTTTAAAGCATCTGCCTGGTTTATGTTTAAAGCACTTTTCAAAGGAAAAGCCATCACATTGTGTTTTCACCAAATATGATGGATTCTCAGGATAGAAATACACAAATGTGTGTC
Source organism: Erpornis zantholeuca (assembly GCA_013400515.1). NCBI lineage: Eukaryota > Metazoa > Chordata > Aves > Passeriformes > Timaliidae > Erpornis > Erpornis zantholeuca. The sequence continues at coordinate 79,770 of VZTN01007778.1, read as the reverse complement.
CTACTCTGCTGTAACATATTAGGAAACCTGATTTCCCATAAATTACAAGTTGCAGCTAAATTTCATACTAACACCCAGACAGTGTGAAGCAAATGGAAAGCATGAAAAACCTTTCTCATTAAAATGCAAAACAGCTCCACAGAAGCTGCTACTTCTTATTAGCTAAGATAAACTTTGGTATCAGCCATGGCTGTGCTGCACTGTGGAGTACAGTGAGGTCAAGAAAGGAAATGAAATCCTGCTAACTTCAGCACCTACAAACACATACATCCAGAAATAGAGTTTGGGCTATTGGTTATGCAGGCTGAGNGGGTGCAGACTTGGTTTTCAGAAAATCAACCTTTATCTGGTAAACTGGTCAGCAACTGGAGACAAAAAATGTGGGACTAATGAATGATGCTTCGCTCATTTAAAAGACAGAAAGTCAAGTTTGGGTTCCAAGTTACTTGCCCAACACAAAAAGACAAAATTGTAATGGCTGATTATTTCTGAGCACATAAGACACTCAAATCCCAGCAATCCCAATATTCTACTTGAAGACCTTTGGACTCTTGGAAACAGTTAGTCATCAGGATTGTCACTTGCATTAGAGTGGTTCTAAGAGCTCTCCTTGCCAACAGGACAAAAGAAGTATGGCTCATCCACAGCTTCAAATTCCTTTACTTCAAAGGCATCATGGAGTCTCAAGAAAGCTGATGTGAACCACAGGCTCACATCTGCAGGGTAAGATGCTTCTCAAGTGTTTGAAGAAGAGAACGTTAAAAGTTTCATTTTCTCTTGTCATCTGTTTTATCGAATGAATGTGCAGTGCCTGTCAGTAGTGCAGGATGGTGGCATGCCGCAGCAAACCTTCCCAGCAAGTATGCTGAAACTAGCTTCTGCTGATGCAAATGTGCTATTTGCTAGAGCTGCCCATGGCTATCTGATTAACTCCCATCCTATGCCTGAATGTGAAAAACACAACCCACAGCCCAGAATGTGAGGATCACAGTGTTCTCAGGAAGTAGGCAACTATTTGTGCTCTGTCTCACTGAGGACAAAAAAGAGGGGTGAAGAAAACCACCTTTGTACAGAAAACATGAGTTCCCACACAGGAAGGCAGGGGATTGCATTGTGCTCAACTAGCCAGGTCTTTGTGAGGAAATATACTTTGAATTTACCCGAAGCTCCCTGAGATGTGCATAAGGAGATCCCCTGAATACAAGTTGCTTTCTGGGACAGAAGAGCAGAGGGGTCCATCACTACCTCTCTTACAGTGGTACTCTTAACTATACTTTTGTATTCGTTAGCTCAGTTAGCTACTGAAAGATATCTCTAAGAAAGTTATCGAGTTAGGCACACATAAGCTTTTAGTGGAAAGCTGTACCTCAAATGAGAGATACAAGATATTATATCTGCATTTTCCATTAGATTATTTCAATATTTCACCCATCTCTCCCTCTGTTTTGAGGAGCATATGTCCCCAAAGCTTCCCTATGCAATCCTAAATTTGGTATAGGACTGTAAAAGAATCTTGTGGAGAAAAACATTTAATGAATGTTTCCCTGTCTCTACATTACAGACCTTACCTATATAACACTGCAAGGAATTAAGTCAATAGAACAACTGAATTTAAGGAGGAATTGCACCTATGAGCAGTGGGGGAGAATCCTCAGGACCCATGTACCCCTCACTGCTGAACCAGTAGCTGCAGGCAGGAGACACTCTTCAGGCAAAGAATGCTAGCAGGAAGACTTGAGGGCATGTGTGTTTCTGTCTCCTTTCCCCATCTTCCTCTATCTTCATGAACTCCATTGTGGTCCTTCTAGTACCATGACCTTCACAGCTGCCTTGGCCCAGCAGCTTTACACAGACTACAAAAGCCACAATGGGTACAAGCAGGTCTTCCTCAGCTGCTGCCCACTTCCCAAATGGAATTTACATTTAGGTTTCTTATAGGGATACAGACAAGCTAGCAGGAACTAACCTTTTCCTCTTTTAGGTTTGAGAAAAAATTTTTATGGCATGTGTTTATCTTGAAGAGTGTATGTTTGCTTGGTCTTAAGAAGAAGGAAAAGCTCAACTTTCAAGATAAACATACTTTTGCATATGTGGACTGTTTTTACATAAAAAACATGGAGGAACTTGGTTTTGCAGGCACATAATTTTATGTGTGCTGACACACATATTTGTATATATGTGTGTATGTGTGTACATATAAACATGCAAAGGTGAGAATATGGAATAAATGGCTCCTGATGTCTGGAAAATACATTGCGATTTCAAATTTCAAAGGGAGTATGAAAGAGAACAAATGAATTACAGAAGTTTTAGAAATGAAAAACATATTCGCATTGTCTTCTAAACACCAAGGATTGTATCATGCAATGTATAAATCAGTCTCTTTCTTTGAACACAGGAAAGAGCTTATTATTAATGCTTATACTGTACAGCAAATGTAGACTCATTAATGTGTAATTACAGAATAAACAATATCAGACTTCTCTAGTCTGTTTTGCAAGGAGAAAAAGAATTCCATTTAACACCACAATAAGCCCATGATAGGATACCAATTTTAGTAGGATCTACTAGCAATGTGGTGGCAAGATTAAACAAATGTGATACTACAACAGAGGTAATGCCTCATTACCATTATTCNNNNGGTAATGCCTCATTACCCTTATTCCTCCCTCATATGTTTCATGCATTGGGCTCCAAAGCCACTGAAGCCTTTTGCTAGCACAATTATAATTTCTCATTTTTATTTCTACTTGCCATTATGTGGACAAAGGAAGCTCAACGTCTCCCCAGAAAAGCCTAGTTCCCATTTGATCTCTAGATAAATTACTGTAGATCCACACCTGCAGTAGACAAAGCTCCAGTGACCACGTTAGCCATCGGAGTTTCCTCACCTCCCCTCCTCCGTCTAGTAATGGGAGGTGCCAATTACAAAATTAGTTGTATACCGGGAGGAAAAAGGACAAACCCTGAGTCAGAAAGGATGGTGCCATATCAGTGTGGATGGGATGTTCCCACCTCTTTGTTCATGGCTTCAATCTGGGAAAACCAGGAGGAGTGCTCTGCTTTGGAAAGACAGAGACATTCACAGCCTGAATTGTGAGTAACAGCCAGCTGGACCTCAGGCTATGGATGGATCATGGACGATTTGACACTTCCCTCAGTCACATAGGTGTTTCCCCTTTGCAAACCTGGGCACAAAACCCGAGCAATGGGTCCTGCCCACAATAAGGCAAATGTATTTTTCATAGTGAATTCTATAGGTGCATGTGTCGTTTTCCCCTGAAAATAAATTCTCGTATGGAAAGAACTGGAAAGATATATCTGAAATGCAGATGCAACTTGAGGGGTGCAGAAACAGCAATGTTCCCCAGCTGGCAGTCCCCATTTTGCTGCTAATGAAACCATCCTGCTTCAACGCCAACCACTGCCACCACTTCCGAGCATTGCAACACATATTCAAAGCAGGAAAAAAACAGGCTCCATAACTCAGTCCATATAATGCTGAGGTGCACAGTACTGTGAATGAGAAAGGACAGATCTCCCTCCAAAAAACCCCTAAACCACTATTAAAAATCAGAACATGAAGCTCTTAGCTTAGACAAAAAAAACCCCCGAACTCAAAAACCACCAAACATTTGGGAAGTTCAAATCCATAGCAGGGATGGTGGTGGATCACAGCTTCTTACAAACACAGGATGCTTTTAAATGATGAAATATGGAGGACGAATATTTCCTCTTCTATTAATTGCAACACAAGCTGAAAGTGTCGCCAGCTTTAGTTTAAGCCCACCTTTTCATTGCATTAAACATATCTGTTGTTACTTAATCATCAGGGAAGGCAAAATTATGTGAAGATACTCTCTGTTATATGAAGGAATTAGTGATTAATTCTAAAGATCTCAATTATCATTTATTTTTTTAAGGAGGTGTCAGGGAACAAGAGAGCTTCTCACATTGTTCCAAAAATGATCTAGAAGTTACTGAAAACTCTGGTCAGAGCCACTTCCTCAGAAGTAACATTTCCAGGGTAAAAAAATGGTTCATGTGAAAGTTCTCCTTACTCTTCAGTTTTTTCTTTTTTTTTTTTTTTTTTTTCTCTTTTTATTTTTTTTTCTCTTTAAACTCTGATATGGGAGTGGAAGAGTGGAAGTTAATTCATGCTTTCATATTTCTCCACTTTGCTACATTTATTAAACTTCTCAGGCAAGATAATTTTGGACTATCTTTGGGGGAGGAGAAACAATGAAAATAGAATGTGAAAACCAAAGAGCATAATGTGTGCCTTAACTTTTCTTTTTGAATCAGGTCTGTTTTGGCTGGAAATTGAAAGTAATTCTGTATTTGCTCTGCCATTTTTTTTCTGCGATCCTTCCATCAGGTTCTTAATCCAATTTTTAGGTATGGATTTTGGCATGTTAGGATTGAAATCTCATTTGCATCAATAGACTATGAGTTGCTCACTTACAAAAATCCTGTTTGGTGCCTGTGGTGTCACTATGGTTAATGGTGAAATGCTAGATTAGATACCTTCTTGGGATCTCTTTTTTTCGCAGGTAACTTAGCTAAATGTTTCTGAGAAACATAACCCTAAACTGCAATACAAGAGCTGGACATTATTCCTAACTTCAAAATGTGTAAAAAAGCAAAGAAAGAAGCACACACCAGGATTAATTTACTAGGAATTATGTTCCTGCACCTTTATAACACAGAATCCACTTATGGGTGAAGGAGGAAGCGAGGGAGGGATGGAGGGAGCAGCAGGATGTCTCACATTGCAGGCTGAGGTCTAGCCTGCTTTTGGGCTGCTGCTCCGCTCACTTGCTTGTTCAGGGAGGCAGATGGATGAGACATGACAGTTTCCAATTAGCTGTCTCTGGAAGCCAGAATCCTGGGATACTAGCTGATCCACCTTCACAATTTAACAGCTTATTGTGGTCACACATCTTCACCATAAATGACATGCTGAGGGTAAGCCTGCACTGGTGGCTATGTCATACCTACCTACTGCTGCTGGACAAAGCGTTTTCCTAAGAGACCATCTGAGGCTGCAAGAAACCTCACATAGTGAGCTCAAAGGAGAAGGTTTGGGGACAAACCTCTGTCCTTCTGCAATGAGTGGTGTTTGCTCCTGGCTTTACGACTACAGCTCCAAAAAGGAGCTCTTCCATCCACTCTTTTTATCATAAAGGGCTTGTTCTACACTGGGGAAAACTGTGGAGACATGGCCAAGCTGCAAATCCTTCCTTGCAAATCTCAAACATGGGGGATTCAGCCACAGCAACACTGTGTTTGCACATTTTACTGTGGGAGAGAGCCGGGGAAGTTCACACCTGAGGGGAGAGCATTGCTGCAGGTCCTCTGCAGCCAGAAACCATCTCCTCACTGGGAGGTACCATAGCAGGAGTTGAAATTACAGAAATATGAAGAGTGGCTGAACAAAACCAAAAGAGCAGCTGGTTCCAAAACAGCATATCTGTAGAGACGAGGGGTCTCTGCACTGTGCCTTTGTACAGCGGTTTTCTCTAAGGCTGCGGTCCTGAAGAGCACTTGGGATGAAAGAGGACTTGCTCAAGGTAAAAAGCAAGCCTACAACAAAGAACAAGCAAGAATTAACACAGAACAGAGGAATAGCTGATGTTGGGAGGCCAATCCAACTTTTGATGAAGAATCATTCCCTTAAAATAACCTGAGGTTTAGTAAGCTGCAGTTACAGAGGTACTCCCCAGCTTAAAATATGCCCATCTTCCAGCCAGAGCCTGGTGTTTCTGAGTTGAGTTGCAGCCACTGCTGAGATCCTGCTAGATAAATTTAACTCCCGAGCTAGAATGGGGCTTATCTCTGAGGCACATCTCTTCTGCTCAGATAAAGAACTTCCTCTCATTGCAGTTTAGATCAGCAGACTCAATCTTTCTACCTAAAGCCACACAACTAAACACACTGCATCTCTCCAATCCATGCAATGCTCTAACATTGAAGAAAAAAACTTGCACAGTTCCCAGGCTTTTCCCCAATTTTGTGCTGATGTTTTCTTCTGAAAACACAGCTGTACCCAGCAGGTGCTCATGAAATAGGCTGCAGCTCCACGAGTTACACAGCTCTGGAGAAATAAGAGAAAAAAACCCACAGCTTCAGCACCTACTGCAACATCATGTTGCCACACAGTGGCAACACAAATCATACTTCTGTCATACTTGAGAATAAAAAAATTCCTCACAAAACTAAGCAGAAATCATTTAAAAAGTACAATTCTTTTTTAGGGTCAGTTATGTTCTTAAGGATTTGATTTTGTCATGTGCTATGGTTGCATCAGAGGACAAATTTTTACATGCCTGATCTGGCTTTGCATGAGTTGAGAGAACTGTGCTAATAAGAGATGCTGGGGCTGTGGCAGCTCTGTTTTCCCAGCTAGGTCACCCTTACTTCCACAAATTTCTTGCAAGTTTGTTCTGAAAATATTCACCTTCCATTACTTGAAACAAGCATTTTTAAATTCGTTAGAGGAATTCACCTTCAGTAATAGGATTGTTTTCCACTTGCCTTTGTGCACATTTTTCTAAGTCCTAAGTCATTACATAGATCAGAGCTTGTGTTTGGCACAACAGGAAATTCCCCATGGCCCCAAATACCTTGGTTTTCTGCACCTCACTTTAGCACATTGTTTCACTCTATGCTCACGCAAAACAAACTTTTGAATGCTGGAATATAACATATATCCTGTATGGCATATATAAAGTCATTCATGAAATCTGTCACATGCCTTCTTGAACTAAACCACCCCCATGCTCCTCTATACAAATCCCCATAAGAGTTATACAGACAAAATGAAAATAATCCTGACAAAAAACCTCCTGCACTCTCCTTAAAAAAAATATAAGTCATACTGGCAGGCTCTCAGAGCAGACAGTACCAGTCCATATTGGGGAATGTTACTTTGCAGTTAGAAATAGGGGCTTCAGACCAAACAAGAGGGGAGATACCCGAGTTTCCTATTTTAAAAGTTCCTAAAATATTTCAGCTTCAAGTTTTTCCATTCCTTCAGAAGCCTCCTCAGGACTTTTGAGCCTTATTTCATTGTGAAGGGTTAAAGACTATTTTCAAAGCTCCTAAACCATCTTGAAACAAATTTTTTCTCTGCTCTCATGAGGGCTACATCAGGTGAGACAGCAATTATCACCAATTATTTACAAAGACTCATCAGCTTCTACGCATTTCCCTACCTTTGAGCAGCAGAGATGTCCATATAAAACCTGAGCAAGCAAAACATATTACACAGCCCTCCAGGTTACTTTAGGTCTTGGAAATTGGTTCTCTGAATGTCCAGGCACACACACGCCACACTTTATTATTCATACACAAGACACTGCCTTCACAGCCATTGAAATCCCACAAGGAGGAGTGTGCAAAGATGTTTAGCTCCAGCAGTGTTTTTCCTCAGCCCCTTTCCCTGCCCAGCAGAATTACCCAGGCAACAGTGAGCTGGACCTGTCTGAACCACAGGACTGATTTTGCAAGCTGGGGTGGGGCACTTCCCCTTTTGTCTTTCCTTGCTTTTCCCCTCCGTCTGCCTTTCCACACTTTTACTCTGTCTCCACCCAGCTGTGTGTGAGTTGCAGTAGATTTATGTAATGGCAATGCTTGTGGTTGCCTGGTGGCCCCTCAGCAATGCTTGTGTCCATGCTCTCAAATGGTTGAGTTCCTTTTAAGGAAATAAAGTATCAAAGCTGCTAAGAGAGGGGACACTTGACTGCATCAGTAAGCAGCTCCTCATGCAGCTTATGACCTCTGAATGCTCATGGCTAGGAGGGAAGACCCCACAGTGTGAAGGCAATGCCCAGGTCTCAGTGATGCCAGGCATTGAAGCCTGCAGCTACACAGGCTTCTGCTTCAATAACTGAGTTGTGGGAGGAAGGTAACATCATCACTTGGTATTTCCCACTGGGAGAGAAAAATGTCATAAAACTGTATTTCTTTTAATGTCTCTTCCCATACTTATTTATTTTCAACAAATAGACTTTATAACTTCATATGAATCTTGTCTGTCATCTACGGATGGCTAAGATCACGCTGACTGGTTACTTTGGGTGTACTCTCTCAGTTGTACGACAGTATCAACCCAATTTTGTAAGAGGACTTTCCCCCACCTCTTAAAAAGAAGAAGTTCTCTATACATTATTTATTCCAGGTCCTGACTGTAATCTGTGACTACAGTGGTAACATTTGACTTCTGTCTTAGAAGTTTATGGTCATCTGCAGCACCAGACAGCTGTCTATGCAGAAATGGTGAGACCACAGCCTCTTTCTGAGGCCACTAACACTGTGAGATGGCTTTTTGTTACCCAGTAATGGCCATCTATGGAACAGGCAGTTATAGATAAAGGAAGGCACTGCCTACCTTTCTAGACAAATGCTACCACTGTAGAAAATGGCTCTTTCTCCATGAAGCAGGGCCTGATGTACAACTCACTGAGTTATTAACTTCCCACATCTGGCTTGAATTATATACAGTCTCAGAGCACAAACAGCCTGAAATTGCAACTGTTTACCACACACAGGTTGTTCAGTACTGGTCATCCACAAAAGGTGCACACAATATTTAACCTGAAACCTGCGGAGACAGAATTATCAAAAGATATTTCAAATAGGGTACCATGGGAAATAGCGCTGTCCAAAATAGGCTGCGAAGCACTAATTCTTCATGGAACGGACTTTCAGTGGGAAGTGTATTTCTAAATCTTCCCGCTTATCATATTTAGAATATGTGTACATTCTAATTAACTCAGGTCAAGATTTCAAAAGTATATTTAGGAGAGATGATAAAAGAGAGTCTCTAGAGCCTTCAAGAGCTGTGAAAATCTCACACTTAGCTGAAATTATTTCCTGTGTCTTCTAGAGAAACTATCTGTAGAGCACGTGGGTGAAAAGAATAAGAAAATAATAAAATGTTATAGGTGCCAGATCAGCCTGAGAAGTAAATTTGGGGTGGGGAATAGGACAAAGAAGGAAGATCTAGTGGACAGAACAGCAGAAATTAAGCAGGCAGAACTAAGCTGCTCCAAACATAGTGGCATTCTGGGCATTGCAACATTAAAATCATAGTAAACTCACCAAGGAAATTAAGGGCCTTGATGGTGACCAGAACATCTCTTTCAATATGTTTCTGCTTTGCTCTGCTACTTTCTTATTACTAGAAACTGTTGATGACTTTACTTCTGTAAATTACCCTTTCACACCCGTTGATCATTTTTGCATTGGTAAGAAGAAGCCCATGTTTTGGGCATCCCCCCTGCCTGGGATACAAGTCAAAACATATATTTCATGATCCTCTGGGTTCCTTCCTTATGAAATTTGCCACCTCTCTAGTCATTTTAAGTGAGAATTCAAAAACTGAAGGCACCCAATAAAATCTGGCAAGTAGAGAACTCCAACACCTTCCTTCTCAGAGCAGGAGAAATATTTCAAATGGTTCTATCAGCTCTATAGCACCACATTCAAGTCTCAGTACAGGTTTGGAAGAAGCACGAAAGGAGATTTTTGAAAACACATGGAAGAGCAGAGCCTTTCTTTTCTAAAAATAGCTTATTTCCTGTAATCTTTGACCTTCAAAATGCTAAATTCATGAAAAGGGTAATTAAACTTTTGACTCCAGGGTTAAAGATTATTTCAGTAAATGTTACTACAAATCTGATAAGCAAGCTGTCACTTGAACATTTCTTTCTTGCATGCTGATTAAAATTAATAACAGATTTCTCACCTAATTACAGTAGGATGAGGTAAATAATTATTCTTTTCATTTAACAAACCTGCAATTCCCATTTTTACCTCTATATCCTTACATGTACAAAAATGTCCTCCAGAATGTAGAGACCCTCTTCATTAAATGTCTGACTAAAATTCCTTGGCGTACACTGTATGGACAGCTGATCTCTCAGGGCGTTACAGATTAAGTGGAATGTACTGTAAATCCTATGTTGAAATAAATCCAAATGGTAGGGGATTCCCTTTTGATGAGGGAAACAGATGGGACATTAGGAAAGTCATACAGTGAGAGATTGTTGGCTGGTCATATCTGCTCGTGCAGGGCCTGTCAGTTACTGCAGGCCACAGTCTAGCTCCCACCTGCAGATGCACACAGATAACATCAGTGGGTTTTTACAGTGCTCCCCTGTCTATCTTTCATTCTTCAAACTACTTTTTCAGATCCTTCTCGTCAACCTAAGTTTGGTGAAATAGAGGTGAGGAACAGATCTTGGGACTAGGACATGATGGTGCTGTAGTAAACGCCAAGCCTGTCTACACTGCCGTGCCTCTGCCTGCATAGGATGAGAGCCTCCTTCATCCCTAATATGTCTATAGGATGATATAGGCCAAACACCACTCCTAAGAGACTTTATTTTGTTTAAGATCTAGAATGTGCACAGCAATCATATGGCTCCTGACGTGGGAGTCTTGGGCATGTTTTCAGATCCTCTTTGTAAAAAAAGGATAATTAATTTTTTTAGTACACTCTTTTCAGAGACTTAGCTTAGAAAAAAGGAGCAATAGAAGAGGTGAAAGTGTATGGGGCTTTACAGAAGAGACAAACACTGCAAGCACTGGAGTTGATACCTACAGATCATCCCTAAAGATCATTCACAAAGATTATTGTGAACTGTCTTTTTTTCTGTTGAC
>VZTN01007778.1:35302-69067 GCA_013400515.1 Erpornis zantholeuca | reverse complement strand
GTTGACTATGGTATATGTCTCCCTACAAGATGTAACCCTTGTAAACAAAGAGCTATGGGTAGAGAAAGTAGATGAAGAAAAATTGTTAAAGTCAGGACACTGAAAATCTAAGTTATTGCTGAGTAATGAGAATAACAGATGGAACTTATCATATTTAGAATGTATGCACATATTGATATATGAATGAACTGTTGGTGGAACCATTACATCATCAGCAAATATAAAGTTCAACTTTGCAGGTCTGCACGATATTTGTGAAAATATTAAAGAATATTCAATGCAATGAAAAATCTTGTTTGTTTGGGTTTGAACAAAGAACTTAAAAAATTTAAATTTTGAATCAAGGCTTAAATATTTTGTAGGGTTAGTTACAGTGAGAGAAAGGAGACAACTCTTTTTACTGAGTTGATAGACAAGCAGTTAATGAAAAATAAAGCATTTATTAAGTGATCAGATTGTTAAAAAACATTTTTTAAAATGCATTTGTTCATAAAGTATGTCAGTATGCATGTAAGAGCTGAAATTTTTGCTCACATTTTTGATAAGAGGGGATCAAATGGTAAATAAAATAAAGATGCATAAGATGATGCACTCACTACTAGCTAGTGCTGGATTTTGGGAATAAGTTCTATTCCTAATGCTGACATCATAATACTGTATTATGTTGAATTGATTATTTTGCCTTCTGTACCTCCCTTTCCACCTGGTATCCTTTACTGGATTTCCTTAGACAATAAATATGTAAAGGCACTTGCCATCCTTCTGTAAATCGTCCACCCTTACCCTTACTCTTACAAGAATGTACAAATGTCAGAATAATGAGTAATGTTTTTATTTGTGGGTAAATACTTGTACTTTGATAGTCATGCCTGTACAGAAATCATTTTATCATATAAGGCATTGATCACAGCATTCTGGGAGTCAGAGTGCTTTTTTTCCTCTTTCCTTTTTTTTTCCTACTAGTAAACAGGCATGGTGCTCAAGTAATATTTAGTCTTTTTAGTGCACTACATGGGAGCCAGTGCATGCAGTAGTCAGCAGCCTTGCTGCTCCTTGGTGTGAGTCTGGGATCCCTAAGAATAATTAGCATTTTGCACAATCATCTCTGGACAACAATTTGAAGCCAAGAGATTTTATCTATTGTGGATTTTTATCTAAAAGACAAGTGTTTTCTAAAGTTCTCCTAGGTAAAAATCAAGAATAAATGGAGATCAAGATATAGGAATCTGAAATATATGTATGCTATGTACCTTCTAATATGCATTTCTGGAGAAATCTGAATAGCAGATAACACAAAAACATTCAAGATAGCATTCATATTAGTAATAAAAAAGATAATAAAAATACCTGAGTATTTACTGAATTTTTATCAAATCTGAATTAATATAATTTTGACCCGGAACCACATATTTAATTACATTTCATACACAGACTGAAAAATATCTTTTCTGGGGAGAATTTCATGCAACAGTCATGCTTTAGAAAGAAGATAAATAGTAGGATCTTTATGATTTCTTCGTGGATGAAGATGCCTTTCCCAAAGAACAGGTTGCAAAAAACCCACTATGCACCTGAAGAAGATGAAAAGGCTTGCTTGTTCATCACCTTGTGAAAAAGTAATTTAACATTATTGCTATATCATTTACTAGTATTTCTTATTAGAGTGGATTTGTCATCTTACCCAAGATTCTGTCATTCTTAGAACTCTGTTGACCTCCAGTACTAGTTGAAAGGTCCTCTGGTATCGGCATAGGTTCATCTGGATCATCAGGGACATCACTAGTTGGAGGACTTTCCTTTCCTAACAGTGAGGAAAGTGGCATCAGTTAGTTGTCAGAGTAGCCTCATTTTCAAGCAATAAAATAAGACGAACCACAAACCAAGTAAAACTTAAAGATATCCTTAGAACCAAACCCAACTCTCCTGCAGAGAAAATTGCTTATGAATACAGGGGAATTATATTTTTGAAAAGAATGCATGCCAATGTCTCTGACAAATTTACTGAAGTCTGGATACACAATTATTAGCCTTACCATTTGGCATATATGTGAGATATGTAGGTTTTCTAGCTGCCATGCTCAGAAGATCCAATTTAGCCAATGCAGACTGTCAGATTACAAAGGTTATCAAATGGACATCCTTTGTAAAAACTCTTCTTTCTTCCACAAGTTCTCCTTGAGAACACATCTGGATTTGCTTCAAAGACATAGTTAAGTCTAACTCACAAGTGTTCTGGGGCTCCAAAAGAACTATCTCAAAAATAAAATTTTATCTTCAACTAAAAATTCAGCTACAATGCCAGCTCACAGATTGAGCTCTGGCTGGTCCTTGTGCCTAAAAGTACTGAAGTGCATGTAGGTCCCAGGACTTCTTAAATATGCACAATTAGCAAAGTTCAGTAAACACATGACTTCAAGGATTTTATTGTATTTTATTTGCAAATAGGACACAAACCCCAGAATCCTGTGTACACAAGGTTTTGCAGAGGAAAACAAATTGGTGCTTTAACACATTGTAGGGATTGTGGAATTTAGTGCTGAACACAATACAGTAAGAAAAAGAACTCTCTTGCTAAGTATTGTGTTTCCAGAAATGGTGAGATTTCTTGATTGAGCACTCAGTCACAGCATACATATCTAGCCCACAGTACTTGCAGAACTACTTTTAAAATTACTTCATACCTCTCTAACTTGGAAACAAGTACTGAAGGAATCACGTAAGTGATTAATTTCATTGACTATTACTAAAACACTGGTCTTTGCATTAATAGCAAAGAACAAAACAGGCCCAGAGCAGGATTTGAACTCAGTAATGTTCACATAAGACCCTTGTCTCCAAAATGGAGAAGTTACCAAATTACATTGATGAAATCTGTTAGACATCCTGTAGCAATTGGCACGCCAGTAAGGGCAATAATTTCATGGCACAAAGCCCTAGCAAATTAGTGGTTTTTTTCCTAATGAGAATTTCCTCATTAAAACACAAACATCCATTAAACCTTAAAACACTTGCCAGAAGTGGAAAAGCTAAACTAAATATAGCTTTCTTAAGTGACAGCAGTTTAGTGGTGCCAGTTACGGACTTGATCTGAATGAAGGGAATGGTTTCCTCCCTGCCTCCTGGATGGATCAAAGTATTGTGCTTTCCCATTTATACTGATCATGATGGGGAGAAATAACAGATAGGTTGAAGTCACCTTCCAAATTAGCTGGTTTGGGTTGTTTGCACAAATCTATGTTTAAATGAATGAAATGAGTATGTGACTGCATTTCTTAATGACAAACCTATCAAACTGTGGAATAATTGCTGAGCAGGAGTTTTGAGAGCAGCATCAGGTGAACCATCTCAAACTGCAGTCGGAAGACTCCAGAGAACTGAAGAAACAGTCCTGCACTGGCAGAGGGACTAACTAGATGATTTAATAAGGTCCCCTCATTTCCAGCTTCTGTGGGTTATTCTTAAATGGGCAAAATCACAGCCACTGGATTTAAGTGCAAGAGCAAAGGTGCATTGCATAAAAGGACAGGAGGGAATATGAATTTTACAGCAAAGGAAAATAAAAGCAGGAAGTAAGTTCATTAAAACACTTTTTTGCCATTTATTGTTTAGCTCCTTATTCAGTTATTTCTTCAGATTTCTGGGATTTAGGGAATTTACAGAATTGACAGCAACTTTCCATTGCAAATTCCACCCTGACAAGCTGAGGTAACTCTTACAGGTAAGGTGAAGAGGTGGGGAGAGACAGCTGAAATATTTCAGTTTGTTCAACATATTTTGCCGCACACAAAACCAAAACCAAAAAATCCCAGAGGTTTAATTTGAGAGTAAGCAACAGCCCGGCAGGTCTCTTCACACTACATGTAAGTTAAGAGAGTTTGTTAAAAAGTAACAGTAATCCAAAATACCTGCATCTTCCCTGGATCAAACTGTGCTCCCATTTACAACAATGGACATTGATGCTTTGAGTCTAGGCTGAGAAGAACACTTATCCTAAAAACCTGAAGACTATTTTTGGCTACAAACCAATATAAACTCATCAGAACTATGAGATAACAGACAGCAAACAAAATAATATCTCTCTAAGTGTGTAATTAGGCATCCTACAATATGAAGCCTAAGAAGGATAGTTTGAGGATAAGTCAGAGAAGTCTTTTTGGAATAGAAACCTGTTAGCAGAAGAGTACATTTGCAGTGGTGGACTCTTTAGTTCACCAAATGGATATCAGTCTTTTAATTGTTCAATTAATAGCAGTTTTTCCAGGTGGTATGAATCAGACTTGCCTCATGGATTTGGTGGGGCAGAAGCTGGAGATCAGGTCTGCTTCCCTCCTTGCAGGAGACTGCAGTTAAGAAAACTTAGTAAACTTGGCTTTAATGACACATTTAATATAATTTGATTTCTTCTTGGTACATGATTGAGAAATCCCCACACGCAGAAAGACAGGGTAAAAAGAGTGGATTTAAAATAGATCAATTTATAGAGCTTTGTCTCCTTGATTCTAGAGCATTGTACTTGTATTTCATGCCTTAACTACATCTAAATCATAACACCATGGTAAGTTCATTATTGCATGGTAATCTTACATATACACAATCTCACTATAATTCTTTTTCCAATGAATTTAGAAATGGAAGGGGGGTGGGAAAGGTGGGAATGCTTTCCATTTTAATTTCAAACCGACATGCCCAGAACAACAACTGGTGAAAGGAAAAGGAGATAAACCTCACCTCAACACCGGGTGGCCAGTACTGGGGAAAATTATTCAAAAGTCATATAAGAGAGCAAAGTAGCATCAGAAGTGAGGTATAAAGATTGAATCAAATCTTGGGGCAGAGGGGTTTTTTTCATTCTTTTTTGGAATTAATTATTATAAAAAGCCACCTTAGCTGTAGAATTGAAGTTCTGCTTCTTGCAGTGCCACTGATTCATGGTGCTCTTGGTTAAGTCATAAATAGAAAGAATTAAAACTGTATCAAACATTCCTTCATTTCAACCTGCATCTCTGAAAGATGATCTCAGATTTCCAGCATTGCCATTTCTCTATAAAAACAGTCAGAGAGGAGCCTAACCTACCAACGATGCCTGGCAAGGCACTCAACTCTGCTCTATTTGAGTTTCCTCATCTCTGCCCTAGAAATATAGTTGAAGCCATAAGGAAAAAGAGGAGGGGAAAAAACTGCCCAGTTCAATAAGGTTTTAGTACCCTTCCTTTCTGTCAAAGTCCTTAGCCTGGACTTAGCCTAATGTTCCTTTAACATGTACATCCAGCTCTGAGAGCAATCAGTTCATGCCAGAATGGTGCTGCTGGTACTACAACTGTTGAAAAGAAAGCCAGGGCAGGATCTCTTATAGAAATCTCATTCCCTATTCTTTCACAAACAAATGTTGGGTGTGTGTGTATTTAATATCAAGGGTTTCTTCTTCCTGCTTTTGCAGAGTGTGGCACAGCCTGGTTTGTTCTAGGAGATCTCTTAATGTTAGATGTGGAAACATTTGTACTGTTTTATCACCTTCCTTAACTGTTAGGCCTTAGAACTGAGAAAAAAAAGAAAAAAAAAAAAAAAGAAAAGAGAAAAAAAGGCAGGAAAAATACTGCTTGTTAAGTGAGATATTATCTGTGTTTTCTAACTCTCTTGTATGGGTGCCGGATACCATTTGGTTAAATGTATGTCAGCTCTCTCCTCATTTCAGAACTGCAACTGCTTGTCTCATGAAATATCACTTTCAGGAGAAAAATAAAAAGTGTGAACTCTGTGCTAGTCACACAGTATTTCAGTTCCTCTAGGAGTCAGCCATGCTTGGATTCCCCAAGGTGGGAATGCCTGTGTGCACACAGGGTTTGGCTCACTCACGTCAGTTTTATACTCTCCTGGCCCAGCTGGCTGCTGCCACACCTGAGTCAGCTGCAGCTGCATAAAGCACGTGGCTGCAAAACCATGTTTGAGCTGGGGTGACCGTTTCTAGAGGCCTTCTTTATTTCTGGATTAAAAAACAAAATAAAAATCCCCAAAATCCCACCAAACCAAATTTATTTTTTTAATTTATATTTTTTAAAAACACAACCAAGTGTGCTAGTGAATCAAGTCCCCATATTCCATAGGCCCAGAGAGCAAGCTACACCTGATGAGCATTACTCATAAAACAGGAGAAATGAATAAGTGTTTTACAGTTTACATGACAATTTCACACTCGTGAAAGGGTGCAGTTGTTTAACTGGTTCCCAATGCTTACCAGAGCTCCCTCATCATGCAAGGAAGCATCCCAGAAGCACATAGAACCCAAGAGAAGACAAGGGGAAAAATTCCTTTTTGCACTCACCAACCTATGAGAAAGAGGTAAGTAGCATCCCTGTACCTTCAGATGCTCTACTTTTGAGGTCTAGTAAGAGCTTAGAAAGAACTAGTATCTGCAGAACCTAATCTGGCAAGTGCTCATTTCCAGAAGGTGAGTTCCCACAAAGCTCTTATCATAAATGAAAGTAAATTAGGAAGTTCTTTCTTTGGCCAGTTGTTCATAAATCCAGCTAACAACCCAACACAAGTCACAGTCTTTGCTCACAGAAAGTACCAGATGCTAGGTGACAGAAATGGCAGGAAGAGTTCAAAGCAGACTTATTTTTCTTTAATCTGTTTGCTTAGGCCTCCCTCTTATCAAAGGTAAATGTCTTTTAAGAAAACCCACTCTCATCGCAGAACAGTACTATTGCGTGATCTGCTGGAAAAGCTAAAAGGCACAGCAAAATACTACAGTGGTTCAACTACAGAAAACTTAGAGAACTACAAATTATATACATATACATATATTATGTATATATTTACACATATATAACCATTCAAAATGGCAAAATTTCTTGTAAGTTTTCCCTTGAAGGGGGGAGGCAGACCACATAGAATGCAAAATGTTTGATCTACCCATCCAATCCTTGACTCAAGGCAGCATCTCCCCCGCTGCTACTCTTCATGTCAAAAGAAAAACAAGTGATGCTGTAGTAAGAAGTAGCACATGTGAATCTCAAATTCACACCGTTGTAAAGAACATCACAACAGTTAGGTGTGGGTATCCAGGGTAGCCTGTGCTGCTGCAGAGGAAGAGGAGGTCAGCATTCCTGCCTGATGGAGCTCACACAAGCAGGGAAGGGTTTCTGCAGCAGGCAGAGGAACTGGACTCAAATCATGGTGCCCTCTCACTGCTCCAAGCAGATCCACAGTGAATAAAGGACTAAAAGCCCACTGCTTTTTCTGCTAAGGCCACACACATTCCAGGAACTGCATGTATAGGGCAGATTTTATTTCATTTACAAGTTGGTTCAACATGCAACAAAACAGTGATCTGTAAGCATATCCAGTTACAATTCCAAATTTGTTACCTGAGGAGTGAGTGCAACATTTCTTCACAGAGCTGACTGGCAATGACTTCCCTACTGGTAATTTGGAATAGGTAATAACTGGTAATCTTTTGTTGGCATGAAAGAATATTATACTTCTGCTTTTTCACACAGAAAATGTGTTTGTCATTTCTCAGATGACATTGAAAGTTCTGGGTTCCAATTTTTGACAAAACTTCTCAAAATTTGTAGACAGGAGGCAGAAAAATAACAAAAGAGAGAGGGAAAGAAAATTGCATTCATGTATTTCAGAAAAACCCAGTGGCTTAGTCACCCACACTGTGCCCAGACCTTTTCCAGCAACCCCCTATAGCTGGACCCCCGAGGCCCTGAGGCAGCAATGCCCACGAGCTGCCTCTGAAGCAAGAGCTGCACACGCAGGTGTCTGCCATGAGCGGGCTCAGTGACGGGGCTGTTGTGTTCCCGGCTGAACACTAAAAGTGAAAACTGAAAGCCACTAACCGTTGCAGCTGCCAACATATTAGGGAAACTGGGAAAGACAGTAACTTGGCTTTTTTCAACTGTGGAGGCACAACAATATGAATATGTATTATCTTGCTAGGCCAATTTTTTAAAGAACCAGTTTCCAAGGAAGTTGAGAATAGCCCAAAGGAATATCAATATGGGGTAAGGCTGCAAAATATGACTACAGGGCAAATTTTAGAAACCTAAATTCTGTGCTATTTAAACATGTTTCAAAACATCATCTTGGACAAAAACTATTACAAGCATAAAGTCTCATACCGATCAGTTCTCATTTTCTTTTTTCTTCTTTTTTTTAACTCTTTTATTTTTTCTTTATGTTTTTAAACATGTATAAGTACAACTGAATGCTTTGGAAAGAAGTCAAATAATGCTATATGGTAAATACAGTTTGTTTGTTTTTCATTAGTATTTTCCTCCTCCCACCTGGTGAACTTTGTTTGTTCTATATTTATTTTGTAACAATCAGAATTTTGCTCCCAAAAGAAATGGTTTAAATGTGCACCTGATCATGCTTTAGGGATATGCTACTACAGATTTAATGCAAAATTACATCTATGCTTCTATATTCCCTTGACTTTTTTATTTACACAGTCCCCTTTGAAAAATCCATGCACCGTTGGGCTTGATATCAAGTGATATCATTAATTATATCTCAATTCCCACTTTGGTTTTATAAAGACCCAAAGCAATTTTATTGACAACAAGAAAAACATTGTACTGTGCTAGAAAGATGAGCACGAATTTAGTATTTTCTTTGTAGAAGTATTTGTTAAGGACCTCACCTGAAACCTGGGACATATCTTGAGCCTCATCTGTTTCCATTTTCCTCAAGTTATCTGAGAAGAGAGGAAGAGCCTTATGTTAATGCAAATAACACACACATACACACATAGGAAAAAAAAAAAACCTCACACACACACAGAAGGAGAAAGAAGGGGAAAGGAAAAAACCCCTTTACTATTTAACTATAAGATTATCTGGGAAGAATAATGTATTTTTCTCTTTATTTCCTCCCTGCATACTTGCTGGAGTATCAGACTGGCACAGACCTTGATCCTTTGAAAAACAGCATTACAAAGATTTATAAAAATATCATTACAAGCACAGGAGGACCAAATTTGTTATTTATTGTTAATTTCCTACTGCATAATAACCCAAAATGCAAACTGACTGCAACAAAATTAAGCAGAAAATTAAATGGCCCTGGGTCATTGTAGGCACAGAATTCATTCTCTTGGTTGATCCATAGTTATGTTCTTTCTAATTTACTGAGCATGCATCGATGAACCTTGAGTCAGCTTGGTGACACACGTACAATCAGCAATCAAAAAACGAAGCAATTTGCTGAAGAATGTCTCATTTACCCAGGCAGGGCTGCATATCTGAGCAGCAACAGCCACTACCTCCATTAATAATGAATACACCTCCAGCCACAGCAGATGGGCAGAGCAGCAGCTCCAGGCTTTGGCCCCTTGCTCGCCTGGGAGCCCTTCCCTCAGACCGCACCAGCCTGGCGCTGCGCGCGGGAGAAGTACAGCTCCCAAAAATAGCGAAACAAGCCCAGGAGGGAGAAGGAACCCGTGCCTTCCTGTTTTGCTGACAGATGGCTGGCTCCACAGCATGGTAAGTGATACCAGGAAGCTCCTGCCCTCTGCTTGCGACACACCATCTTCCGAGGAGCCAGCAACCAGTGACCACAAGCACCAGGGAGAAGCGTGTGGAGAGTTAGTGGGGTAGAAACAAAACTCAGGTTCTCAATCAGAAAGGGACCCTGCAGGTCCCAGGGCTCGAGCGCTGACTACAGACAGCTGGTGGCCCCTTGGACAACAGATGTGCTGCTGGAGCAGGTAGTCCCTTCACAACTTGGTCCCCACCTTGAAGCATGGCATGGGCAGCTGAGGTAGCCTCAGGTGGGGAAGGGATAAAGAGCCTACAAGCTCTTTGTTCAGTCATGGAATGTTAAGGTCACATCTCCACCTGCTGCAGCTGACTCCACATCCTACCAAGCAGAGAAGCTGTTGTAACTGAATTCCTTGTAACTGAGATGCTTGCACCATTAAGCCTGCTTCCTGGAATTCAACAGGCATTTTCTTGAGGAATGGAAGCAGAGGAGGATCTGGGAAAATGTTCAACTTTATCCTAACCTTTTTAGCCCAACTTCCATGATTACTCTTTTCCCAAAACAAGACCTTCAACTTGCTCTTCAAAAATTTGCAGTGGGAAAGTGTAACAGCTATTATTGTATTTATTAATTTCATAAATTTTATGGTCTACTCACTTGCTTCTGAATGTCAATGGTACATCTCAGATCAAATATATTGCTGCCCCCCACCTTCCAACTTACAAATCCTGGCTTTCCTCACCAGCCCCATGCTAGAATTACATAAAGAGAGGATGTAGACTGAAGGGCTGCAGACAGATAGGATGTTGAACAGATTATGGTCTATGCAGTTTGCAAAAAACATTGGGTATTCTCTCAGAGTGTTCTGGCTGTTGCACATGTACTGTAACAGTGCTTAATATCCAGTAATGCTCTGTCTTACTTTATTCTGCACTTAAACATTAATTCCAGACAAGCATTCTTTTTAATGTCTATATATAGTTCTCAGAAATAACTACAGCCATGCAAAATACAAAAAGCCACCTTCCACTCAAAAATTTGCATTGGTTCCTATGGGACTGAAGAGCTTCCAATAGGTCCATTTTTAATAAAGTAGTCGTTTCTCTTGCAGGAGGGAAAGCCCTATAATGGTAGCTTGCTCAGTTACTGGAAACATGGTGTATTTATGGCAGGTGGTAAGGTACAAGTGCCTAACTTCTCCTGCAAGTATGAATAAACACAAAGGAAGAAAAAAGAAATGCAAATGCATCTCTTACTGCCTTCTAGGGTTAGCCAGCTACTATAAGTACAGTTTATTACTACACATTTTTCCAGAGGACAGTGAACCCTAACCAACAAAAAGAAACACCCCAGGAAAATACCCACCAGAAAGGGGTCACACTCAGGAAGGGCCCTTTATTCCAACTGCACCAGACGTCTCACTGCTGCTGGGGCTTCAGCAGGCTTGGGAGTGCCAAGGGGAGGAGGTGCAAAGGAGAAAGTTTATTCTAATGTTGTACTCCTAAATTTACCTGCCTTTGTCATGACAAGCCTTAAGCAAAGCATTTCTGCAATTTAAGCCACACACTTCTCACCCCTTCCTGCCTCTTGCTGTCATGAAGCAGAATTCTGTTGGGAAATACTTCCCAATGGAGAAGTCCTATTTCCTGATTTCTTAAATAAAGAGCTGAACTACGGGATTTTTTTTTTGTTTGTTTGTTTTGTTTTTTTTTTAAATGAAGGTAAATGGGAATACAGTTTGTTGTGGGGATTTTTTTAGTGGAATAGTCTTACCTTGCTTTCAGTGAGTTTGTATGACTGCCTGTCGTGAAACACACACCCTCACATCTCACACTGACGACTGTGGGGTTTATACTTGAATTAGGTGACTTTAAGACAATCAGCAAAGCTGATCCACTTCCCAGGCATGAAACATTGAGAGGAAATAAAGCTGGTGGAAAAGTGATGATGGAAAGACTTTTTTCCTTCACAATAACTACTGAGAACAATTAAACATGGCTCCTAAATGTGGATTAAGATCCACAAGCACTAAACAAATTGATAAAAGCAAAAAAAATATATTTGAAAAATCCTCAAGTGTGTTTTGAATCTCTCCCAGAGGAAAAATGTACTCTTATCATATCTGGTAAATACTAATGAAATCCCAGCTAACTTCAGCTTAGGCCCTGTATTATCAAAGAATATATGACAGGACACCTGCCACCCCCTCTCAGTTCTGCAATGGGCCACGTGTAGGTTTTGGCTCTGTGTCTGTTAAAAGGTTTTCACACCAGACTTAAGCATAATAGATCTTGGGCTAAATTTTAAGTGCTAAGAGTAAAATTTATCCCTTTGCCTTTGGTATGGTAAATCTATGAATAAGAATTCAAGCCATGATTTTTCTCCCTTTCCTCTGCTCTAGAATCAGCAGAAACATTGTCACTGTCTGGAAAATAAGAGATCCTATGTATGGATATGAGGATTTGCACTAAAGCATCTATTTGTTATCAATCTGTAAATTAATAAACCTTTACAATTATTTATCTAAAAGAACTATGTTTTAGAAATGTTTCTGACATAAAACCCTGAATTACTGTCTGTTTCGGTTTGACAAGAAAAAGATGTTTTGCAATTTTTCATTGTTTTGCCTATGAATCAAATTTGTCACTAGCGTAAGAATTGTGTAGGGCTCCATTGTCTTCAATGAGGTCACATCTCTTCAAGTTATCAGCTAATTTAGGAGCCCGAAGTTAGAAATCAAAGGCTCGGTGGGCACCTGACTAAAACAATCTTGCTTTCAAATGCTGAACCTCATTTATAGTAGGACAGGGACTAGCACCTAGGTGATAACAAATAATTCTTCTATTTAGGAATACAAATAGCTTCAAAGTTTGGCCCCTTATTACAAGAGTTACAAAATAGATAAAATCTCTTTCAAGACAGATAAAACTATTTCTTCAAGGCTGTTCAGACAAGGAACCCTAACACATGTGCTGTCCTTTTCAGACTATGAATATCAGATTCAGAGATGAAGCTATAACAATCCTTTGGAAAAAGAATAAAATATTGCAACATTAAATTACTTAATAATCAACACAAAACCCCCTGAAAGGTTATGTTGATTTTGTTTTATATAAGGAAGCATCTAAGTGACCATGCTCACACAAAAATTTTGGATTAAAGTTAGTCAGCATTTGTCCCGAAGAAAATTTACCTGTCACGGACTTCCCTCCTTGACTTTTTCTATACAATATAACTCATGATATGACTTCATAATATATCAAAATACACACCATGAATCACTCGAAGTACTTCTCCATTTATACCTAATGTCAATTACAACCAGAAGCAGATTTAGGACCTTTTAGAATTCCAGGTGTAAACAGGAAGAAGTCATCATAAGGTCAAGGTTTTCTAATCTTTCAGAATACACCAAATTAATTATTTGCAAACCTTGGTTTATTATTTCATCTCCCAGAAAATTCATAAGTAAACCTCCTTCTCAAGAAAATGAATGCTTAGCATTTTTACAGTTCTTCATCAATTGAAATAGAGCATGTGTAAGCATGTCAGTCCTCCTATAACCCTGCTCTCTTAGGATATTAAAAGATCACAAGATTGGGCCATTGATGCGATTCAATGGAATGACCTAATCCAATGCCAAAGACTAGCTATCCTTTTGTCTCTTCTGTGTTTCCCAAGCTACATACATACTGACTTCTCCGGGACAAGATGTGCTCCACACTCAGCACAACGGAACTTCACTTACGGTAAGGAAACAAATCACAAATGCTGTTATTTGTGGAGCCACTTTGGTCTTATACCAGCACACCTAAACTCAGAGCTGTCCTTCCATCTACAGAGAGCACCTCCTCTGGTGCTACAAGGACTCCACAAATGTACATCAAAATCAGCTACATGTTTCCTAACAATTTATAGGTGTAGTCATGCTGAGCAGACAGAAAGGTCCCTGAAGGAACACTTCTGTCTTGAGTGCAGCCCACAATGGCAGGTACACTTCCATGAAACCTCAAAGCAGAAAATAAGCACTCACGAAGTCTTGAGGGGAGGGGAAATAAACTTTCTACAAGGGACCTGGTGCTCCACAGGTGCTTTTGCAAATATAAAATATGGGGGGAACATGTATTCCTCAGTGGCAGCAGCTCTGGGTTAATTGTGATAAACAAGCAGAGGCAAACCCCAGCCTTACTTCCACAGCCACCTTGGGGAAAGGCCTGACTGTGAAACCCCCACTTCTGTAAGCAGCCCCACGGCAGGAAGGGGACTGCTCACACTGGTCACTGGAGCAGCTGACTCTAATGGAGTGCTGGTGTGTGAGCTTGTCTCTCTTCGTGGTCTCTGACATGTCTCATTGGCTCCTCAGCACATAGCCTGGAGCTTTAGCACACTAAAATGCCAAACCAACAACCAAAACTATAAAACCCCAATCCACTTTAAAACCTAAATTGAAGCAAAGCTCCTAAAATGGGTCCTAGATTCAACCACCCAAGACACGTAAAGAGAAGTTTAATAAATAAATAAATTGATTAATAAAGGAAAAGGAGGTTGCAGCCTGAAAAACACAGTAAACTCCTACAAGCCCTTAAGATACCTGATGGGAGAATTTGCACATTAAAAACAGGTTAGGAATGGTATCATCATGTATGTGTCATCAGTCTTTTGGGGTTTGAGCTGGGAGTTGCATCTGCCTGCAGAATGATAGTACAGCTGCATTTCTAATTGTACCAGAGGGTCGCAACCTAACAGAACCAAGCCTCTTGTACCCACGGAAATCAAGGAATATGGAGCAACAACCAAGAGGAGAGGTGAATAAAGGCACCTTTGTAAAGGGATTTAACTTTTAGCTTCATTTTAAACCAAAGGGCTAATATATATAAACACTTGTAACTTAATGTACAAATGTGCTAAATATGACTGAACATGCAACAGGAAGACTGTTAAACATGAAAAAAAGGTAATCTGTATTGTATAACCAATCTTCAAATACTTGAAGAAAACTGCTAGAATTCGACAAACTAGTTTTAATTAAAAGCATTCAATATCTCAGCAAGCAGCTGATAATTAGCTTTATTATTGTAATTTAATATGCTACACTTCACAATCTCTGTGAATGACTCTACTTTAGAACCATTTTAATTCTATTTTTAATTTCCGCCTCATCACACAGCTCAAAGTAAATAATAACTACCAAGATGAGGGGTGGTCCTTTCTGAAAACTGAGAGTAGTAATGAGCACTTCAATGTCCTTCCATTTCTGTTCAAAAAAACAAACAAATACCTCCAGGTCTTTTAAAGGACTGCATTAAAACAGAAAAAAGGTTAAAACTAAGTGGATCAATTTCTTTCCCTCTGCACTAATTCTGTATTCAGCATTTTCTACATAGTCAAGGGAGATGTTTAGTTTATTCAGTCATTTCTCTATTCCTGCCTAGTGTAAATGCTGGTTAACTACACGAATTGACAATACAATTATGAGCATACAGTGAAATTTCAATGGAGAGCTCCTGTCTGCAAAATGAAGGAAGCACTGTAATTCAACACACAAGATTAAGAAAAGAACGCTGCTAACAGTGCAGATGTGAAACATTTAAATGTCTGGCACATGTAAAATTAATTTCTGTGTTAAGGAACAATTGTGAGGGTGTAAAAAAAGTTGTCTCAAAGATCCTATATAATTCTCAGTTCTTTGGGAATTCTTTTACAAATCACTGACAAATGATAAAAAGTGCATCTCGTATCATATATGCATTTTCCATACGTGCCCTTGCTAGCATTTTCTGTGCTTGAGCTATATTTATGTAACAATTCATTGCTAAAGGAGATAATAAAAAAATCCATTCTTTTATTGACTTTGTGTGCAAATTACTGGACTTGATATCACTGCAAATATGAAAAAGGTTCTTCCTTCAAGTTTTTGAATTGCAACCAGAGTCATTATAAATTGTTTCAACAATATGAGAAAAATATGAAGGTAATTTTCCTAATTAAGGGCAAGTTTTATTAACTCATTAAACCCTGTCACCTTTATTCACTAAAAATCAAGCAGAAAAGTGGAATAAATTCACTAGGACAATGAAAATGCACACACTTCCATCTTATAAATAAACTGCCTATAAAAGGTGAGGGGTGTAAATTAAGGCACTCAATCTAAGAACACAGCATATTCTCAAGTGGCCGAATGGAGCTCTTGGATATTCTTTCAGAGCTCTCATTCAAGGGGAGGCAAACAGCATGTGAAGAACTGTACTTTTTGTTTCTATTTATCTGATTTTAAAAACGTAGGATGTCCTCACCACAGTGTATCTAACAGAGATAACATAAAAGCATCTCTTTATGTAGAGAATTGTTATTGCCAAGTATACTCTACAATATATCAGTAGTCAATTTGTCCAAATTATAAGGTTTCAGTAACTCTGCTTCATGATCACAGAATTGCTTCCTAATTTCCCTTCAAACTGTTCAGGCTGTTACGGATTATTAAAGGACATTACCAGCCTGAATAAGCATATTAGAGATTGGTGTGATTTTTTTTCCCCTAAAATAAACCTAAAAATAACTCCTAAAATTAAAGCAAATCAGCAAGTTCCTCCACACTATGTATTTCAGTTAACTCACTCTGCTTTTGCAAATATTTTGGGTCCAATCCACTATGGTCAATTTCAACTTTATATGTCGATTGCTCTGCTGTTCTCAGTGAGTTGAAACAAGCAGAAAAATGAAGAAATTCAGTGGGGAATCTGATCTCTCTTACAGAGCAAGTTTCTCTTTCACTAAGAAAGCTAGAGCAAGTGGGATCAGAAGAAGAAATGTAAATCTTTCACATGAAATAAGCAAGAGAAGTGGACAGTTCCCATTGCTTAAAAAATATGACGATTTCAGTGTGACTGCTCACCCAAACCTGCAGTCTGACTGGCCTTTGGAAGCATTTGTACAGGAAGCATGAGCATGCCATGCAGCTCCCAAATCTGCATAGTCCTATCCCCAAGAATTTGCAACGGTACAAACAAAGCTTAGAACATGCATGTGTCTTTTCAGAACTAGGACTACTTTTGCAGCCACCACAGTGTTGATAGTAACCTGCTTAGGGCAAAAAACCCTGCAGTCTCTTCTTGTTCACCAGATTAAAGCATGGAGGAAACTGTATTCTGAAGGAGAAGGGTGAGGCAGAAGTTGTCGGGGTTTTATAAAGATGCATTGCACCATACTTTAAAAGGTATACATAATTCTCTTTAAATTTATGGAGCAAATGAAACTCTTCTTGATTTCAAGTTGTAGTTAGGCTTATATATAGATTACAGACATAGGGACAAGAAGCCACAGTAGACCTTGGAAGCAGGGAATTTCCCAGCTGAAGTCAGTCCATTTTGCTGGATAGCCACTGGAGAGAGAAAACCCCAGCAGCTACTTTGGATGGGTGGAAGGTTTAAAATAGAGCCCTGTTTAAAAAATGACATAAAGCTGACAAGACTGAGGCTGTCTGCCTTGCTTCAGATGGCATTCACACTCATTTCTAGACACTCTTCCACTCCCGTGTTGGGTGGGGGAAGCAAAAATAATCTTTGGATTATAGAGAAAATACCAGTGAGGAATAGGTCTTTCCTCTTTTGACTCTTGCATTGAGTTGCAAGCATTTAAATAGGCTTCCCAAAGAATCATAGTCCCTCAAAACACTTATGAGAGTCCTTATCTTCCACTTCTCAACTGGCATAATGTATTCCAAGTATTCTTTCTTTCTGAGTAATTTTATACTTGCTAGAAAAGTGGTGTTTGTCACTTGGGAGGGGAATTCCAGGGGAGCCAGCAGTGCATTCTGCCTTGCTCTCATAAGGGTGACAATATTTTCCAAATATTCCATTATTACTACACTAATTTTTACTATTTTACTATGATTTTTTTTGTCTAATTCTATTACTTTTAATAATAATAGTAGAAAGAAATGACCAGTTAAAATGTAATGAAGTACATATGTGAATCTTGACAAAAAAATAAAAATTACCATGGACCCAGCTCTTCTTGCACATAAAACAGAAGAAAAAAAAATCCCACAAGCCTTCAATGGAAGGTTTTCCTGACAAAGAGCCACACAATTAGGCTGTGATCCATGACTTACGATATCCTCTGGACTTTTCAAGAGTACATTGCCAAAAATGATCTGCCAGAACAGCATACGATTCATTATGCCCTTGTTTTTTGTTGCTGAAATACAGACTGGACCCATTTCCTTGTTTTCTGCAGAATTGTTGCGTTAGCGTAAGAAGTACCTAAGCTCAAATAAAATATGTCTGGAAATGTTTTTGGCTTCATTTTGGAGTTAGCCAATTTTAATGGTGAGAAAGAAGTTTTGCATTGTTGTAAAACTCTGTGGATTAGTTATTCAGTTACAGTTCTGCATTGCTTTGCAGTGGAAGCAGCAAGCAGACCAGGTTTTTGGTGTTAAGGTCCACAAGGGAAAGGAAAACTGCTACAGTAATGTTGAGATTGAGACTATTGCATTTTTTAATGGTACACTGCATGAAACACAAAGGTGACAAAGGTGTTGTTCATGTTTATATAAGGAAACAAGCAACAAGATCATTCCTGGAGGGAGTACTGGCAGCTGGGAGTTGGGGTGGAAAGTCAGAGGTATATGACAAGCTTGTCTCTCTAATGGAACTCATGAGTATGGGACTTACTAAAAATGCACCAAGTCACTTTGCTCATTTGTAGTAAAGCAGCTACCCTGAGAAATATTCAGCTGGGATAAAGCATGCACATAGGATCAGAGCCCAAGCTTCTCCAGTTACTGGGAGCATGAAGGGCAAAGAGAGGAGTCCTCTGCCCTGTCTTCCCATCATTACATTGGCCGAGAGACATTAGTGATTCCTCTTCAAATGCTAGGGTCCATCACTCCTTCCTGACAGAGTTAGGACAGTCAGTAAAATTTCATATTATGCTTCTGTATTACTGTCAATTCCCCTGGAAGCTATACCCAGTAGGCAGAGGACTCTCGCAAAGATCTGTGCATTAGGTTCGAAAACCTTGATACCTTGAACGCCAGGGATATCCAGCACTGGACTTCCATTGACTTTAGTCTGGTCAGTCTTCTCACTCAGTGGATAAACCTGAATTCTCCTTGGCTTTTATCTTAATTTATCTTAAAATTAGGGATATAATTTCTACTGCTATTTTTTTCATAAACTTGCAGTAAATCACGTTCTGAATTTCACCTATTTTACCCCCCCTCCAAGAAAAAAGAAAAAAAGAAAAAGAAGAAAAAAGAGCACATGGATAGTCACCATTACTAATATTTGTGAGAAAATCTTTATAGTTGGAAGCAAGTCTGGGATAATAGAAACATGAACTACATAAAGCACAGAGCTCTGCAGTATTTCAGACACTTCCCCTCGCAGTTCTGCTACAGACAGCTATCATAAAGACATGTACTGTTTTGAGAGTTCTTGGTCTTGCACATGGTGTGCACTTGGTTTCTCATGTCTACAGGCTTCAGTTTCAAAGGCTTTGATAAAGGAGTAAGGCATACAGCCATCAAACCAAAACTTGGTAGAGTTTTGCTCAGGATTGAGGGGGTGGGGGCATAAGGCAATCTAAGCAGTATATCCTGTGTTTTTTATTCAGTTTTTTGACCAACACTGACAAGTTAAAATCAAAGCAGAGCATGCCAATATTAGAAAGAAGTCTCTGCATGGGAGCAATGAAACCTTTTAGAAAAGAGACATAGTATCAACTACTGTATCTACTGTTATATTAACTCATGAACAAGGCATTTTCATGGTAACATGGACAAATCCATTCTCACTTTTTGGACTTATATTTTCCATCAGTAGAGAAATGAACAAAGAATAAACAAAGTTACTCAAGTGCAAAAATTTTGTTTGGAAAATTTAGAAGCTAAAGGCATCACATCCTTCATTTTTCTATTTTACTAAGGCTTTAAACATCTTAAACTATGCAATTCACTAGTAAAATGAAAGAGCAATGCCACAAGCCACTCAGAACATGCCCCCGTTTAGCTGACTCAGATAAATTACTTCCAAGTATTTGAAATTTTAGTACTTATTTCTAAATGCAGCGTATTAATATGCTTTTTCTTTACATTTCAATGATCATTTATAATGTTTAATAGTGAGCCATACTCCCCGGTACTGCAGTGTGAGAGTTACAACTGATGTGAGCAGTCAACTGAAACTAACAAAGTGTGTCTTTTAAAGGATTTGGACCTTACAATGCATTACAGCTTCAAATTTTAAAATGAAACTATTAAAGTCTAGAAAATGGATTGTTAATGTGAATGCACAAAATACATTTAGGATTATATACCTGGTTTATTTAATTTGGGTTAGGGTTTGGACATCTGGACAGTATATGCACATCGATGTCACCTTGGGAGCATCCAGATATTGGAAAGAAAAATAAGTAGTCAAGAAGTTCTAAATCCTCACTTCTAATCTCCACACAAAGTCATGGAAAACACTTCTTGCACTTACATGTGTAAGACTCAGTGAAAGAGGAAAAAAAAAAGGAAAAGAAAAAAGAAAGAAAGGAAAAGTAAAAAGAAATAACATTGTATTCCTCTACAACAATCTACATAGTTTAAGCCAATGGCCATACCAGTCTAAAAATTCTTGCAACCCACAAAACATCACTTTTTTGAGATAATTTGCAATCATACACTACAGAATTTTCTGACACAGTATTGTTAACTTTTAACAATTTTGGAAGCAGAATGCTTTGCACAATGTCTGGCAGCGTTACCATACCTTCTAAACCAAGGTAGAAAAGTAATCCAAGAAGTAATCAGGTTGCTTGAAGCACAAAATTAAAAGTTTCCTTAGAACGGACTGTTGCAGTGGGAACGCATTTCTTCACACACACAGTTTCTAGCTATGCGCATCTTCTTTAGGAATGACAAAAGAGCGAAATTGTCCCTTCACAGAGAGGATAACTTTGCGGAGCAGGGTGGAAAAAATCCTCCAGCTGTGACAGGCTGTGTGGCAAGGAGGAAAACTTCTGGTGCCACCGCTATTCGGAAGTCAGCAACTTCTCTAATGCCGTTCCCATCAAGCGCACTGGGGCTGCTAATTTTACAGTTTCCTAATAGTTTTTACGACCTCCGTATCTGCCTCCCCTCTGCAAACTACAGGCGCAAGCACTTGGAACGCGGGCTTTGAGCGAACCGAAGTGCTGTAGCTGGCTCGAGGAGATCACAGACCAATCCGCATTTGAATCAATGAACACCCCTTCTCGGCCAGCTCCTCATGGCTACTCATCTCTGAAATTTTAAGAAAGCACTCTAAAACGCCTGGATTACACCCGAGCTGTATGTTCGGGTCGACGCTTTCAAATTTAAAAAAGAAAAAAGCGTGTGGGACGGAGAGAAGAGGGAGAAAGGGATGGGACTGGATGAGATGGGATGACCGGGCTCCGTAGTCTCCCACTTAACGCGCCCGGCAACTTCTCCGGCACCGGCTCCCCGCGGCCCCTCCTCACCCGCGCACCGCAGCNCCCCACCTGTGCCGCTGCCCGAGCGGCGGCCGCCGGGGCAGAGGGGCATTTACCTGCCGAGGCACCTGTTACCGGGGCGCCCCGCCGGCTGCGCGCAGCAGGAAGCAAGGGAGAGGGGCCAGGCTCCGCACGGCCCCACGGGCGCTCCCGGGGCCGGCCTCATGCGGTGCTGGGACTCGGTGTCTCCGCACGGCAGGCAGCGCCCAGGCACAGCGATACGGCCGGGAGACACAGGCCGTCAGCTGCAGACATCCACCTGTAACGCTCCAGAGCTAAGGGGTCAGATCATCCTGCTTTACTTCAACCGAGTCTTTCGCACCCCGTGCAAAACGCGTCCCGCGCTTTCTATGCACTTGCATTTAACCGCCGAACCAGAACTTAAGTAACTTACTTAAAATCGGTGGCAGAGACAGTCACAGAAATCCAGACCTTATGTTTCAGTCCGGAGGGCACGGCAAACCTGATGCAAATTACTCATGCTTAAGAATTAAGGATATTTACACTGTGGAGGACCAGGATCTTCTTTTTCGCTGTGCTTCAGTTCCTCATCCTCAAGATGTGGATAAAAAATACTTCCTTTCTCACATCCTATCTTTATCTTTGTTCTCATATGACAAAAGATTAGGCATAGCTTTATGTATGTGTATAATCTCATGGATTTAAACTGGACTTGATTCAGAGAAAAAAAGTTAAAGAAACATGGAGGCATTGAAAAGATCAGGAGCTAGAATGCAAGGTCTTTGAAACAGAAACTGTTTACTACTTCCTAAAAGTTTGTACTATAGAACAAAATTAGGTCTCCAAGGGTAAGCGGGGTTTTTTTAGAACAGAAATGGCAAGACTGTACCTGGGGATTTATTTCAGGCACTCCTTCCCTCAGAAAAGCTCTGCAGATGTGACTACTGTGTGCTTTGCAAACTGGGATAGTATCTGGATATACCTGGTGCTTCTCAGTTTTTGGTTTTTCACACTTCATCTTTAAAGATATGCAGAACTCTCCTTTTATTGTAACTTTTAAGTAAACTTCATGGATCTGATGGGGTTGAAACTCAGAGGCAAATTCTCCTCATATTTATTCCAGAAGTACCCCATGTTGTCCAGCAGGTTTGCATACAAGGAATCAAGAGCATTTGATAAGTAGAACACCTCGCACTCCCAGGTAGTAAAAAGAAAGAAAGATTTACAAAAGATCCACATAAAGGTGCCACCATGTGTCTTGCAGTCAGTACGTTTCTCCAGCAAATCACAAAGAGCTCATCCCCAGCAGGACCAGGAATACAGGCAAGGAGAGCTTCACCAGTCACCTTCAAAAGCAGAAGCTGGCTAACTCAAGGGAACTCAGGAACTTTCCGTAGATACATGCATTTGGATATTTAAGAGGACTGACACTCCACTGTTCTTTCAGGAGCTGTTTGCTGTTCTCCTATGCTCCAGCTGCCACAGGGCCCATGTGCCCCAGCACACCAAGGTGGAACTGATTTGGCATGCATTTTTAAAGGCAGATTTTACACTGCTCAAGCCATGTCCCATTAAACATTTGACAAAGTTTTAAGGTCAAAATTGAGTTGCTAGGTATGTGTCAAAAGTCCAATCTAACGTCAAATCTTGTGAGATGTGATCTTCTGTAATTCACTGTGTTTAGGTTTGTTAAAAGCTTGTAGGAGCTCTTTATACTTAGGAGATGTTGTGAAAGATCCTTTTACCACAGGCTCCCTGGGGAGTGACAGCCACAGCAGCACTGAGCCCACTGGTGACAGGCTGCTCTCAGGTACAGCAAGTTCCTTCCTGGGAGAGCAGCAGTGGCCAGTGCGAAGAGATGCTCACTGTCCCTGTGATGTTCCCCAAGCCCAGAGCTGCTTCAAACAGATCTGTTAAGGGGTAGTTGCAGATATACACTCAGGCACTTGCCTGAGGAATCAGATTCTACAACCCTTCTCTTGTGGTATTTCCAGCGACATTACTGGGAATTTTGGATGAGACAAAGTGTGTTGTAAAGGGAGAGCGAGGTATAGCAAAAAAAAGCCCCCCAAAAAAAACACGAAAGAAAGAGTGGCCTTAGTGTCAGCTAAATGTTGTGGCAGATAAAATCTGCCAAAGAGGCTTTTCCATTGCTAGATTTATTGTGGAAAGTATCTAACAAGAGTGCACAATGAATGGTTTATTTCAGATTTATTTTTAAACACAAATAATAATTGTTATTGCAGGAGGTACTATGTTTCTACTGCTGTGTATTACCATTTCCCATTTATTACTCTCCTTACTAACCCGAATCCTCAAAACGGACAGCATGCCGCATTCATGCTGCTTCAGTCCATTACCAGGCAGGTGCTGATAATTAAACATAAAAGTACAACAGAAAAGATTTGCAAATTGAAAATCAATAGAAAAGTGTTAAGCACAGAGCATGCATATTAACTGCAACAAGCTGGAGTGTGCCAGGCAGGTGTTTCTCTTGGCTTTCCATCACAAAATTTTTATTTTAGTTCTAATTATTCAGAGGGTTTGCTTGTGGGATTCTGAATTTGTTGGGTGAGTTCTCATTCAGTTTGGAATACAGAAGTTCTGTTCATAGCGAGGATGGTGAAGATTTATCAGAAGCATGGTGGATTTTCAGAGGTACAAAAGGGTAATGGATGTTTTGTTCTTCAAGGAGAAATCTCCCATGAACCATGCTTTCTACTGTAATGCTAAGTGTGACCAGCTTGTTTCATAGTCCTTATCATAGCTAGTTCCCTCACCCTAAAAAATCCCCCACAGGACTATTTTGCTCTCAGATGGCTCTTCATACTTTGGAGTGCCAGAAATGCTTAGAAAAATGGACCTCACGCTAAACAGTTGATTGGCAGGTATTTGAATATTACATAGGAAATACTGATCATGGCTCCAATTTCACATAATGTCTAACATTTAATAGATCTTTGTTTAGAAACTTTGATCCATTAAACTGTAGTCTCAGATTTTTTAACTCTAGAAAAGGACTCTGTCACCTCTCAGCAAAGCTTTAATGCTTTTACCTCAAAAGCACCTCAAAATTCCACATATTCTTCTCCTTACATATCATGGGGAATACCACCTGTGCTACTGACATATAAATAGAAAATATAACCACCAAGATCTTGTTTCTTTCCCATCAATCTGTTCATGTAACTTCCCTCTGCATTACTGTGCTGACTCCTCAGGCACTGGTGCAACATACTCACCTTCCTCCCAATTTATTCTGGCTTCTCTCTGTCCTTTACTTGATCTCTCCCATAATTCAAGTATCTCATTTATGTATAAGCATTTCATGCTTTTTTCCCACATGACTTCTTTCACCAACTGACCTCCCTGTACTCAACTACAAGTCCCTATCTCTCTCCAGGCTGTGTATTTTCCACTAATTTTTACCATACTACTGCGGTAGAAATGTCACCTCTATAAAATGCAACATCCCCCCCTATATGGTTTTCTGTACCTCAGTCTCTCTACTCTTTCTTTGTGAGCTTCTTACTGAGAGGCCAGAGAAACTCCTAGTGCATTATAGACACTAACACAAACATGAGTAATTAATTGCTGTAATAATGCAAGGAAATGTGGATGACATGGTAAACTATGTGAGATTTTAATCTGTATGTAAAGTGAAAGAAGAGAATAACAGTTTGTCATCAGTGGTTTTTTTAACATCTTTCCTTTTTAGGAATAGTGCATGCAAAGAGAGGGGTGTTTGTTTGTGTAGTTTTTGTTTGTTTTCTTGGGTTTTTTTAAGGTAGAAGAATGTTTTACAGTAAAGAAATTTAATAGGCTGAATATGACTACAGACACTTTAGCTTCAAGCAGAGGTGCATATTGTATGACTTGACTGACTGATATGTAACCATGAAGCTGAATAACAGCTGCTCTTCAGCCAAGAGAATCTCAAGTTTTCATGTATTTACAATTTTAGTGGAATCAAATGCTCTGGTTACGGGTGTGCATATGCACACATCCATGCACACATGCACAAAACACTTGGGAAGGGCAGACCAGAGACATCATCAGTCCCACACATTCTGTCATATCGTTGTTTGAAAAGCATCCCTTCTAAAACTTCCTGCTCATAGTTGCCTCTGGACTATAGCTAAGAACAGACTCAGGACAAAATCAGGAGTTCTCATTTGCATCCAGCCTGTTATCTCCTTGTTTTTTTGGTTGATCTCTGGCATTTTCACTCAGATGGCTTTGGTAACCTGAAGAATCTTTTGGAGGAGCAACTGGCCTTTGGGTCTGCCTACAGGAAAAGTATGATGGAGGAAGGAACCAGCCACACCACCACTCCATTCCACAGGATAGACACACACTACTTATTGCTGTGTATGTTTAGGCAATGTGCAGAGGTGCTAGGTAATAGGTGTCACTTTATGACAAGCTCTTGGTGTCTTCTCAGGCAACATGAATTGCCCAGTCTGTTGAGCAAAAGACGGCATTCCCAAACACAGGCTAATCAGTCTTGTCAGGGACTTGGTTACATACTGTAATACTTTAGTGCCAGGGGAGGAGAGAAGGACAATTTACTTCTACAATAGGAAAGTTCTGACTACAGAAGACTAAAACACTGCTGTCACAGCATCCTCAGGTAGGATAAAACTAGACTTGCAGGAACCACACTTTTTGCTTCAAAGAATATCCAGCAATTACTCTGCATATAAAAACATGGCATGTAGGATTTAGTCTAAAGTAACTGAAACCAAAATTCAGTCTCTCTGTTTTCAAATACCCGCCATGGCCTATGGAAAAAATATTTGCTTCTTCAGCTATTTTAAATGAAAATTTTTGTNTTTTTTTTTTTTTTTTTTTTTTTTTTTTTTTTTTTTTTTTTTTTTTTTTTTTTTTTTTTTTTTTTTGCAACTAGCTTTACAAAGAACATACATAAAATTCAACTTCCATTTATATCTGGAGACAGCTACTGAAGTCCAATAATTTTTCTAGGTTTCTTACAAAACTAAGAACAGAAATGCTTTGTTCAAAATTACAAATATAAAATCATTTGATATTTCTTTTCCTTAAAATGCCTCAGAACAGGACCTGAATAATTTCCTTAGTAGTACGTACCTAGTAGTAAGTTTCTAGTTTGTATCTGCGAGGTTTCCAGAACTCTTTGATCAGACATGAGGGAAAACATGCAGAGTCCAGCACGGGGCAAGAAAGACAATGAAGGGACTAGAACACCTCTCCTCTGAGGAAAGGCTGGGAGAGCTGGGACTGTCCAGCCTCAGGAACAGACAGCCCAAATGGATCTTCATTTTAAAATACTTCATTGCAGGGAAGGGAGAAGAAGGAGCCAGGTTCTCCTCAGTGGTTCTCACTGATAGGACAAGAGACAACAGGTGAAGGCAATTTCACCTGAATGCAAGGAAGCACTTTTTCTACTCTGAGTGTGTTCAAACATTTGAACACATTTACCAGAGAGGTTGTAGAGTCTCCATCTGTAGAGATATTCACAACCCAGCTGATCTTGGTCCTGGGCAACCTGCCTTGGCTGACCCTGCTTCAGAAACAGGGTTGGATGAGGTATCTAAAGAGCCTGTGATAAGAAAAAGGTAATCATCTGTTTTTCAGAGATCATTAAATATACATATAAATTAAAAAAGAAAAATATTCTTTCCTGATAATTCTTCTGTTACTGATCCCTTCCAAACTTGTACAGCTAACACTGTACTTCAGTTTAAATTTCTCAACTAATTTTCTTCACAGAAAAGTATGATAAGTTTTCTATACAAAAGGCCTGGATTAAGAGGTTTTGCTACACACTTCCTTTGGCCATCCATTGCACCTGAGGATCAAAGTATTTGGTTTGTGCCTTTTTTTGATTTTGCTTTTCTTTTTTTTTTTTTTAACATATATTACATGGAGGTGCTAC
Organism: Erpornis zantholeuca; assembly: GCA_013400515.1. Classification (NCBI taxonomy): domain Eukaryota; kingdom Metazoa; phylum Chordata; class Aves; order Passeriformes; family Timaliidae; genus Erpornis; species Erpornis zantholeuca. The sequence continues at coordinate 42,198 of VZTN01007778.1, read as the reverse complement.
AGCTGTCTATTTAAAAGGTGAAGATCACAGTGTTTAGAACTAATATACCCAGGCAGAGATGAAGATGTTCCTGAGCCTAGTCAGATACTGGATCTCTTCCAAGAACAGCATTGTTAATCAGGCATTTCTCCACTAATAGAATTGTGGAAGGGCTGACTAATGTTTCTCTTGAGGGACTACTGCCAAAATTAATCCTACTTGAGAAGGTAGCTGGAAGTAGGAAAAAGATTTAAGTCCATTTTTGCATGGCCTTAATCTTGACTTAATAAAGAAAACATCAGAAATTCAGAATGGTACTTGGGTGGCAAATGGACACTTCATCTTCTTTCTCAGCCACTCTTATGATTACCCTCTAAACATTCATATGGACAGATAAAAAAGCTTAAAAGTAAATATCTGGTGGATTTCCTGGAGATGGTGAAATGACAGAACTCTGCTGTAATTTCAGTGCTGTCTACTAAGAAGCAGAAAGCAATGCAAAGTTGTGTTAATGAACTGACATACTGATCATAGGATTTGCTTTTTCATTTTCTTTTAAATCCATCTCTTAAGGTCTCTTGTCTATTTTTTCCAAATCACAAATCTCTAATGAAGTCAGATTAGAAAGACTCGGGAGTATGTTACTCTCAATTTTCACAAAGAGTACACTATTAACAGCACTGCTAGTATTTGAAGGATTGATTCAACATCACTGCTCACAAAATCTTCTGTAACAAATTCTAATTTTTTAAGTTAATTTGCTACTGATAAACATTCAGTGAAGATGTCTGAAAATTTCATTGCCTGCTGGTTCAACATTCAATTGTTCTATTTATGTGAATCATACATGGTCGTTTCTGAACTGTTCAAAAATGGCAAGAATATTCACATTCTAGTGAACCTCGTACTCATTTTGTGACAGATTCTCCTTCACTGAACATTTATTTTAATAAAAAATATGTATATTAATTCATTTTGATTAGAAGTACACTCATTTGGCCCTAGAAAACAACACTGGTGTCTGTGAGATCTGCCACCATCTACAGGCTCCACCTTGCTCAGGAGATTGTCCCTGTGCATAGTTAGTGATGAATTATAACTTCTGATACTTGCTGCACGTATGTGAAATATCTTGAGTCTAGAGAAACAAACCTATTTTAAGTAAGCTTATCTTCATGCCTTCCTATTCCAATATTCCTATTCATATTTCAATATAGCTGAGAGTGTACATCTCTCTGGATAATTTTATTTATAATTAGTGATGGCAGGTATATGGTCAGAGTGCCATTGTGGTAAGAGTACCATTGTGATCTCTATCACTTGTTCAAAACCTTTTTCGTTTAGTAGCAGTTAACAGTTTCTGTTAAGGAACCAAGGGGGAGCTGTCTTCTATAACTAACAGCAATACAGAAAGATCTGGGGATTACTGCTGTATTCGAAGCAAGGGGTTTGGATAGTGTTCACTGTGCAGTATTAATGAATCATTCAGTCTCTTTGTACCACAGTTCCTTGGAGAAAATGGCAATGTTAACACTTCTTTATTTCACAAGGGTATTCAGGGAATACCATAAACGTTTTGAGAATTTCAGGAAGAGTGGTAAAGGAATCCATTATAAGAGCACGTCTGCAGAGCAGGCTGAACCTTCTCTGTCTTCACATTGAACTGGCCAGATGACAAGCCAGCTGTGAACTTGTGATGGATTAACCTTGGCTGGCTGCCAGGTGCCCACCAAGCCAGTCCCTTGCTCTCCTTCATCAGCAGGACAGGAGGGGAAAATACCATGAAAAAGCTCATGGGTCAAGGTAAGGACTCAGAGCTTGCTCGCTGACTACCATGATGGGGGAAACGGACTCTGCCTAGGGAGATGAATTTATTTTATTCCCAATTAAAAACAGAGAAGGATAGAAAAAATAAAAAAACCCCAAAACTAAAAACCCCCACTCCCTCCTTCCCCTTCTTCCCAGGCTCAACTTCACTCCTGATGCTTCTGTGTCCTCCCTGCTGAGTGATGCAGGAGGTTAAGGAATGAATCAGTTCATATCACCATTTCATTTTTGCTGCTCCTTTTTCATCACACTGTTCCCCTGTTCCAGTGAGGAGTCCCTTCCTGAACTGCTCCTTTCCATGGGCTTCAGTCTTTCAGGGGTGGACTATACCAGCTTCGGTACTGTGGGGTCACAGTTCCTGCCAGAAAACCTGCACCAGTGTGTACTCCTCTCCCTGGACTGCATTTCATTTCCTGCCAGGAGCCTGCTTCAGCATGGACTCTCTATGAGATACAACTTCTTTTGAGGCACATTCACCTGTTGTGGCATAGGGTTCTCCATCATCTTCAGAGTGGGTATCTGCTCCACTGAGATTCTTCGTGGGCTCCAAGGGCACAACCTATTTTGCCATGGCCTTCTCCCCGGGCTGTAGGGGAATGTCTGCTCCAGTACTTGGAACACTTCTTCTTCCTTCTTCACTGGTCTTGGCGTTTGCTTCTTTTCTCACATTTGCTCACAGCTGCAGCACAGCTTTCTTCCATATGTTTCCCCAGAGCTGCCACCAGCAGTGCTGATGGCCTTAGCTCTGGCTGGCTGGAAGTCACTCTGTCTGACAAGGGGCAGCAGCTCACAGAAGGCATCCCTGCAGCTTCTCCCTATCAAAGCCATGCCATGTAAACCCTGATGGTAGCTTGAAGATAGCAGCACAGCTGGCTGACTCCCATTGTACAGCTGCTTACTCCAGTGTATGCACAGCAGAGGTAGGGAACATTGTATCTCTTCCCTTCATCCAGGTGCAGGGATGCCTGTTTGGCAGATAAGCAGTATTTTACACCTAGGTTTCTAAAAAGCTGCACTTCAGATTATTTTTGTAATTTGCATTACCTGAAAACAAGCAGATGCCACTCAGAGTCTAGGAGTCCATCATGTGTGGCAGTGTGCAAACAATTTGTGACCTATATTTATTCAGACAACAGATAATCAACAGCTACACACAGCTCAGGGAACTCAAGGAAGAGGTGAGATCCTATCAGGCAAATAAATAGGCCAGGGACTGAAGTGCAGCCTCACTGTAGTTGCTATCAGGTTTTGCATTATTTGTATAGTTTCTCTTATCCCACAGCTAAAAACAGGTTCAAGGGAGAAAATTAATTAGTCAGGACCGAACATAGATACATCCTTCCCAGCCCTGCAAGAAGAAAACGATGATTTGAAGAGAGCAAGCAGGCTGGGGAGAGTGGTCAGGGATACGAGACCTTTCCAGCAGAAGTACAGTAAGTGTTAGATTAATCCAAGGATGGAGAGCCTGGAGAAGATAAAACACCCCAAACCATGTGCTAAGGCAATGATGTTTCCAGCATTTTGAATGGACATGAAAAGGAGAGAACAGGTTTTTCTCTGACAATGAGACACAAGGGGATGAGAATTTAAACATGAATTTCAGCTACAGGCAGGTTTAGGAAGGGCCTCACCTGGGCAAAGCCATGCAGAAAGGATCCACAGCTTTTGAGCCTATTCCTTAGATGAGGATATAATAAAGACTGTTCGAAGGGAAGCTCACCTTATTTATTCCAGTCTGAAGCAACATGTATTACACATTGTTATTATGATGGTGATCCTGTCGAGAATACATACTAAGGGTGTAGCTGTCACAGCTTCTCTTTGTGCCATGCCTGTCCCTTCCCTGGGTGTGTCCTTTATAGAGAGCGCCTCAGGAGACTCAAGATGGAGATTGGTGATATTAGGGTGAAATTAGCCATAAAGAAAACATTTAAATAAAAATGATTAACCCAGTGTTAGAGCTATTATGGGATAGAAAAGAAATGTCAGAGAAAAAAAATGTATACAATAACTGCCCCATTACACTATAATTAGTTTATCTTTGTATAATTTATGCTTCGATCTATGTCAATGAATTCCAGACAGAAGAAGCCCTTGGCCTGCAGCAAAGCTGAAAGAGAGAGGAGTCCTGGATTGCACAGAATTTTTAAAGGTCTTCTGGGAACTCAGATGTGTTCCACCCTTGGAAATAAAAAGGAAACATCTCCTTTTTGTACACACTAATTGATATCAAACTAATTACAAGCTAGGCACCTAAATATCTTCAAACATCTATGCTTAGATTTCCAATTTTGCGTTGGTACAGGTAAATACTTTTAGGAAGAATTTGGAGTGTTTCTCACTGCTTGTATTATATAATCAGTCTAGTAGCTCTTGATAGGCATCAGCTGAGTTTAATGAAAAGTATTATTTACCTCAAGGGAGGTGAACAATTATTCTTTTTTCTGGTTCTCTAACTCCTTCTTCCCTTTAGAGACTAATATTTGACTAGAAAAATAATCATTAAGAGAGTTTATATTGTTAGATGGAAATTTAGCCCAGTTACCTGACTTAATGACACAAACATCCAGTAATATGTATATATTGATGCCTTGAAGTGAATACCAGGATGTTTTTTCCTGCAAGGTAAATATTGATCAACGTGTACAGTGTATTTTTCCTTTGGATCAATATGGCTGTTTCTTCTTAAATCAATAAGTACTTACTCTTACATTGAGGAAAAGTTTGTCTCTACATGTGGATTAAAGTGGGTATATAGCAAATGAGAATATTTTTCTTGCTTAGCTCCAACAGTTGAGGAGTTCAGGGTTCTAAAAAAAAAAGCCAGGTTGAACATGTAAAATGTTGCATATGAGGTTCAAAAAATACTATCACTCACATCTGCTGAGCCAGTATAATAAACATCCACATGTTTATCATGACCCAGTTTTTTAGTTAGAGAACAATGGTGCTTGCTGAACTCAGCTGAAGCAGTCAATATTCCACATTAATTTATCTTTTTTTTTGTTATTTTTAACTTCTTGGAGTATTTCTCTGTCTATATGTTTAAACAACATCTACAATTTTCCGGGCAATACTGGGACCTGTTTTGTGAACTTCAAGCTCTGTGTCCTAAATGTTGTTTGCAATTGATAGTTGCAATGGATAGCCTGACTTTGAAATAAGAAAGGAGATGAGAATTTGACCATTATTTCAGAACCACAGCATTTTCAGAATCTGCAGTTTCATATTTTTTCCTCTATTTTAGAAATACATGTAGAAATCATTTACTACAAAAGTTTTCTTGAGTTTGTTGTTCTTGTAGTTGCTGCTACAGGTTAATATTAGTTAAAAAATCCACAAGAATAAAATCAAAACTCTCCATTCCCAAATATAACTAGATTCCACACTGCAATAAGGAAAAAGGCAAACTAGCCTGCGATGAAAGTGCTAGTTTGCTCTTTTGTAAGTGAGATTTTTTTCTTGTAGATCTGAGAAATAGTAATATTTCAAGGAAAAATTCATAGGGAAACAAAGTTTAGAATGCTATTTAAATATACAAAACTGAAAAAATTAACCCCCTTTATGGTTATAGTCTCAGTGCCTTTCCTTCCATGAAGAATTGAGAACATAAAGAAATATCAGAAGCCTTATCATATTTGGAAAATTTAAGAACAGAAATGCTTTACAAAAATAAAGTAGCTTCAGATTATTAACTACATGAAGGCAAAGCAAGAAAAAAATCATGAACATGAACAGCTTTTAATTTATCTTATGAATAAATGCATAAAAATAAGGTAATAAAATGCTACTTGCATCATCTAAAGAACTGTACTTAGGGTTCTCATTTCTCTCCTACTGCAGAAATAGTTAAGCAAAGTGAGAACCTGTCTGCTGAGTTTGGCTTTTGAGGAGGAACCTCTTTTTTCAATCTCCAGTATTGTCAGGTGAAAATATCTTCCAGTTTATCAGATACATTTATATCACTACATATTTACATTTGAATTCCTCAAGTGAGTTGAGATCTCAATGTATTTTAAGTAATTTTAATTGACTGTTATGTGGCAAATTGAGGTACCCTTGTTAGGACTAGTTTGCCACAAGGTTGCTATTCTGGCCAGGATGGAATTTTCAGATTGCCTAGAGGAAGGCCAGTATATGGTGGCATGGGCTTCCAAAATTCAATTAGACCATTTTGGGGGAAATAGTGTCCAAAAATACGTTTTCCCAGGAATTGCTAAGTATAATGCAGAACTTCCCTTTCATACACTGGATTTCTGAGTTCTGTGTGAGACTGTTTAGGACTAAGCAATCTTAGACATCCAGTGACCCTGACAAGGGAGGTGGAGATCAAGTGTGGGGGGGAAATTGGCTGCTGCTGATGCAGCATAGGAAGAGGAACCTATCCAGCAGCCCCCAGTGTGAGTGGAAGAGACACCCATCTGGCAGCCCCAAAGGTAAATCCAAAACACTGAGGATACTGTGCTTTCTTTACTCATTCAGAGCCAACTGTGGCACTTGGTCACCTCTGTGTGCAGCTGTTTGACCAAACCACTGCAAGCCATGAGTGCATAACAATGTTTATATTGCATCCTTATATTAATAATTAAATATCATGTTACTTCAGTTTTACTTCACTGTGTTATTTCTGTTCACAATTTGCAAAGGTGTAACAATTGTAAATTGGCTTGGTGTGACCTCTACACTCCCAATAGACCACTTTTCTTCCTTCATGTCCTACGACTTCCTTTCACCACTCCCACAGGCACAGGAATTTTGCAATTATTTTCCTCTAATTCTTCCAGTTTCCCCAGTAACTCTGTCCACCAAATCTTCCCTCAATCTCCCTCACACCCATTCTTACTCCCTTCATTACTCGTGCTAATCCATCTCCCCTGTTCCCATGCCAGTTCTACAGCAGGCTCTCCCATCCTTAACTTCCCTTGCCTGGCTAGTTACCTCCTACATTTCCCCTTCATATCTGAACACATTGAGTGTACTGTCTGCAAGCACTGATAAGATTTCCTGTATTCCATTTCCACCCTAAAAGTGTCTAATCTAGTTTCTGCACCTTTTACTCCACTGAAATTGGGAACAGCTGAACTTGGTCA
>VZTN01007778.1:995-27145 GCA_013400515.1 Erpornis zantholeuca | reverse complement strand
GAAAACAGGTAAGGCATGAAAATAGACTTCCCCACAAAAATAGATTTCTTTATTTTTCCCCAAAGAAAATAGATGGCCCATAGAAATGTGCTATGAATTATTCTCTATGTTTCCCTTTTTTATCCATTAATTTAATTATGCTTTGTGATATAACACAGGTGAGCTCTGTGGACACTCAACATTGATACTGTAATCCTAAAGACGAATTGTCAGTCCTTCCCCAAGATAGTGTCACAGGAAGAAGGTGTGTTGCAGTGGGAGGTTATTTTTTCAGTGTGGACAGTACAAAAGCCACTTGCCAACAGCAGAGTTCAGCTGGTAGTGTATCAGGAGGCTCCTCACAGAGGAAGATGATACTGTGGTACTTGGTGTGATAAACAGCAAAGGGAATGATTATGCTTTGTGAGGCAGAAGCCCAGTTGGCTCTTTTCCTTGATATTCACATCTTTGCATGGCATCAGCTAGCGGATTAAGAGATAAAGACTGAACATTTATTATCTCACTAATCAAAACTAGTGTTTTTTAAAAATACATGCACAAGGCTTCATTCCAGCTGAGAACCATGAGACCAGTAAGTGATCCATACTTCTGGAAAAAGTTGAGTGAACACTCAGAGTAGGAGAGGATTGTTGGGAAGTCACTGTAGAATTTTAATTTAAAAACAGAGATGTAAAAGAAGAGATGTGCAAAAAAAAAAATCTGGAAATAAGTAATTTGTTGCTGAAGGTTTAATCCTGCAGTTCTCAACTCTAAACCATCTGGGCTAGTGGGAACAGGAAGGGGAAAAGGAAACAAAAAGGTAGAAGATGAAGTCCTAAAAGGCCATGCCATCTATTTTTATTTGATATACAAATGATAGCATCTATGTTTGTTCAGAACTTGGATGCCATATAAGGATAGTTTGTTTTTCAGATGAATCTTAGAGAAGATTATTAGTCCCACTGCTACACTTAAAAGGGAGATGACAAGTGTTAAAATTTTTGCTGTGAACTATAAGAAAAAGGAAAAAAATTCTTAACTATAAAATGCAGGACATGAATTCTCAGAACTAGCAGCCTCTTAACCAATGTCCTGATTCCCAGTATTAGATAGTATTTAGGAAGTGACTCTAAGATTATAGTCATATGAACAATTTTTTGTGTACTTAGGGCCCTACCTGTGTTCCTCCATTGTGTGCACTCTCATTTCTGCAATTCTGAAAAAGTATTATGAAGATCATCAGCATAAGAAAGGAACATGGGGATATTACAGCAAGATGCAAGAAACTTCTAGCTGCCCACACTTTAAAAAACTTTGTGTAATTTCAGGTGCATTTGAGAAGCACTATCCCTTAAAAACCATTTAAGATGAAACAACTTAAAAAAGAATTACCAAAATGTGATAGTAAATGTGGAGAATGTAGACAACACAGCACTCTACATCATATCCTGTGGGGTGGGCTGGAAAAACAAAAGCATCCAGATTATTTCTCTTAGTTTTTGACATTTTTCTTTTGAAGGAAAAATACTCCCAGTGAAAAATACAGTCCCAAGCACTGCTCCAGGGAGAATGAGCGCAGGTGTTCCGTTTCTCACTCCAATGAGAAAACAGGACAAAGATAATATTCTCCTTTTACAAGAGAATTGTTTGTTCCTACTTTTTTGCCATAGCAAACCTGGAAGACTGACCTGCTTTCTTCGAGAATTTTTCATTTAAGAATTTTAATTATTGTTTAGAACATACTGTATTTTGCCAGGTAAGATTGTAATAAGAAATTTAGATCTTATTTCCAGGAGCATCTTGGAAACTAAAGCAATTATTTCTCTAAATAGACTTCAGCTCTCAATTGCATATCGGCAGCAGCTGCTCACTGTTCAATACAATAGATGTCCTAGCCAAAGATCCGTGCTTATACAGTTCAAAAGGGACAAGAGGCACTCTTTTATTCAGGTCTCCTCTGTTCCTATCATTGCACTAGGCTGGTGTACTTTTATGAGGAAAAGCATAGTCAGCTAGAGACCTTCTCCTCTGCCTCCTTATTGCCATAGTATTTCCCACCCACTGAAGCACTAGATGTTCCAGATGAGACAGAAAACTCCAATGGACAGAAATTCCTTGTTCTTCAGTCTCTGCTCTTAGACCAAATCATCCTAAACTCACACTCTCTGCTTTAGGAACCAACAGTGGATTCACACATGAAAGCTGTCCTGGAAAGCGGCAAGGGCTGGTTGTAGAGGGACATATCTATCACCCATGCCCTCTTGACATTAATCTCCCTCAGTTAAGTCCCCATGCCTTGAACCACTTCAAATGTCACACTCAGTAAGATTATGAGCAGAACAACTTTCCAATCATAAGGTAGGAAAACTGTTTCTTTGTATTGAAGATGGTGCTTAATTAAAAAGAAGCATAGCTATGGAAGGCACTTTGAAGAGTGGCTTGGTAGTTCAACTGACATGTGATGTGACACTTTTATATGATGTCATCTATGGAATATAACTTTTTTCCCTGGGATTCTGTTCGGAAAAACAATCAAGATCCTAAGTCTCCACATTCCCACACAAGTGTTTCTCTGACCTATTCACTCCCTTTGGTAAGAAATGTAAGGGACAAGGTATGTCTTAATATCTACATAAACAAAACAAAAATATGGGCTTACCCTAGCAAGTCCTTAGCTTCTGCCTGAAAGTAAAAGAGGGAGAACTTGGGGGATTTAGTAGAATACTGTATATGAAATTATATTTAAGTTCCACATAGTAGCAATTCAGGAGCCATCGCTGATTAACAGATATGCTATACATTACTGATGAAATATAGTTTTTCTCTGGCTGTGAGTACATCAGTTTCTTGCTCAGCATAGTAATATCTAATATCCACATATTAATTCTTTAAAACATTTTTACACAAAATGTGATCTTCAGCAGCTCAGGGCCTACTGGAAATTAAATAACCACTGTAGCAGTTCTGCAGTGAATGCTGCTAGGATTGGTACCTGAAAAACAGGATATCCTGTAACTGTATTTGACAACTGCAGTGACCACTTGTAGAATAAGACATCTGACAAATTCAGGATTTTAACCTGAAACCCAAAGTTAAAAAAGAAGACTAGACTATTCTGTTAGATACCCAAGCATTCACATGGATTCTTACTTAGTATTGTTGGAGGCACCAAAAAGACTTCTCTGAAAATAAAGTCATAGAAGAAACAAGCCTTACTCTGCAGAAAATCCAAGTAACAATTTCATCTTTATGGGTCAAGAAATTGCAAAAAGAGGCCTAAAAGCCACCAGTTCAGTCCAGACAAAAAAATAAGCTTTCGTAATAGGGAAAATGGATACCAACAAAGAACACATATGCAACAATCCCAATTCAGTGTATTCATTGTGGAACAAATAATAAAAAATGGGGGGAAAATGCCTGGACATAAGGCAGGAGTGGAAGTGGCAAAGAAAATCTCACGACTTCTGCACTGGAGTCCCTTCTGAACGAACTGTCAAAACTGACAAGAAAATGCATCACTGAACTCAGAAAACTTTCATCAGCCAGAAAATATTTACACTGACTGTGGACCTGCATTGACCCAAACCCACTAATTATTGAAAAGAAGTCAGTGATTATTCCCATTGGTAAGGTACTTACTTGTGTCTTCTCTCTTAACTCAAAGAAGATGACAAGTTGAACTGGGAGAATGAGATACTGAGCATCTGCTGGGTGACTGAACAAAAGATGGGGAAGCGATAGATTCAGGTAATAGTTTTGGAAGTCCTGCCCTTGATCTCAGAAGGGATGATTCCATTAGGTTGGTACCTGTGAGAAAGCTGTAAAAAGTGTCTGTGGTGTGGATCCCAACAGCTACTACCCACACATTTGAAACAAAAAGGTTAAGATGCAGGGTAAGGCTGGGTCAAGCCAAGCCAGCAGTGCTGTCAGACACTCTGAAGAGAGCATGTTTTCCCAGCAGAGGAACAGAGGGCTGTGGAAAAGGAGAGTGGGTGCACTGTCTTGCAAAAATGTATCTTTGTCTCTTGCTGAAGGCCCAGGGTAGACACCGTGACCAAGCACCAGATGGGAGAGGAGAATCAGAGCAGTTTGGAGCTGATGATGTTTCCAAGATCCATGGCTGCCGTATAGAGGGAGCTGTGTGCTGTATGACAGGGGAGGAAACATACTTGAAAGATAATTGAGTCTCCAGGGTGAAGAGGAACCTTTCTCAGCAAGTCTAAGAGCAGATGTCAGCTTGGCTTTGTATTTACATATAGAAATACACCTGATACGAGCAAGGGAACCTGTCTCTTGGTCGCACATAAAGAACATGCTTAGACTGCTCACAAAGCAGTGAGACACCCACCATGATTACCAAAGACCTTATAGCTCTTCTAAATCTGCTGTTCAAAACCCACCCAGGGAAGAAATTGAAACTGAGTTTTTTCCTTGTAACATCTAGTAAGATGTAGGCTGTCCCATGCCCCCAGGACCACCAGGAGCACCCCTGACTTCCAAAAGGTAATATCCAAGAACAGTAACTCAGTCCAAATGCACACAAATGGATCTGTAGCCTTAAAACCTGTTGCAGATAACATTTGCTGCTCTTTAGTGTGTAACACAGCAATGGGGAGATGTATTCCACTGATGAGGGAGAGAGTATTTTTGAAAAGAACTGATGTCAAGTCATGTAAAAAGAAGCTGTGAATGTCAAATTGTCCATGATTGCCAACAGGCATGCAACTCATGTTCTGTAAAGTGCTTGGGTAACAGGAAAAGAAAGGACATTATTTTATCATCAGGAAATAGGAGATCATGAAATAGATGCCAAATAAAGAATGCAAGTTGCAGTCTAATGAAACAGTTCCTCTTTTCTACCCCACTCTTTTCCTTTCTAATTCTGAAACATAGTGTTTTGTCCAATATACAACTCCTTTTTCATTTCATTTGGTTTGAAAGAAAAAACTACCCAACAAATATACCAGTCATGTGTATTCTATTGAAATATGAATGATATGTAAACTTTGCTTATTTGACATCATAAAGCTGCATAAGATCCCTGAAGCTGGAAATGGGTACTGCCCAACCCAGTGGAGCTTGATTCATATACAAACCTACAAACATTCCTTGAATTCTAAAACCAGCAAAGGAAGGAAACCTAAGAAAACTCGTGTCCAGTTCCTCACTTAGCTCTACTTCTGTGAACAAAAGCATTTTCCCATTGTAAAATTAGATGATGAACATTTCTTCCTCACAGAAGGAATCTCTGCCTGAGGAAAAAAAATAATTGAAAAGTGCATGCCAATTTACATAGAAGCTGCTCTAATCCTTGGTCAGTGGTCATGGTTAGCCATCAGACTTAACATAAAAGGCGAATAAATTGCAGATCCCATTCAAAGCTGTGTGAGATTTCCCCAGCAATTTCTCTGTTTAATATCTTTAAATTAAACTCCCTACCTAAAAAAAATATTAACGCACCACTTGTTTTCCCCCAGAGTGGATAATTTTTCCTTGAGCTTCCAAGGTTGAGAGATGGTTGGAGCAGGCTCTCCTTCTTTGCATCTGTTTGTGGAGAACTCAGCCCTTCAAGCTAGATCTCAGTGCAAGTGAGAGTCAATCATTATTGCAGATAGACACTTCCAATTAAAAAAAAACCCCAAAACTTTGTTAAAAAAAACACCAAACCCCAAAAACCCAAAAACCAATCCACCAAACCGTTAAAAAAAAAAAAAAGTCACTTGAAATGTGTGCCTTTCTCCATTACCAGATTTCAATTTGAGGGGAGGAAAGTTCTGAGAGTTGAGGAATATTTTCTGGTCAACTATATAGATTATAACAATAATACCTACTACAAGAGACAAACAAATCCAGTAATGACAAAGCTTTCAGCCATGGGAAATTTCCTATCATAAATCATTGGAATACATGACCCTTTCTACATCATTTCTGCCCAACCTATTTGGAGATTGTCCCAGTACAGACTCTGCCAGCTCACAAAGGGGAGCTGCAAACATATTCACAATTTCCTCTATCTGGCATCTTTCAGTCCCACCTTTCCCCTTATCTTCATTCAGCCAGCTCAGGCTTCTCATTTAAAGCAAAAGCCCCACTCCACCTCCACATGAGTATTGACAACACTTATTTTTGCACCAGCTCTTTCCCCTGCACTGCCACTGAGATGTTTGCTGGATGTGACGGCTGAAGCTGACCCATCTCTTCCCAGTGCCTCCCAGGTTCAGGATGCACCAGCTCACTCCCACGTGCTCATTTCCTCCCCCATCTCAGTTTCAGCACCTCCCACTGACCTCGGCCGGAGTGTAAGAAGAATTGACCATATATAGTAAGGCACTGAAACATTTCTCACATAATCTGTGTGGGCAGGAGGTGAGAGAAGAGAACATTGAGAATTGCACCCTGCTTGGAAAGGGAGCACATTCAGACTTGCCTCAAAAAAGTTGCTCTTCCTAAACATCAACAGTTTTAGTGTAAATACTTTGGAATATAACCTCATTTACTGGGTGACTTGTAAACTTGAGCCGTTATGCATCTCTGAATGGTCTTTTAGTTATGGACACTATGTTTTAGTATCTCCACAGGGAAAAGGTAGTTAAAACAAAAACTACATATTACTCTAAATATGAAGTTGATCTTAAACATCAGTTACTGTAAGTTAGTCATGTAACCAATGCCAAGTCTCATTGTACCACTCAACTTCAGACCTTACTGAGAAATTGTTTTCCTTCTGAGGAACTAATAAAAAAATCCAAAACAACCAGCCAATAAACTCCCAGCACAAAGTAAAAGCTTTTTAAAAACAGATTTCAAAATTTGAAATTTTTCATCTGTCTCATGTTTCCTTTTTCAGCCATTCTCTGTCACCTACTCCATGTTCCAAATATTCACCAGACAGGTAGGACAATTTGCATATAATTATAATTCTTAATAATTCAACAACAGAAATCCATGGGGTTTTTTTCTTTTTTTTAACTACTTTCTCCAAAATTATTTTTATAATTTTGTAAGTCCTCCAGCTGCACTAGAAGCAGGCTTGGCTGACAGAGGCTACTACTTAACTGCCCTTCCCATACATGGCATACATTGCCAAAAAAGGGACTGCAGTTGTTGTTTGCAGCACCCTGGCACGTATATGTGGTAGTGCTGGAGTTAGTTTCTCACCCTTAACTAATGCAGCAATGGTGGTAATTTTGGAAGTGACAGCTTTCTCAGCTCAAAAATGCTCCTGTTGAAACAGAGTTCTGCACCAACTTGGCTGAGTCTTTTCCCATCTAAGAGCTAAGCCCCCTACTTCATCCATACAGACTTAGGTGAGGTGACACCAAGGAATAAACAGCCTTAGGCCTGGATTCTGAGAGTACCAAACAACTGTTCCTATGTAGCTTGAGATTACATCTTTGCCTCTGAATTCCACCCTTTTTCCTGAAAGCAAAAGCCTGTACAATGTCCTGCAGACCAGAGGCATTCAGGCACAGACTTTCTCCGGAACACAGATGCAGTCTGAGTATGAGAACAAGCACCTTGGCAGCATCACTTCAGTGAGCTGTGTGACAAAGGTGAGCTAATACATAGGTTATAAAGACTCATCCTTTAAAATCCAACCCTTCTACTCTTGACTGCAATAGCATTCTGGCTTCTCTAGGAAAAAATTCAAGCTATAAAATAGCATTCTGGGTCAAAAATAAACTTTTAAAGAAATAAAAAGAAACCTAATCTGAAATCATGATCAGCTATCCTCTTATAAGCTGATCTTATCAGGGTTGAGTCACACCAACTATAAACTAATCTCCAGGAAACAAGCACCTCCTTTACTCTTACTCTGGAAACTTTGCAAACAACACCTATTTTTTGCCTGTGTAAGTGTCATACAGAGATGTGAAACAATAGGGAAAACAAAAAGCAACAGTGAGGCATCAGCCAAAGTGATGTCCTGAATTACTACCACATTATTCTTCAAAAAAATATTCCTCCAACAAGATAAATTTGCTTGGGTTGTCCATCATTCCTTTTATTCTGCTTGTGCAGCACAGGTGGATCCACAAGAGCTCCATCTCCCATTTTTTCCCTCAGACAATCCCCTACTCATGGGGATCCTCCACAGCTGGAAAGCAGGCAGCAGCTTTGCCTGTTTCCTGTTCCTGCAGCAGCTTTAGTACCTCCCGCACTGGATTGAATGCTACAAGGCGTAGCATGAAATTAAGGACCAGAGAGGTGGGGAGGAAGCATCTTTAGGAGGAAGCAGAAGCAGAAGCTTTTCAAAGGATGAGAGAATGAAAAGGCCAGGTAGCAGATCACTAGAGGAGAAAATACATTCTATCTTTAGGTCTTTAGATGATAAAAACAATGTGCAGAAGCCACACAGCTGTAACTAACAGTTTTCAAGGCACACACACAAGAAAAAACAAAATTAAAAAACCTCAGCCTTTAGTTGATGTTCAGAGTAGTTCCTGGCAGCTAGCAGAATTAGAAGTATTGCAAGAACCTCAACAGACTCACATATTTAATGGGATAGTATTGAAATGCTACATGATGGTCAAATAACTAAACAAAAAAAGTAAATTTGCCATAAGAGAAGACCAAAGGCATGATGCAATAAACTCCATTATAGCCATTCACCTGAGGAATTAGCTATAGGTCAGATTTGAAAATCAGTGGTTAACAAGTTTTCTCAAAATAAATTATGGCAAGAAGACATGGATGTACCTACAAATCAATCTTACTCCCCTCCTGAAAAAAACTTCAAATATTAAATCACTATGTTATGGATTTAATACTAGATTAATACTTCCGTGTTTCTCCTAAGTATGGAGAGGAGGGCTATGATTCCCCATTGTCTTGTCTCTTGTAGACCCCATGAAAACCAAATGCAGAGGAGACTGGTTGCACCGCTGTATCTGTATTTTCCAAATATCTGAGTGTGAAATATTTCCAGTGGAGACTGTCCTCTGCTTGTGTATTTTCTGATGGGGATCATGCAGCTCTGTAGTGTCATAAGGATATACTACAATTACATATGGTATACACACTCATGGGAAAGTATGCATTTTTTATTTTGGATTAAAATTCTGCTCCAATGAATTTGCTGTCCAAGTATCTTCCAGTTTCAATGGATATAATTGTTATGCAATATTTTGTGGTCTTTCTCATTTCTAGCTTGTGCAAGTCTTCAGGAATGTGCAATACAGGCTAATTTTAATTCTTGATTTACAAAGTCAGACTTTGGGGGCATGTGCCCACGTCAATATACAAAACTGAGCTGCCTTTAGTGTTAAGCCTCACTAGATGTGTGAATTTGGGCAAATATCTGATTTTTGCCTAAGTTTCCATAAAACTAATGTAGGGCTCTATTGATGAAAAGTTCTGTAAAAAGAACAAGGAGTTGTTATTGCCATATACTAATTAACCCTTCAGGGAACTCTAAGAAAAAACATAAAAAGTGGCCTAGCTTCTGATCTCCCAGCTGCACTGACTTGAGGAACTTTGGCAGGGCAGCATAAGAAAGCTTTGGGCTAGATTCACAAGAGGTACTGGGGCACACAACTCCAGCATGTGTGCTGCTGGTATCCATTCCATTCAACACCAAACTCTAACCCTACTGATACTTGTGTTTCTTGCAGGCAAACCCCTGATCTCCAGGCACATCTTACAACTGCTAGAGTCCAGATCCCTCTGAGCAGCTATGCACTTCATTCCTGCCAATCCATGGTGGGATTCATATTACTTTATGTCAGCAGCTTTTAGTAGAGCCAGTCCTATACAAAAGGCCAAATGCCAGTAGTAGGCTCATTTTACACACTGAATAAATTAAATGAATTGCTCAGCTAGAATACAGAAAATGCAAGTTTAGATCCTACCCTGAGACATGCAGAGCAAGCACTTTGAATCCATTGCACAGGTCTGCTGGGGAGACAGTTTCTCTGGGTGCGATCTAGAGGAAGAATGAGAGTGACATTTGCAAATTGATCATTGCTCATGGTTTCCATACCTGCCCTGCCGTGGTCTAACTTACAAGAAGAGAAGTGATTTTGTGGTAAATATTATTTAACTCTTGAAGAAGGAACATGGGATAGTTTCAGCATCTGTTTCCATCTCGGAGAAGGTTATATCAATACTAGTTTGACCTGTGTCTTTGCTTTGCTACAGTGCTGCTCCAGCATCCATTTCAGTAAATTCTCCAGTAAAAGACATGGAGACTACAGGAGGGCTTCAAAATGACTGAAAAACTATTTAATATGTGAGGAGGTGTGCAAGCAGGAAACAAGGCACAGGTGATGCAGGACTTCATAGCACTGCCTTTCAACTTGAACACAGCTCAAAATGTCTAGGCAATTGTTTGTTCATTAAATGCAGTATTTTTCGATATGACATCTCACATTACTGAAGCTGGAGTCAATCTGGACGTGGGTGGAAGCAACTGGAGGTTTGCAGTATGGGTGGTCATATGCTGTATGGGCAGTATCACTTCTCTTGAATAAAGTCAGAGAGCAGTGTTGAATCCCATCAATTGGGATTGACTACCCAGGTATTAATGACTGCCTGATTGGCTTTTCCTAGATTTTTATTGCATTCACTCTAAGGAAATCTGAAAAAAAAAAAACCTTTCAGTTAGCATGTTACTTTTTATGAAAAAAGTCTCAAATAAAAACCTTACCAAATAAATTGCTATAGACATTTACCAAATTTGCAGGGACGGTCTTTATCTCTTTGCTGCTTTGAAGAAGTAAAGAATCAAAAAAAGAGCTGATCATTGACCTAACCTGTCAGTTTGTCTTAAAAAGCATGAAACAGCAGAAAGAAAAACTTTGTATGTGTTTCTGACTGCCTTCTCTCTGTCTCTATTGGTTCCTTTGACAACATTCAATGTTTGAGCAATCCCTTTCCTTCCTCATGCCACCACCACAAAATAAGCTTCTAGGACCAGAGACGAAGAAGCACCCCTTTTGTGACCAGTGATCAGATTTGTTCCTGAAATTTGTCAGTGATAACAACAAATAAACATGGGCTGATCAGCTTTGGAAAGTGTAGAATCATTTGCCTTCCCAAAAGCCATTTCTGGTCATCCTTTGCTCATGATTGTAATTGATGGCAATCCTATGCCAGGTGTTCTGGAATGGCCCTCCTTGGGCAGGGAGGCTGGACAGATGATCCACTGTGGTCCATTCCAGCCTGACCCATTCTGTGATTCTGTGATTGTTACTGATAGGAATGTCTAAATTTTTCTGGAGAAAAAGTGTCACTTCTAGATTGTTTTGCATGCAGTTAGTAAATGAGTCAGCACCTTCTTGTAAAACAGTAGTAACTTCAAGGGTGCTGAATCACAGCCTTGGTACTCTAGGTACTCTAGGGTTCTCTTATCTGCACAGGCAACACATTTTCTGTTTGCTTCAGCAGGGAGGCTATTATTCTGAGACTGTAAAGAAAAAGGGTTGTGGCCTCCTGTCTTATTCTGAGATCATCATTTAACTGTTTCAGTGCATTGCATCTGCATCTTCTCTTGAGAGTTTTAATATATTCTTCTAAGTGATGGCTAAAATCTTCCAGGGGTAAATGTGCAGCCAACCCAAACTTCTAACTCCATGTTGTCACAGGCTTTGTTAATGAGTGTGGGCAGGGAAAAAAAGGAACTGTGAAAAATACTGAATGTTTACTATAGATAAAAAAAAAAAAAAAATTTCTTTGAACATGAGGCATTGTTTCTTCTGGAATGAAATTTCCCATTCTTCAAATGTTCCACTCCTACAAAACCCAGCCTCTCCTATGCCACCTTGTCCTTCCCGTGTGTCTCTCTGACACTCTCCTCTCCTGTTTCTCTCTTCCCACATCCCTTGCACACTTAGCTGAGATGGAGGCAGTGTTCTCAGTGGCTGCCCTTGGGTGACATGGGTTGGCAGCCTGGAAATAAGCACACATTGCCTGGTCACCTGCCCTCTGCCATTAGCTGGGACTCTACTACGTACAGGAATGAATTCCCTAGAATGGCTGGTAGGAACTTAATATATCTTGTGATCCCTACATCACATCAACTCTAGCTGAAAGTCACCAACCAGTCTGCCTGCTGCCTAAGATGGTGCAGGAGCACAGCCCCATACCTGTCATGCTCTTAAGAAGGAGGCCAAGAATAAAGGAAGATCAACTATAAACTCACTGCAGATAAGGAACATGGTAAATTTAGGTACTAGAAAAGTGAGATTAAAGTTCAACAAATGTGTTAATCTTATGTTGGCTAAACCTGCATTTCAGTGTCTTTTTTCATTTCCCTGATTTTCCTGTCAAGATAGGGGCATCATAGCTCTAGAGGAACCAAGACCAATAAGTGCTTGGGCTGGTTTTTCTTCCCTCCCTACAAACTGTCCTGTTCCAGATGAAAAATCCAGGTTTTTTCACCCCATGGTGGGACTTCATTATATCACAATTTGTCCTTTATAAGCCAAACCCTCTCTGTGTTGAAACCACTAGCAGGAGTGACTTCACTGGGAGAAAGAGGTTCCTACATCCACACTGCCAAGTGAGTTCAGAGTTGGGGGCTGTGAAGTTCTCAACACCAGGGCTCATTTCCAAACTCATGAAATCAATCCTGTGCAATTTTCCCACAAGTTCATGTGTGGAAAGCACAAACATATTTCCCTACAGAGGTAAAAGTATGCAATCACCCTATCTAAAGATATAATAAAGTCTGCACTTTAGCATTCATTCTATAGTCCAGTGCTTTGCTATGAATCATATTGTTGCTTGCTTTTTACTCAGGGATTACTTTGGTAAAATCTTTCCTTCATATCCTCAAAGGAAATCAGGATAAGCGATTGCCAAATGCCACATTTCCCATTGGGAAACAGCATTCTCAGCCATCTGAACACTTGGTGTACCACTGAACAGCAAGGCTGTGTTACAGATAGTATTTATAGTACATTTTATGAGACCAAAAGTTGTCAGTTAAACCACTAGAAACTAATAAATGGGCCTAGTGTCATTTGAGTTGTCAACAGGATATAAGCTGATGTAAGAGGAACACCTACATTTTGCAGGCTTCTTTTCACAAATAAATGTACAATTGGTAGTCATGCTTGAGTTTGTAGGAATGTTTTGAATAAGGAATATAGTAATTTCCTCCATTGCAAAAATAATGATCATCAGACCACTAAAAGACACTCACTCTATAGGCATGCCTAATTCTAGGATATGATCTTGCTCTGTTTTACAGTAAGAGTTCTCACATACTCTAGGGGGTTTTTTCAGTGAGAGAGCTAGCAGTAGAAGAATCAAAACATTGAAAACTGTCTCTATGATGGAAAGGGTGAATGCTAAAACACACAGAAGAGGGAAATATTATTTCATTTACATAAACAGCAACACCTTTGAATTAACTCACATTTTTTCAATGCATTTAAGCCAATGAATGCATTGTCTAGTTTTGTGAAATTGCACTTTTGTATACATATATATACACACATTTTTATATATATAATGTATATATGTATATAACAGTAGCGAATCCTTCTTTCAATATATCAAATTCTCAATTGATGTGATTCCATTCTTTGTCCCTTCACCCCTCCCTAAACCATGTGCTGTGAGAGTAACTACTTTACACAGCTGCTTTGAAGAGGTAGGTAAGTGTCCAGAGGCAGAGGTTCTCATCTCCCTTCTATCATAAATACAAAGCACCAAGAAACAATGGATGAAAAATAAGTCCACAAGGTTTGAGTTTGCCAGTTTCAGATTAAGTACTCTGAGAATAGATATGAATCTATTTCTTTGTTGGTTTTACTTCTGGTAATCATTAATATTTATCTGCATGAGCAAAGAAAATCAAACTGATTTCAGATCCTTAGGATAAAATGCAGTTGAGTCAGTTTCTGATTTGAAAAATCTCAAATTTTCACTGACAGAACAGCCTGATGCTCTTGTAAGTTGAAGTTTTGAAAGTTTAACACAAACATACAAGTGTACTTCATCCCATCCTAGAATTACAAGATAAAGTGCAGATGGCATCCCGAAAATGTAAATTACTTTCTGCTCAGAGAACATGTGCTTTTAAACAAAGGCAGAGATTTCCCTGAAAAGGGAGGCTAAGGAACTTGCCTGTGCACACACTTATCAAGAAGAAATCTGTGCCACGTTCTTTTCAGTTTGGAATAGGAAGTATATGTGAAAAATATGGTGGGAAAGATTTTTCTAGAAATATATCAGCCTGTTTGAAAAAAGGAAGTAGTGAGACTCTCAATAAGTAGCAGAATTTTTAATTATTTCTGCTATTAAAATTTAGATAGGGTTCTGATAAAAGTTCCAGTGAGCCTTTTAGCTGTGCCTTTCCTCATTAATTCTCTCTTCTTCAACAGAGAAAACACTGCACTGTTCAGTCGAACAGTGAAGTTCAGTTCACACTGAACTTAAGTCGAGTTAATCTTAAAAAGACAGGCAGTTTCAAGAAACTTGTGTTTAAAGCTGGGAAGGACAAGTTCATCGTAAAGGGCCTTTATTCCTATGATTTGCCAAAATAAAACACACTGACAAAAAACAAAGCCAAATCTCAGAGATAAAACATACATTTTAAATTTTTTCCACACTGGATTTGAGATATTAAAGAAAATAATTGAAAAAAGAAAACGTGAACAGTATATTTCTTTCCGAAATAGCAATGTTTCCAGCACACCTGAGATTTTGCAGTGGTATCTATCGGATCATGTGAGAGTATGGCTGGGAGCAACAGCTGGCATTAAGTCAGAGTTCCTGGTAGGATGGAGCCCCTCTAATAACTCACGGGCCATGTTCTCATTTTTATATGGACATAGAGCCCTCTAGCATGGACTGACCTAGCCAAAACAGCTTCAGCCCAGCAGTGCTGCAACAAGAGCAGAGATTCCAGTGCAGGCTTGCCTTGGCTGCCCCTGGGGCTCCAGGCAGATCCGTACAGCCCACGGCGATCGACATTTTGCTGACGTGGTTACAGTGGCACTGGGTACTCAAGCTAGACTGAATCAAGGCAGAGCTGGAGCTGTGATCACGCACAGCACACCCCAGCTGCTGTGCACAGAGTCCATACAGCTTGTTCTGGGCTTGACTGATTATGCTGATAGGGAGAATCTTCTTTATAAAAAACATCTCTGGCCAAGGCCCCTCTTTGACCAGACAGACAGCACAACATAGCTACTCTGCTGGCTTCAATCCAACCTAGGATTCCTCTGATGTGAGGGGAACTGCTGAGTTGCAGGCTTTCTTTGGCAGTCTGGTATGCAGGGATGCAAACTCGATTCCAAGTGATCCCTTCCTGCATCCCACGTTAAGGTAAAGTGCTTATCAAACACTTTTATGGAAAGCCCTGGAGTTTAGATTTGTGAAGCTGGGTGGCACTGGGCATCTGTGCTTTGCATAAATATGTAGTTTTTTAACAGACAAATGAACACAATGAGTTATCACTAAATATGTTTTTTCTTGTCCTTTTATATTTCTTGGATTCCCTTTGCCATAGAATGAAACACCGATGCCTTTATGCTAGTCATCTTGAAACTAGAAATGCTCATTATTAGACACAAATGAACAGATATTTAAAACTGCATAATGTTCCTCATTGTGTACCAAACTGGAATGAGTTACTATCTGGGACATTTATCCTACATCCATAGTCTGCTTGCCACTTGAAAGCATGCAGCAGGAATCAGAATCTCCAAAAAGCACCTGATACCAGAAGGTACTTCTGTTCCTAGATGAACAATTAGGATATACGGGCAGAAAGCTACATTTGCAGAACAAAGGCACTGACACGTTCCCCTTGTTACCCAGCAGAGCTCACCGCTCTGACTGGGGCACTCAAATCCTTACACCATGCATGCAGAGAAGCCTGTGCATAGCACAGCACCCCACAGGAATTGCTGGCTGGAGCACACAAAAACTGCCAAGGAGGGGAGTGCAGTTGCAGGCCCAGCTAGGAGAGCAGGAGGCATTTTTCCTACAAGAAGAAACCTCTCCCCCTGCCCCAAGAACACACTACAGAGCTGTGGACCAGGGATTTGAGACAAGCATCTTGTCAAATGGAGTGCAACCTCACTTGTAACTAAATGCTTGCAGGGATCTTTCAGAATGCAAGTTTTCTTCATCTGTGAGAACTCACAGAATCCCAGAATGGGTAAGGGGAAACGACCACAGTGAGTCACCTTGTCCAACCTCCCTCCTCAAGCAGGGTCATCCTACAGCATGTTTCACGGGATTGCAACCAGACAGTTCTCAAATATCTACAGATATTCAGTTCTAACCTGCTTTTCTGGAGAAAGTCCCTTGCTGATCAGACATAGGTCAATCTGTATCTAAAGCTGTCTTAATTCCATGTTCTATTTTCAAAGGATAAGGAAAATATTTGGATATCAAAAGATGTCTCCCTAACTTGGAGCCTCTGTCTCCAAGCTGGAGAGAAATCTCAGCAGCTACTAAATATTAAATGCCTAAACATACACCTACTAGATCTTCTCTTATCAAGCTGTAAACAATCCACTTGATTTCACAACAGAAACATTTTCATGTGCTTTTAGATATCTTCAAACTGAAGACTATGATGATTCATTTTTATTTCTTCACTTGTGGGAAATTTCTTTGAAATTAAGGCATAGAATAACAAATCACTAGTACATCAAATTGGTGCTGTAAGAGGAAGAAAGTGTATCTAAGCGTGAGTGAATTGCCATATAAAAGGGAAGTAGAAGGAGAAGTAGAAAGCAAAGAGGATTTCAGCAATTTTTTAAAATCTTTTCCTTTATTTGGTTACAAGGATGGATTTACTTTAAAAATAACTAAGTTTTCAATGGAAAAACTATCCTAAGCAGTTATCTGTCTACCCTCTAGCATCTAGCTACCAATCCACTAGTTTGATTCTTTTTCACTTACTTGCACAGCTTGCAGCAGACTGACTGCTCCAGGGATTTCACTGCCTAAATTCTGTGACTTTAGTGAGAAACTAGCTCGGCAGTCTTCTTTATGAATTGGTATCACAGTGTGATATTATACCTTTGGCTCTGCTTTCAGCACAGACATGGTTCAAGTACATGATCTATCTGCCAGAAAAAGGGCCTGTTCCAACCCTGCAGAAGTCAGGAACAGCCTTTCTGCTGGTTGGCCACATCACAATTAAATAAAGTTCTAGCACAAATAAATCAGAATATTTAACAGGATGTAAGAACACTAAATTAAGACAGATCTCGCTTGAGGAGGCTTTTTTGTCATCATTATAAAGTCATTTTTGGAAGAAGAGGTCAGGCTTTAGGCCATGGCATTGTAAGTCTACCTTATGTCCAAGTAAGTTACACATTAGTCACATGGTTTATCTGAACAATTATTTTTCCAGCTCCTAACTACAGTAGACATCTGAAAGGAAAGAATGCTCAGTTCCTTATAGACTTTCATGAAAAGTAATACTTAGAAATATCAAGGTAGTACTCAACCCACTGCTCATTCCAGCTGTCAGAGTTCAGAACATAGTAAGCATGCAAGTTACTCCAGATGTTCACACCAAGCAGTTTGTTACTGGGGCAAAAGGATTCTCTTCCAGTTTTAGTTCTTATATGTATGATATTCTTTTCCTCCACCTCTTGGAGCTAATGTCCAAAGTATAAATGAAAAACAAAACTCCAAACCAGTTCCTGTGTCTAGCTTCATAGCATTTCAAACAAGTGAGTTTTCATTTCATTAGTGAGTTTGGGTTTTTTTTTCCTTTTCTGTTTTAGTTTGGGGATCAGGGGGGATGGACAACATACACTCTTAGGTTTTCAGCAGAGCTGTCTCTAAATAATGTAGGTGGGATTTTCAAGTGAGCAGTATTTGCTTGACTCTGCAATCAAAGGTTATCAGTGAATTCAGTAGTAGCAAAACTTCTCCATAGATTTTCTTGGTTTTCTGCAAACCCAAGAACATCTGTTTATAAACCCATGGGAATTTTGCCTTTGCCCTTAGTAGAAACTTTTACATATATGCCTTTACACCTATTCTTTCCTAGCTGTTTACACACCCAGGCACTTGCTTCATCTCTTTGACAGTGATATTTGTGGTCTGCCCTTTAACTCACATTCACCTCTACACCCCTTCCCTTTACCTTTCCCTCCTGTCACCAGTCATTTTACCCTCATCTCCATTTCTTCCCCCAGTCACTGTATTTTCCAGCCACATCTCCCTCTTTCTCAAAGTTGTCAAGGTCTACCACTTTGGTTGCACTCTTTTCGACACTGTCAGCATGCTCATTTCTGTCTTTCTCCAAACCTTGATCATCCCTTACTGCTTCTTTCCTGAGTAAGGAATTTACAGACAAGTAACTATGATTCAGGGATGAAGGCTGTGTCAAATGTGGGCCCTGATGAATATTCTGCTTCAACAGGTTTTCTTGGAGCAACTGTGTGGCATGGAAAGGCTTGCCAGCCGGTGGTGGTGACAATGTCATGAAGGAAATATGTCCCAGTCTTGAGCTTTCCCTAACCCTAACCCTTTCCTCAGGCAGTCCTGCAGCCTCATTGAGGCCACCCCCGTCCCTTACTTCTTCCTCTCCAGTAAAGTGAAAATATCTGGAAAATAGATTATCCAGCCATTTGGTACGCCTGCTTACGTACATATTCAGTGGGATAAGCAATTAACAGAAACTTCTAGTGTGATGAAGTTAAGGGCATGTGTAATTAATCACAGAATGAGGCCCAGCAACTGCTGCCGCTCTGGAAAATGGCGGCGCTGCCTGACACTTCCTGGTCAAAACTACTGTGGGAGGCTCCAAGGTACACAAGGGCTTCACAAAGAGAAAACTCAACCCACCCTCTACTATATTAGACATCCTCAGTTGTAACAAAACACAGTTATTAAATCAAACTCGTTTACTTAATGACAAGAAAACCAGAATTGGAATGGATTTAACTTGGAGAAAGCCTTAAGGAAGAATCTGTTATGGGCCAATTTTTTTTAAGACTAACTTAATATAAACTTTCAAGCAAGCTTTCCACAAGCCCATACTTTAAAAAAACAACAAACCAAACCAATATAAAGCACATACCTTTGGGCAGCTGGGAGAGCTGTGTTGCTTCGGAGGGAGCCTCTGGCCTGCTGCTTCCCCGAGGCACCGCACCTCAGCACAGACCAGCCGGGGCTCACCTGCTGCCCCACAGGGCAAGGCCACCAAGGGCCCGATGGCGGCTGGGCCTGCCTGGGTGCCTGCAGTGGAGCCCTGACCTGTGCGCGCAGTGGTGGGCGAAGCCCAAAGAGATCTGTCAGTGGTCTGATATTGTTTTACTAGAGTTCCCTGACTGGGAAAAGAATTATCAGCACAGGGTTTGTCACCGCTGCAAAATGGCTGCCTTGAGGACAGCGGGAGAGCCCAGGCAGGGCCACAGTGCCCAGTCGGGTACTGCCCCAGAGGTGGGGAAATGTCACTGTCAGGGCTGTGTGCTTGTCCCAACACCTTCCCAGGAGCCATAGCCCTGTGGGGTGGGATGTACGGCTGCAGCATGGCAGAGAGGCAGGAGGGAGGCCTGCCATTTCCAGAAGCTTATCCTAGAGTCAGCATATTTGCTGTCTCCTTATTAAAAAGCAAGATGATATGCTGTCTTCCCTTCTCTCCTGAGTGAGAGGCGACTCTCTCTTAGTTTCCAAATCTGCCTGTAAAATCCATTTTCCATGCCAAATGGTGCTCCCTTCAGACATGTCCATGGCTGCCCACAGTGTGCAGTGGCAGGCTCAGTCACATGCAGCTCTAGCCAAAGAGTATTCTGGACCATGTTTTTATTTTGTGGGGTTCTTTCGTGAACTATATCCTGATGTCTTCCAAACACCTCAGGTCTTTGAAGACCTCAGGCAGAGAGGTAAGGCTCAGGTCTCCCAGGGAAATCCCTGGTGATCTGGTTCTTGCTCTGCTCAGGTGTAGGGGATGTCATCTTTCCTTCTCTGACTAAAAACAATTACATCAAACTGCTCACTCTTTAAGAAAAACAAAACCAAAAGCAAATAAAAAGGAAGAAAAAAGAGCACCTACTAGTTTAAAAAATGGTCTCTGATGATATTTCAATGGAAGTTAAGGTTTTTGCTACATGCTAAAAGGATACCCTGCTACCTGCTCTGGTTAAACTAGTCTATGACAGAAGTGGTATCCCCCTATGTGTCTCTGTCAATGTTGTGCAATAATTTCCACTCTAACCCACTTTTCTCGGTCTCCCACCTAAACTGCTCACGCAAATGTTACCCTTCAGGGTAAAAATTTCCATGCCTGACTTCTGCATGAAGCTACAATCTTTTGGAATTATGTGGTAAAAATGTCTTCTGAGAATAAGAGAAAAGGAAAACACACTTCTCTGCGTAAAAAAACCTGAACAAACCCCACCCCAAAACAGAATTTTTTTCTTTTTTTTTTTTTTTTTAATCGCAGCTCTGGGGATGGTGTAAAAAATCATTATAAAAAGAGTCTTGTAAGAGAGAACCTATGCTCACAGGCTGGTGGATTAGACTTCACAGCAACATGCATCTGCATGCTTTAGTAAACAGCTGAAATGTGGGCTTATAAGCTTGTGTATATATGTAGTGTACAAAGTACATACTCTAGACACTATGTATCCTTTTATATATATGTTTATACATGTTTATAATAAAAACGTGTATGATTATGCACAAGCATGTGTTCTCCATACAGATTCTCTGTGTGTAAGTTTGCAAGGTACCTACTGAGAATCAGGTTTTTTGAGGGGAGGCGATGCAGTGCCTGGCAAAGGCACAGCTGGGATGTCTGTCACACACCAGCCAAGTTCCTGTCTAGACCGCCTAAGGTAGGCAATGGTTCAGAAAGTACAGTCGGGGTCACTGACTGAGGCCTCATTGAATTTTATAAGTTTTCCTCTACTTATTTTGAAAGTTTTAGGACTGTGATTTCTTAAAGATTGCAAACACCTATGGGAGGAAGGCCTTGTTGTGCTGGCACAAATGATGAATGTAGCTTCCCCAGCTGCTCATCTCCTCTGATGCCAAGGCCCCTCCTTAAACACACACAAGCCAAGCTCAGGCAAATATCTACCAGGCAAGATCTTTTCTTTCTTTTCTCAGAGCAAGTTTTTATGCAAGGTGGTAAATCTTTGGCAAGCTTCAGAAAATGAAAACCTTTTAAACTACTGGTTTTGTGTTTTAATTTCCAAAGAATTTATGTAGAAAGATTTTGCTATCAGAAGCTTGATTATGGTTAAATACTGAGAAAATATTTTCTGCTGTAAGTGGATTTAATCACTTAGAAAAGAAATTGCTCGAGACAGCATGCCAGCAGGCAATGTCTGCTATAGACAGTGTTGCTCCCTCTTGCTTCCTTGCTGTCACCCCCAGGTAAGGCAGGACCTGGGAGAGATGTTGACTTCAGTGACACTCAGTCCCTTCAGATTCATCATATCCGCTGTGCTTCCGGTGTGTTCTCTGCATTTTGGGGCATTCTTATGAGCACAGCTCTTCTTAAAAACAACTAATTTGAAGTTTGCACTGATGTCATTACTGACATTATGCTCTTTCCATTTTACATTGCGTATCTCTGGCTGTTACTAAAAATGGGACAGTTTTACATTTAATTTTAGAAATAATACTGAGTCACATAATTCCCTCCTTCTATTTGCAGTTTCTTAGCTTCTGTTCTGCAAATACAGAAAGCATGCCTTTGACAAAGCTGTTTCAAGAAAAGACAGACAGAAGTTATTTTCAAGTAGATTATCTGAAGCACCAACAGTTGGTCTTATTCTATCCATACTAAAATAATTATTTCTTTGGGTTTAGTGTCTCTTATTTAAATAATAAAGAATAAGAGAAAGTGCTATCTGAGCAGAATTCTTCTGTACCATGCCATCAGACCATGGATGGTTAGGTGGCCGTGAATTTTCTCCAGTTTCAGGCTGAAGCAAAGATTCCCTGTCCTGACTATGCCCCAAGTGGGGTGTCAGTCAAGGTTCTGACCAGCGTAATTCCTAGAACATCATGTGGTAGGAGCTTCCCATCTTTGGAGAGGGCACTTCAATCCAGAATGAAAAGTGTGTTGTAAGAGAATATTTTAAATCAGCATTAGCTCTGTTTGTACAACAGTTGTGCGCATGCTACTCAAATTCTATTGACAGACCTGGCATATTACAAGTATTTGTCACACACTCTTGACAGTTTTGTATTTTTTGTTCTCTGACTGTACAAACCTCATGACAAAATGAAACATGGAAAAGTTGTCTTAAAATATTTAGCAAAACTTCAAACAAACAAATAAGAAAAAAGAGAAGGCTTCTAAAATACCATTGCTCTAATTCTCTGGTTCAAGTATTACTATTAAGGAAGTTTGGTGAACAAGCAAAGCTTCTGGACTTCATATGAGAACGCTTTTCAAGATTAAAAATTTTCTTTTGAAAGACCCAACCTTTTGGGCCTTCCTGGTTGTGCGTTGTGTGTTCTGCTTGCAAGGTACACATGCTGTATGTTAGAAATAATGCTTTCTCATGAAGAGTAAACACTTTTATAGAGATTAATTAAATTAATCCAATTATAAATCACGCAGATTTCAATTAAACTAATAAAATTGTCCTAATTAAACATAAATTAATCACCTTGTTTAATTGGGATGCCCACAACTCTTTCATGGTGCTACCATTTTGAAACATTATAAGCAATTTGTATTTGTGAATAGGACTAAAGAGTTTCCTGTCTGCTGGAGTTGAGGTAGGATGGGTTGATAACAAAATATCTATTAAAACATCATTGGAAAAAGCTCTATAGTTCATATATTGGCTCAGTTAATCTCTATAGATTTTTTAATGCTGTTGCTGGAAGGCTGGTGTTGGAGAGGGAGAGAGAAAGAATGCAACCTTCTTTTCTGTACTTCATGGATCCTTAACCCTTATTTAAAGAAGACTTTGGATTTTAGACCAAATAACTGTTCTTGTAATTATATCAAACAGTTAAAAAAAAAAAGCTAGTTAATGATGTTCAACATAAGTAATCATGTTAAATAGTGAAATTTAATTTCTTAAAAACTTAAATCCTCATATCTTTTGGAATGCATTGTACTGTAGGATGTCTGAGTAAATTAAATTCTCCCCTGCACACTAAAACATCAATTTCCTTATGGTAATTATCTGCTAGATTGGATCTGTCAGTCGCAGGGAAGCATGCCTGACATTATACCCTTTTTACAAAAAATGATTACAAAAAATTAAGACGAATGAGTAAAATTAAGGCTGCGGCTGGTAAGCCTATATAAAGCTCTCATAGATCACTTTACATAAGCTACCATTGTACTGGATACTAAGCTTTTAATGACTAGTTGCATAATGAGGTGAAGGCCATTAAAGAACAGCAGGGGTAACCGATCACAGAGATAAGAGCTAAAAATGATTTTCAGCCAACTAGAAGCAATTTATTATACACAAAAACACAGGTCTAAATGAAATGTCTGGATAGATGAGGAACTTTTGAAAATTGACAGGATTTCCTTTCTAGGAAAGTTTCACAAATATGATGGGAGCCTGTCTCTGTCATATTAGATTCTTTTTCTCTGCTATTCTGTACTGCAGAATTGGGGTAGTGGGTTGGGTTTTTTATTTTTAAAGACAGACGGACTGTAGCAATGCATTTCATTAGCCCACTTGAAAGGTAAATTAGAGTGAGGAGTAGTTGAAATAAAGGGAATTCACAGCATTCTGCCAGCAAATATTATATGGAGGCAGGTTAGTTGTTGCAAGTCAACTGACACCATCTGGGCTAAGAAAACTCATCCAAGCTACAGAACTGCCTCTACGAAAGGAGGCTTAGGGTTGTAAAGTACAATATTGCTCTCAGAACAGGGCAAAAACCAGTATGTAAGTAAATTCTCTTATAACAAGCAGTCACTTGGGGCCAAAACAGAAAAAGAGCCTAAGTACCTTGAAGGTAATGCAAGGTCAAATTTTGGGGTAACCTCCTCTCATAGGGAAAGCCACATCCCTAATTTAAGCAAAGGGAATGTGGGGAAGGGTGCCTAAAGAGGGGCAGGAATGGGAGGTACAGGTGAAAACTGAAGCTGGGCTGTCTGGAGCACTTGGTGTGTAGCCACTTTAACCCAGAGAGTGGGAGATACACACATACACATCTATACATAAACACACAAACATATATATATCTGCACTAGCAGATTTACCATGTCTGTATAAAACCCTATTTATACTAGGAGTATAACCTTTACAACAAAAAACCATCTACAAGAGTCTTTCCAATCAAAATAACCTGGGAAACGACTTCCTCTTCTTTCCTCGCGCCTTCCCACATCTCCTTTATGTGGTATGGAAGTTCATTAGTCTCCTGGCTTAAAGGATTCAGCTAGGCTGGATAAATCGTAAGATGCCTGGAGATAAGGGAGGTTACTACTGACAAACAGGGGTGTCCAGAGGGAGTCACAGAGATGGTTGAGGGGCTGGATCACATCATCTAATGACTTGGGAATTGGTTACTTTACCCTGAAGGAAAGGAGTCAGATGGGAGGGCGTAGTAGGTTACAGAATAGACAACGCCAGATGTTTCTGTGAGCTGGTTTCAATGTCAAGTGGCAGGAGGCAATGGTCACAAACTAACAAAGGCACTACGAGGAACATATGCTCAAATGTAGAGCTGGGAAGTATTGGAACATGTTGCCCAGAGAGGTTGTGGGGTCTCCATTCTTGGAGAATTTTCACAATCCATCTGGGCAAAACCCTGACCAAAATGTTTTGTCTTCACCATTGGCCTCATTGAAAATTTGGAGTTTATACAGATGACGTTCAGAGCTCCCAACCAAACTACATTTTTTTATGATGCCATGATTCTTTTCTGAGGCTTATGGCCATCTTATTCCCATTGCAGTTGTGAATCCTATCCATATCTCTTCTTTCCAAGGACATATCGTAATTCTCAGGGGACAGGCTGCTTGGGGAAACAGTTTCTTTATTGTTGTAATTTCTGGAACTTCATCTGGCTTATCTAGGCACATTATGAGGTAAGTCTGCAAGCTCTGAAGCAAATCTCTGCGATTTTGTCTATGTGAGCTAATTAAACACCACTGGAGACTGTTCCTCCCTATACAAGAGGACCAGCCATACTATTAGATTTTTAGCCTGGGGTTTAGCATATTTTTACTTCATTCCAAACAGCCTTCTTCTTCACACACTGAAAAATATCTCAGACATAAATTTCAATATAGGCAGAAACTAACAATTCTTCTTATCTGTGGCACACCCTTGTTTTGGAGTCTTGTCAACAGTACAGATTTTGGGTATTCCTTCACCCAAGTGCCATCAAATGGCTCTTCATGTATTTTAATTCACCAGTATGGTCACAGCCACTGGCAACTTTCAGGCCAAAGGGGCAGCCTCAGGATGTGCTGGCAGTCATGCAGCTTGATGCATATCATGGGGAGGAGAATTAACCTCAGGTTTTTATTTGAATAATTAAATCCCATCTGATTTCTGGTTTAGGCATATATTGCCTTCCATCCACTGAATCTTTAGCCACTGGAAAGCTACAGCCTGATTTACATAGCACTGAAGTCATCGGACATTGTCATTAAAGCTTTTCTTTTTAATCACTTGCATTTGTGTTGTGGCTTGCCTTCTACAAAATGTTCAGTAATTTCAATCATTTCTCCTTTATTCTTTAATTATTTTAAGTGTAAATTAATTTGATCTACAGCCTGCTGGCTGTGTCATTATCTGAGATATGTACATACTAGCATATTTACTCTTTCAAACTGATAGTGGCTAATACAATTATATGCTTTTTTTCACTGATATCTGATCTGTTAATTAACTGGAAAATATTTTGATTGGGGTGACTGCTTACCCAAATTATTTAATTGTTTCATGCAAGGCTGTCAGAAAAAAAAATGTAAATGAGCCTAGGAAGTACTATGAGATTTCACAGTAATAGCTCTTCAGGTTAGTGTTAGAATTAGACAGAGAAATAGCAAGAGCAACTTGGAGCCTGCAGGAAAAGAAACTAGCCCTCACTTTAATTTCAATAAAAATAGTAGTAGGAGCACTTAGGTTTTGTCTATCCCTTTTTCTCCTTGATTTTCTTACTTTTTTTACAAAGCAAGGCTCTCTTATCTTATACTAAAGGAGTGTGTGCATAGCAGATGGAAGTTAAGAGAACTGAGAGCATGATGTAGGTAAATTAGAAATTAGGTCTGTACCTGGTTAACTGGACAGGAC
>VZTN01007777.1:139852-151341 GCA_013400515.1 Erpornis zantholeuca | reverse complement strand
GAAGTATGTATTTTAGAGCCCCTTCCTGCAAACCTGCCTGGATTTCCATCACTAGCACTGTGGAAGAGTTACAATGGCCATGGCAGAGGAAGTGTGTCGGTGAATGTATCTGCTGTGACACAGCAACAAAGAGAATCTGTCTGCTAAAACACAGATTATGGCCTCTAACATCACAGCACAACATCTACTGATGTAATTAGCACTACCCCCATTTACACACGTTTTTAGAAATGCAATAAACATGGTAAGAATGGCCCTTTATAGTTTTGGCAGTAACGATGTCTATTTTTCTGGCATAATTTCTATGTATTAGAAAGACTTCTGGAAGAGCAGATGAAGCCTTCCATGGTTGCCTTATTGAGAACCATGCTTAAATTTACTTAAGTAACTACTCACAAAAATGCTGCAGAGTATCTTCTTGCGCATGTAACATCTTGTCCCAACTATGAGCTATATGCAAGTTTAGATTTTCATTTACTTTTCAGCTTAAGTCCATTAACTTTCTCTGTACACCAAACCAGGGGTTTTCAAGCATTCCTTTAGATAGGGGTGTCAATGCCATTCCCTCAGCATTGGAAAGAGGGAATGTTCCTCTTCTGCCTCAGGACATAAGCCCCATGTCTTTCACTGCTCAAGAGAAGGCTGGTGAGTGCTCCATGGAATATGGGTGGGCTGCAGTTCCACTTTTCACACCAAGCCATGTGCTAAAAGAGAATCGAGTCTCTTGGCTGGGGGTTAGGAGAGCCCCCTGCACACATCCTAAATCTATATTCAGTAGGCACTTACAAACAGCCTAGGTCCACCCCACAAGTAACTTTAAACTGTAACATAAGCAACTATTGAGAGATTTTGTCACAAAAAAGAGCAGCCAAGCAGCACCTAAATAATCACATTCCCCCTTGTGAGAAGCAGACCCCTTTCTGCACTGCTTCCAATAGATTCCTGAATAACTATTGGGTCATCTTCTCTGTGTTGTACACAAGCAGAATCACCATGACAACATAAAATATTCAGTAACAAATACTTTACAGTTCCCAGCTAACATCAAACACACAGAATGACTATAATTACCCCATCACAGCTTCAAAGACACTCACTGCATGCACCTTTTTGTGTGCCTGTGTGTGAATGCACATACATATGTGTGTCACTACAAACACCTGAGCCTTCAACACTGAAAAGGTGAATGTTACTTTTAAACTGAAATGATGGCTGGTTTCAGCACAAAGAAGTCACTACTCTTCCACAAATTTTAAACACTGGAATAAGGATGACCACCATGATCTCTGCTATCAAAGGTACTTCCCCTGACCCAGCAACTTCGAAAAGAGACTTAATGAGAGCTCAGAGAAGGAAAGATTGAGATATATGACAGAAGACTGAAAAGTAGGAGAGAAAAAGCAGGAAATCAAATTAATGCTAAAATAAGTCGTAAGATAGCACAACAATGCATGTGTCATGACATGAATATTCCTTGGTTTTCGAAACTGCAGTAATTGTATAAATTGTGGATGGATGGCTTATCCATGCAGTTAAAAGCAAGTCAGAAGATCTGTATAACATGCTTTCCAGAGTTATAGAACCAATACATTTTTCATAATTGGTGCCTGCCATGTCGCAACGCTCCTTTCTAATCTAAGCCAAAGCTTCATACTGGTTTTTTAATGCTTCATAACAGAAACACCTTATCAAGAAATGCAAAATTGTAAGATTAAATACCATAAGTCTAAAAACATTTTTGTAACTATTAATTTTCATTACTTATTAACAGAATTTTTAGAATTATTAAATTCACCAAATAACTCCTAGAATATAAAGCAGTGGTATGATTTTAATGGATTACTACCTAAGATTTTAAAAAACAATCAACTGAAACACCAAAAATCCTCCAAATTAAAAACAAAACCCATATTACAGGAAGTCAAGCCTCTTGCTAATTGTTCATTGTCTTTCAAACAAGGCTGAAATAGAGTCATTCACCAATCCACGCTATTTTGCAGTAAGAGTGGTGTATCTGGACAACTACTCAATTGCTGTCTCAGGCTCAGAACATTCCCACATAAGAGAGCTGATGAACAATTTAAAAACAAAACCAAAGCAAACCACACACACACAAGAGCCAATCTTGGAAAACCCAGCAAGGTTTACCATGTGTTTTACAGGCTAAGATGCTGAAATTTTCTGTTTTGAGAGAAGAGGCTGCAGAACAGTGACACCAATACTCCTGACCAGAACTACTCTACTCTAAATACTTAATCTGAAGCACTATCATTACAGGTATGACATACATACCATTAAGCTTCCTCTGAATTGCTTCTTCCTCTAAAGTGATGATATACATCTGCTCATCTAGGTCTTCCAAGATCTGTATTTGGAAACAGAAACATGAACTGAGTATCAGAGACACTTGTTTTCCTGACTGCACTTACATAATCAGGTTCACTTTGCTCCAGTAAGCTGTACTTCAAATATACAGTCTACAGCATTACAATACTGAGACTAAGAACTTCACAGAAGATTATTCAATTGTTACACAGCTGTATCTTTACTATAAGCAAAGTGACTGTTAAGTGTTTATTTCAAGGTAAGACTTTTATGTTCAGTTTCTATCTATGTCTGACCTACATTCAAATCATATCAACCTTCACACTCAGTTTAAACAGATAACTAGATTTTGAAAACTATATTAAAAAGGAACATTTCACATAAGCCAGTATTTCATACAAATATATTGTATTGGAAGCTAAAACCAATGTCTACCTCAGCTATCAGGTGCTTTGAGACTAAAGCTGACAGATAAGAAAAGTAGTATGTATTTTCTTTGTATTTCCAGGGTTGAAATGACTAATGAAAAGGAATGCAAGACCAAAGTGCACCCAAATTTCAGCAAATACAAACTAGGACATGTGACACCCAAGTCACTAGAGCACTTGTACATGGTACAAACTTCTCTCTTCCCTCAAAGCATTCAGAACATGAACCAAAGAGCATCTGTATACAACAAGCTCTTAAAGGTGACAACTTTATCCACACATCTATGTGTGCCCCCAGGTACCATTCTTGTTATCCGGACTTTGTTTGCTCTTGTATTCTTTGCTCCTGAACTCAGAATATGCCCACACTTTTCAGGGACTGGTAAAGCACAGCAGGAAATACTGGCAATAAATAATACTAGTAACAGTGACATAAATTGAAAAATCAGAGGAAGTCTGTATTATTATAAGAAAAACTTTGGAAAAAAACAGGCTTTTGTGCTACATGAAAAATGTGAAACAAGTACATAAATAATGTTTATAGAAACTCCTATGAACTGAAGAGTTCTGTAGAAGGGTAAGCATTCCAGAAGAAAGTATCCAAACACCATTCTACCTCCTCACAGGTAGCACAGGAGGACAGAATTGTGTAGCACTTACTGTCGGTTTCACCAGCAACTGACCCATTACTGTAAACATCCTTGAGAGCCCCACTGGCGTGCACACTGCAGGGGAAGGAAGAGCATGCAAAACAGTTATTTGTAAGTCAAAGAGCAGTTTTTTATTTGGATGCTCAGTGTGTTAGTCCACATATAACCATTTTTTGGTTTTGAAAAGAACTGCAAGAGCTTAAAGATCCAATACGAACTTTTAAGCACATTACAATCACACAAATTTTGAACAAGACAAGCATCTCTCCCCTCCAAGAGGTTAACTGTGATTTTTTTTTTTTGTCAACAAGGAACACCATATAATCAGAGATCTTAAACTTGCTCAACTAATTATTTATTCAAAGCATGTGGCACCAGAGGCTATGTCTTCACTAGTAAATTCAGCAGTGCCAGGATACATTCCTGGGCATTAAGACAGGATTGCCTATACCAGTAAATTGTTACAACTATTCCTGGCATGATTTGCCCTGGGCCAATTAACACGTTCCCAAATGATTCTCGGTGCAGTTCTGAAGTTCAGGCAGTGCAGGGACCATTACCATGAGACAAAGTGCACAGACACCTGCCAACTGCAATATCCCAGATGGAACAACACTGGCTGGCCACAGCACTGGAAAACATCTCGGGCATGTTTCATCTTTTAGCACAGGTCTAGCTGCAAAGCCAAGAGATCCTGAAGCTGCTGTGCTCTGAAAGTTATCCTTCAACTTCCATCGATAGTAGGCTCAGCTACCAGACTTTAGGTTATTTTTTATGAAATAACATGCCCTTTCTGATCCTAGCCTGTGATGGATTTTCAGGATTGAGGCATGCTTCTACCTGCTTCTTGGTAGAAACCGTGATAATAGAAAATTATTAGCAGAAAACAATAGTCTAGGGAAAACAGCCTTCAAATACTATAATGTGTAGGAGATGAAGGAATTTATAACTATATGCATGAGGATGTACATTTATAGTTTCCATTATAATAAAACATTGTTGCCAAAAAAAATGAGACAAATTTTTATTGTGAGGATTGCATTTATTTTTATTAACTAGCACTTCACTGTAGCTACTACGTATTACAGGAAAAATACAAGGGTATTAAAAAATCTAACTTAAACTAGTCTGCCTTCACTGCAGAAGAATCCTGCAGGAGGAGAAAAGAAAAAGGAGGTGATGCACCAAATCACCACTGCAACAGGCTTTACTCAAACACTGCTTCAGCAATTAAATCAACTGAAGATCTAAAGAAGCTCTACCACCAGCAGCTGCCCCACTGCTATATACTGCCCCTTCAGCTACTCAGATCTAACTGCTAGGAGGGCCTTCACCTCAGTGATTTGCTTCTTTTAGTTACACATCCAAAACCTGGCATTTAGTCGCAATAATTTTGGTGACCTGGTTTACAACAGCCCCAGAACAGAGGCTGCATTTTCAGCTCTGCCTGTAAGCAAAGTATAGGGCAGATTTGAAGTTTTGTAAACCAACTTCCCATTAAAGTTTGACACCTCTGTCAATCCCACTCTGGAATAGCCTGCATGAGACTTTGAGAAGCACATTGTTTAATTCTCCCACCTTCCTCCAAAGTGAATTTGAGAATTTGCAAATACAAAGAACTTAAGGAGACTCACTGAGATCTTTTTCCTAGACAGATCTATTTAGAGGATATTACAAATTATCATTCCCCACTCTTTCTCCCCAGTGACAGCCCCATGTAAGCTTTGAACCTGTCAAGCCTGGAGAAGAGATGAAACCATAATAGTCTAGAAAGGGAGACATTCTGTCCCTCTCAGCAGTGTTGTAGGGATTATTCAAGGAGAGGGCTGAGACTGCAAGTGAGATTTGGAGCCTTCCATCATGTTTCTTATTCCCCTAAAAATGGATGACTGAACTCTGGTTAGGACCAGTTAGTGTAAGGCTGTTTTTTTACTGCATTTGTTTCAAATGCAATTGTGTAACTGACCTGCAGACTGGCCAGAGACCAGCGGTGTGATTATGAAAGCTGACTGCACTGTCTTCCAACTCCTGCCTATACAGCAATATTTTCAATTACAAAAGGAAGAATGGTAGTTTGCTGAATATAGGACAGAATGTTCCAAAGTAATTTTCTCACCATACTACCAACTTCCTGCGGATACTTCCTTTTAAAATTGTGCTTTTCTTTGCAGAATGGAGAAATTCAACTATTTTTCAACTATCTGCTTTAACAAGTTAATAGTTAGAATTGTTTTGGGTGAGGTATAAACTTTTGCAAAAATTGAAAATCTAAGGTACCAATTATTTAAACTTCAGAAACCAAACCTAACAAATTCACATCTAAATTTAAATTTAATCAGAAAAAAAATCCCACTCAACTTTCACAATCAAGAAGTTTCCTTTAACCATAAAAAATAATTAAACACAATACACACACAAAAAAAAAAAAAAATCCCCTGCCATAAAATCATCCACCCTTTAGAATAATGAGGACAATACTTACACAGAAGTAACAAGCATCCCATCAGTGATATACAGGAATATAAATACGGGAGGTAGAATTCCCAGAGGTCTGTAAAGAAAACATTGAGCACAGCTTTAGCGTATTATAACCACGCTACTTATATCAAAGAATTTAACATAAAAAATGGTGCTGACTGAATTAAAACACATTCATCACAACCTGTGCAATACTCACATAACATGTACTGGAAACATGCATTTCTGTATTTACAATGAAACTGGTGTGAAGGTCTTTTGCATTCCATACCATATAAAGACTCCATACTGGCAGCATCATTGTCTATGAGTGCTGAAGCCACCCATACGATTCCAAGGATAAGCAGTGCAAGAAGAATGAGCATTACAAGGGTTTCCAAAATCCGTGCTCTGATGCCCTGTGGGCAGAATAGGCAAGAGGGAGGAAAAAACATAGCCAAGAAGTTTGAATCAGGTATTTTCAAACATTTTTTAAATTGCAAACAAATAGATCCTTCTTCCTAAATATATAGTCACATTTTATCATGTAGACAAAAGCGTAACATGTAATGCACATTTAAAAGGTAGTGCATAAAAAAAGGAAGTACTTATGGCTTTATAGTGCCCCGATTACATTTTTCCCCTTAAACTTATAGAAAAACGTTTTAAATTGCATATGCTTTACAGTTCTCATTAATTTCATTATTCCATAAAGTACTCTTTATACCACATGATTTTGTTTGAGCATTTTTAAAAGATGGATTACTTTTCTAATACTTTCAGCAAAGAAAGTGGATTAGCAAATTTTTATCTATGATTCCAATCAAGGGAATGGAAAGCCAATTATGGCAAATAGCCAAATGGCCCGGCAAGCATTAAACCCTGCGCAGGTACAATGCAGCAATTTCCTTAACATCCGTCCCGCAGCCGTCAGTCTCCGGAGCCCTCCAGCGCTCGGCTGCGGAACTGCTGCTCCCGGCTCCTGCTGCTCCCGGCTCCTGCTGCTCCCGGCTCCCGCTCGGGCACAGCTCCCACCCTGCCCGAGCACACACAGATCGCACTTCCACAAGGCCACAAACTACAGCATTTCCTCGAGTATGAAAATTAACAGCGCTCCAACAGCTGAGCGCCACATTCGCAAAGGTAAATATCCCAAATAACACACAAGATCAGATTTACTTTTGACTGGTGTTATCCCTAATTTAATTAATTTTGAGCAATAGAGTGATTGGGATGCTTTCTTCAGGCATCCAGGCCATTAAGGAACCATCAGACTGATGTTCAAATAACAATTCTACTTTTTTTTTGTTCACCAGTATATATCTCCACAAGCAAACCCAACTTGTTTCTCACACAGGTTCACCCAGGCTTGGGGATATTCCACTGCAAAGACTACTTGACAGTTAAAAGCAGAAAATTTTATTTTACTTTATTATTTTTCTGTCTTTATAACCTCTTCCCTCACTGCTTAACTAGAGGATTACTTAAGGGTAATCTTTATATGGCATTTACCCTGAAAATTATACTCTCTACATAATCACTACATCCAACCATGAGTGAGGACCTCAGGCATCCTAACCATGAGCACTGATCTCTTGTAGCACATCAGATCCTCTCCTCCACCAGTCCTCGGCACAACAGTAAGGTTGCCGCTGACAACTCACTCCATTCTGCTGAGGGCAGAACAATTTTTATATTGCACAGCACGCACACACTAGGATTCACACTCTGATGATCATTTAAAAATAGTGAAATAATATTATTTTTAAGAACTTTGGTGAAGTGCCTAGATAGAAATATTCTAACATAGACATTAATGAATACTTGGTAATGGTCCAAGATAAAAAAGAAATTAAGACACCTAAAACACATAGGTAAATACTTAATCTCAATTAGGCACCTATAAGACTGTGCCCTATAAAGACATTAATGTTCCAGGCACATTAGTTCATGTTTACAAACATTAGAGTACCTGCCAAATAACTGCTATTTGAAACTAATTAAAGGTACAGATTTTTCCCCCCATGCACACAGACAAAACCTCTGGAGAATCATGGAATGACTGAGCTTGGCAAGGACCTCCAGGGCACCTGGTCCACCGCCTGCTCAAGCAAGGACACCTAGACCTGGTTGCCAGGACCAATTCCAAGCAACTTTTGAGTATCTCCAAGCTTGGAAACTCCAAAACCTCTCTGGACAACCTCTGCCAGTACACAGGCACCCTCACAGTAAAAAAGTAGTAAGAAATGAACCTTAGATACCCTTACTAATTATTTTTGCTGAGGGTAGTTTTGCTTACGCTGGTTGAAAAACATAAAGCTTGAACACTATTATTAGTAACATGAGTAATGAAAGAGCTGGGCAAGAATCTGTACTCCTGACTGAGAAAGATACAGGTACATGTAAGAAATATTTCATTTTATTTCAATAAAGCAAAACTATCCAAATAAAACTTGAAGTTCAGTGCTTTATTTCTTTTTTTCCTGAGCAAAAACCTCTTCCCTGATATTTTGGTTTTGACTTAACATTTCTTCTTTGAGTCATTTCACTTCTCTCCCACAGTTTCATTATATTACTCAAATTTCTTACAATGAACCAAAGATCCTGGCACAGAAGACATTGCCACTTGTATCTCACATAATACTTGCTGCACTTTCTGAATCAATTTACTCCTCACATTTTTTCCTCTGTATGCGAAAAGGAGCATTAGAGCCTGACAGCTTCAAAACCATCACCAATCCCATCTAAAACTGGAGCTTTGAAATCAGCTTGTAGAGTTCATTTATTTCTCATGCTCAGTCTTCACCACTGGATCTGCCCTGAGCACAGAACCTTAGTACAATATAAGAAAACACAAAGTGTAGCTACACAAGACTATTCCCAATCCGCATTCTAAACGAGGACAAACAGTTTATTCAGCACTATACAACCAAACAGATTGCATTGGGTTTTTCAGAAGGTTCTGTGTCTCAGCTTTCAAAACTGCATTTGGTTACACAAACACTATTTCACCCTTAACACATCCTCCAAACCAAGCATGCAAAGCACTGCAAAGCACCAGGATGCCTCCAGTGAGCAAAAAGGCTGATTTGTAGCTATCCTGCATTCTAGTACTTAAAGAAGAATTCAAACACAAGATGCAGGCTGATACAGACTAAAAATCTCTATATGGTTTATTAAAGGTGGGCATAAGGAGAACAACCTCAACATCACTATCAGTTAAAATATCAAACTCAGATTTCAGTCCAGCATTAACTACATAGCCTTAAGTAACTGTGCTGTAAATTTAAGAGATGAACACAACCATAGCCTTTAGAAAAAAACTAAAAATGTAAAAATACAAAGGCTTCATTTTCACAAAGTGTGATTAACTTTGACATTATAAAATTAAGTGGGCAATTGAAATACATGTTAAGGTGGTGGGCTTTCACACGCTCACTGCTATACACTATGAATATTGTTAGGACTTTGGGTTACATTTGTGTGCGTGAGGAGAAAGGGGTAGGAAACAAAATAAGGGAAGTAAGGAGGAAATATATATTCCTTTCAGGAAAAAACAAAACCAAAACTTGTCTAGAACAAAGCCTCCAATTAGAAAGACTATGTACCACTCAAAGATTAGAAGATTTGAATCTGTAACCAGGACACACGTTCATCAGTGGAAACAGATGAAGCAATACAAAGCATGCCTAATTCTCCAGACACTCCCTGAAGGTACCAGAAAAAAAAAATACCATGAACAGATATTTTTATTAAAGAGAAGGGGCTCAGAAAGCATGCTCACTTTTGCACACACGTGGATTGTTCCTACCCTCCAGGGACATGCAGAGAAGAGGGAGGGCTGTAAACACCTAGGAGAAGGAGATGAACTGGAAATGAAACACAAAGAGCAATAGGATAGAACTAAGCTACAAAGAAAGGCAGAAGTGTTGAAAAGAGTTTGATCTTTGGTCTTGAATTCATACATAAATTTCTCTGCATGTAAAGGAGAGGGATGTGTTCCCAAAACAGACTTAGGAGCATTGTATAGGAAGCACGAACACCCTCCAGTTTGAAGGAAGGTGGTACTTCTCTTGCTCAACAGGGGCTTTCGTTTCAGTAAAAGACTTTTAGAAGTCTTTTTCCATGAAGGTGTCTAGAACAAAGCATCAACTGTTATTGCACTACAAGCACATAACAACATCTTTGGTAACTCCTGAACAGAAAAACAAAACACACCCAACACCTTACAAATTCCTCCAGTTGAGTTTCCAATTATCCATACAGCAAAAGCCACTCCTGGAAGTTAATTCCCTGTGTGGCTCCCTACTGTCCCTAAGCAGAAGTCTGACATCTTACAGGGGTCTGACATCTTCAGGCTGACTGACACATTAAAGGGGTCTCTTGTGGAAGATGAAAAAAAATATGATAAACAAAAACTTTTGGAAGCAAATTACTATAATCCAATAGAAACTGTAATTTAACTGTTTATCAAGAAAATTGAGGAAAAAGACTGACATATTACACCCTCAAACCCCACCACGTTCCTTGTTTTTTTAAACTTCAAAGTCTCACACACTATGAGTCCACAGCTCATATACACTTTCACTCACAGCATATTTTCAAAATCCACCTAGTTCTTTAACATGAGCACTTAACCAAGTGAAGCATTTTATTAAAGGAAAGATATTTAACACATCAATCCCAGCAGATTGCAACTTGCCAGAAGCCCAGTAATATCTGTCATCTTCTCTGTGCACTAATGGGGAGAGTGAAAAAAAAAAGAGCATTTGAAGCTCTCAAGGCTGCCTACAAATAAAAGCTGTCCTGCACACACATTCTAAGGATCTTGCGGTTTGTACAGCCTTAGAGATATCTGACTCTCAGACTTCTAATTCTTTAAAATCCAATTGTCACGACATTCAGAAGTTTTTATAGTTTAATCCTGAGCTACTTATGCTGCCTGGAGCACCAAGCCTAAGGGTTCATGTTTCCAGAAAAGCCTAATTTTAGCAGGAAAGGTTTTAATTATTTTAGAAGTGTTCTGACAAATTTTTAATTGCTGCTCTGGAAGGGATTATCAAAATCTTACCATGTTTCTTTTCTATTATGATTAACACAGATGTTGGATGACAAATAGTAACATATTAATAAACAGCACATGGCCAAAAAAGGTTAATTCCTCATCTGAAAAACCCAATGAAGCACAAATGGCAGCAACAGTCCTGAAGGGATAACAGATGTCATAGAAGCAACTTAGAAAGCATAATTACCAAGGAAACTGCCTCTCCCCTGCAGTACGTTCGTGTTGAGGGATGACTATTACGCCACTTATAACACATTAAGACTATGTGTGTGTTCACACATAACATCT
Organism: Erpornis zantholeuca; assembly: GCA_013400515.1. Taxonomy (NCBI): domain Eukaryota; kingdom Metazoa; phylum Chordata; class Aves; order Passeriformes; family Timaliidae; genus Erpornis; species Erpornis zantholeuca. Next base: position 140,128 of record VZTN01007777.1, on the reverse strand, counting down.
AGAGACTGGTTTTACTTTAGCAGGTAGCATTTGTGGTGATAGCTTCTTACAGCTTTTCAATAAGGAGACTGAAAATTTCTTGATAATGGGGAAAAAAGCATTGGGGTTTACCACCCCCCCATTTAAAATTCTTTAACTACTTTGAATTCTACAAATGTAAGAATACAAAATGCTTTGCCATTAATCTGGTACCAGTAACAAGTGAAGACCTTGCTCTGCACACTGGTTGTCCACCAAGTTTCAGGCCTCTCATATAACAGGCAGCTGGCACAGGGA
>VZTN01007777.1:103891-134410 GCA_013400515.1 Erpornis zantholeuca | reverse complement strand
CATTACTTTTACAAAGGTATTTGCAGTTCACACTAATTACAGTAGAGTTACAGATTCCAGACAGATTCACAAAAGTAGGCCAATCAATCACCAAACTCTTTACCCACTAATTTGCTAATATAAATACCTTTAAGGTAAGAATATTTCTTCTTTGCTCTGCAGAAGTGCAAATAAAGGACTTGGTAGTGTAAAGCTGTAATTTTAACATGTTTTCAGACTTGTAACACTTGTCAGTGTGACATGCTAACAAGTTATACTAAACCTTCTCATCTTCCCTTTCCAACCATTTTATAAGCTCTTCTCATACTTAATATTAGATGAGGCTGTCCTCTACATTACAAATTCCAAACACACTCTACATTTAGCTGTGTACAAGCTGTTTCTGAGACTTCAGTGGAAGCAGGAACCCCACAAAGGTTGCAAATAGGCATCATCCCTACTGCAAGATTTCCAGTTAAATACAGTCCTTAACTCTGCACCTTACATCTTAGAGATTAAGTTATGGGTTTGTACAACTGCCAGCTAAGTATGATTTTATTTTAATAGGGAGAAGGATATACCAAATCAAAATCCCAGAATAATCAGGATCTGCTTCCAAACAACAATAAACTTTAATAAATTTAGGTGGTGTCATTTTAAAGGACTCCAGTTTAAAAACTGGACTTCATATCTGAGCCCAACATGTTAGCTTATGTCAAAAATACAAACCCAAATAGCTGCCTTTGATGTGACTGATTAAACAACTTTTGTCTCTGGTATTACTAATGGAATGAGTAAATGGGTTGTAATATAAAGTACAATAATTCAGTTACATACTAGTAAACATTTCATAGACATCAGAGCACTAAAGTCTCAGTTCATACTGAATGATTTTATAGACAAATAAATATGAGCTTAAATGCCAAATAAACATCCACTGTTAACAGGGCACCTCAAGACTATTTGGTGAGCCATGACACAGTGTGGCCTGTGGGTATTGCAGTCAGAGGTACAGGTAAAAAAGCATAAAGCACAGTCAAATGCTGTTTGCAAACAAGGCTCAAGATTCTTGAACTCTCCAAATCCCTTTTACAGAAAAATCAAGGCAAATTTTAAAAACTGACTGATTTTAGAGATGATTTCATACTGGAAAGGATTTCCAAACCACTTATGTGCCAGTATTTTGCAATATTGGAATTTTCTGTCCAATTTAAATTTCTTTCCATGAAAATCTGCTTGAGATAAGCAAAAAAGTTTCTAAAAGTAAATACTTCAAAGCTAACCTTGAATATAATTCCTACATTGTCATCACACACTAACATGTCTTTTATAGTAGTCTACACCTACAGTTGTACCAGAGTTCTACTGGTACAAACAGCAAAGCAGGAAGTACAGACTTTCTACATGGAAAAATACAGAAATTAGCATTTCCATACCCACCAAGAAATAAAAAAGCAGCAGGTTCACTTTTCACTATATTTATTACTGTGGCTTTTTTTACTTGGAGTTTGCAAATACAATGCATTGCAACACAATACATCAGAAATTTAAGCTTAGTTCAGTCCTACTTCATAGTGACATGACTAGGAAAAATCATTGCTATTGATAAATATAAAGTGGATCAAATCAAATACTGAGAAGATGTGAGACATACACACTGTGGTTGTTCAGCAAGCTAACAACAGATTATAGCAAAAAATAAGCAGTTTCAAAAAACACTAATGATAGTATTTTTGTAAAGCTTCAACGTTTCACCTTCTCCCCAAGTAAGTAATTCTACTTAAAAACATTTTTTTAAAAGCCATGCTTCAGTAAAAGAAATGAAGGAGGAAAATCTGGATGTAAGAGCAGAAACGCCTGCATTTCACTATCTGGAAAGGAACTACACCCCACATCTTACTTGCACGGGTTAAGCTGCAGCTGCTAACTCAGGCAGGACTCTGCAGCCACAACAGCCAAATCTTTATACAGTAGTGAGCGCAACGTAATAAACGTTCGGAACACTGGCCCAGCTCACCTGCCTTCAGCATATGAACAAACTGCTGCATTTTTAACTGGTGTTTTGATTAAAATAAACTGAGAATTTGGGAAGAGCCATCAAGGAAAGGCAAGCAGATGGAGGGACTAGCTGACACATAACAATAGCTGGTGAAATATTACTCTTATTTTCTGTAATAAACACCAAGATCAAAACATTACGCAAGTTAAATTTCCTTGAAAGGTTCCCAGCAGGAGTTTTCCTTTTTGTTTGTGCAGTACGCGATTTCCTCTCACCCACAAAAAACATACCAAGAATGTGCATGTGCCACTAACACTAAGCAGCACTTCCTTAATCACTCATTTCCAACAATTTATGGATGATCAGTGGCAAAAACGAGCAAAAATAATGAAAGCATGCAATGAAAGCTCATTGAGACAAACCGGCTTGGACTTCCTACTCATTTCTGTGTCTCTTTAAGATGGGGGTCTGATACAAATTAGCCACTGGGAAAAAAGTCATCTGGTCATAAAATACAGTACAGGGTCACTTTTATGTAAGTTTGCCAAAAGGGACATAAACCAGGACAATTTCAAACTGTGACACAGGATAGAAGTATATTAAAAAAATCTTTGTTCCTCCTCCATTGTGCTGTCATGTTGCTGAGCTTTATAGACATCCTGAGCACCAGCTCTGGCCTCTTCGCTTCCACCTGGTTTACCTAATTAATTAACCAAGGAAGTTACCTCAAATTTTTGTACTATTTGTTTTTATTATCATGCATTTCTTTTGATGTTCCAGGAGTTAACCTCTTAATCCACAGACTCTGTGTGTTGTGTTCTGAACATTTTGGGATGTCTGGATAATTTGGATAATTGGTCAGGATGTTGCTGTCGCTCATGTTAAACTTTATGCTATGACTACAAGTTCAAAGATCATTATTAAGGCAATACACTTCATAAAGGCTTTTTTAAACTCTATACTTGAGATTATGCAATACCTAGTTTTTCCAGTTTCTCGCAGTAGTAAATTGCACTATTTGTATTTTCTTACATGGAAATTACTCCTAAATGTCTTTTTCTTTGTCAACTTCAAATAAATACAAATTTCCATTGAAGTTACATCAAGAGAAAGCATATTTTAAAGGTCAAGAAAAGGTATAGCAATTATCTCCTCAAAAATGTTTGCCTCCTTCACACAGCAGCACACATGTAATTTTCTGTGCAGTCTGTTACCCCACATGGAAACATCAGCACTGTGACCTACAGATACTCAACTGCAAATGGCACAATTTTTCTTTTTTGGAGGGAATGATAAAGAATGAGGTTAACTGACATTAACCTCACAGTTGACAACTTTGTTTCATAACTACTAGAGAATCTGAGCACATCAGTGACAAAGAACTAAAAGATTATCTAAACAAGAAACGTAACTTTATGCACAGACTCTACAAAGAATGACAAGAACAGAGAAAGATGTAAAACAGTTTTTTATACTGATGCGAGAGATTAAAGTGATATCAGGTACTCCAATAGCTCAGTTAATAGCACTGGCTAAGGTGCAGTGTATCACAATTCAAAGTCTTGAAAAATCCAGTTCACTGGTGCACAAAAATACCTATATGTGCATTCATACACACACAGCAGATACACAAGAACATACACACAAATACATATATATCTTGTACAACTCCAGTATTGGCTGCATTATTATTACCATCCTGACATCAGAATTCTTCAAGTGCCATTTAATGGAAATGAACAAGAGCAAAGAGCAGCACTTAAGCTCTGTAAAAGGGCATGGTCAAATCCCTTAGGCCCCAAATGCCCTTCACACAGTGGATTTTATGAAAAACTAACAGAGAATCAGTCTGAATTCCAGTGCAGCACTGCATCCATCCATGGCCAGTGCCTCATTTCCCTGTTTCTATCCTCTGCACAAAGAAGCAAGTCCTTGGTTGTTTTAAACTGCTGCCCTGGGGAATCCAAGTGAGTCTCTAAGAGGGGCCATGTGCCATTTAGAAAGTATACTAGGAGCCAGTGAAAACAGCCATAGGAAATTGAAAGATGGTTAATCAAACCCATTCTGATTCTGAACAGTTAAGGGAGCAATGCTACCATTCAGGAACATGGAAAGGAAAGTTATACAAAGCTCACAACAGTACAATGAGCTACCTGAAATATGAGAGTTTGGGGGGAAAAAAATCACATTACAGTCAATACAAAAAATCAACTTTTATACCACAGTCTGTGATAAACAAACAGATGGCTAAAATCTTCAGGAGTCAGACCCATACATGATAATGACTAAAATTACTGTTGCTATTTAATCTGAACAAAGACATCCATTAAAAATGAAAAAAAATCATTTCAATTTCAGGAATGAAACTCTTTTAATTATGCATTTTTAGAACTTTAATAAAAGTCAAAAAAATAATTCATATATGAACACCTTCAAATAGACACCCTCACTGCACACACCTATATCCCAAGTGACCTATTTAATCATTATGATGAAGGTAATTCAATGACAAGATGACCTGCATAAAAGCTCCCACTGGAACAGTCTTTTTACCCAAATTTTGATCTGAGCTGGGTACCTAGAATCAACCACTTTCCCAACTCCCAACTGAGAGATTAAAGATCCATGCCAAACCTCTTTACTGAATGTCTTCACATTTACAGTAGATCATTCTTCTCTTAAATGCTACACATTTTGCCAAATGTATGAAATGTTCTTTTAAACTGAGATCACTAAAATCTAGTTTTTCCAGTGAACAGTAATAGCATTTGAACAATGTTTTACCTCTCTGGTCCATTAGTTTGATGTGATAAATGACAAAATTTTGCTTTTTTTTTTTTAAATTACACAAAATAATTTGTTCAAATACCAAAATTCTACAAAGTAATCGCAGTCTCAAAATCTTCTCAGAAAAGAGGTAAGAAACACAACAAAAATCTACAGAAAGTAATAAACAATGGGAAATACTTTCCTTCACAGATGCTAGAACTGAAAACCTTACATGTAATCCTCAGTTCAATTAATCACGAATTTTTCCAGGTTCTAATCACCTAATTATGTGATGTAATTCTTTAAAAGATATATAGCAGTTATTATAAGTAGAATCATTTATCTACATCAGCATCTGAACAGAACAGCACATTTAATTTTAATTATCAGCTTAGTCCAGAAGTGCCATCTGCCACTAATTTTCCAAGAAAAGCAATCAGAGACAAGGTATGTTCATATTACAACAGACCACAATTCCTGAATCTTGACCAGCAGCTTCAAGGCTCACTCAAAACAAGCAAAACAATTCCATCCATTTTGGATAATTTTAAAAAGAGCAGTGAGGTAGAAGAGCATTGCATAAAGGCCTGGAGTATTTGTACCAGGAATCACACTAGGCTTCTGGGATGTTCCAAAAACATCCAGAACTCAAAGTAAAAAAAAAATTCCAAAATGGAATTTCCTCCCCTCCAATAGGTGGGTTTTGGTAGTAAAATCTGATTTCATCTGCCCCCATGAAGAAGCAGAACTCTAAAGCACCAACAACCATCTTTTCCCTGGCACCTGCAGGAGATGTTGGTTCTATCTTTTCCATCTCATCTAACAAATGTTTTCAAACATAAACATGCAATGGTGATCTGATTTATCTTGAATGGGATTTATTGATAACCATTACCATAAGAAAGTTACACTTTAACTATTAAAAGTTTCATGTAAAATGCAAGTTTCATGTAGCTGGGATACATAAAGCATCAGTTGGAGCCAACAGATCTGTAAAAGCCAAAGTACCTTACCCAGTATGCTAACAGAGAGAAGCCTTGGTTCTGTGGGATTGCAGGAGACACATACCCCACAGCAATCATTTGACATATTTTTTAGAAGAAAAGATAAATATTAGCTGTGGCTAAAAAGTGTCAAAAGCAAAATGGAGTGGCCTCCACACGAAAACTGACTGTTAAAAAGAGTTGCCAAAAGCTCTCAGCACTGTATATACCAGAAGTGAAGGAAGAAGAAAGGAGAGAGTTTTCCAGCCAAAATGGACAAGTAGAGTTAAACACAGCAGTCCATCACCAAACTCCTTGGACTGATGCTGAATGCATTCGTTTGGTCACCCAAACTCGTAACTCAGGTGACCTGGATACTTCTGCAGTTTGGTCAATGCACAGCAATGCTGCAGCAGCATCAGCTCAGCACAGGTGACACCAGACAACATTTACACAGCACCTGGGCTCGGCCCTGCAGGTGTTTTCTGACACAGCTGCATTGCTGTAATCCCCCAGTACCTTCTGCTATGGAATAAAGTCTGCACTATTTTCTCTGAATTAAAATTTTCCTTCACACGGTAGTTTCTAAATTTTTTGTCTGTTTTGTTGTCCTCTTTTTTCTCAAGTGAACCCAAAAGTCCCAATTTGAACACATCACTTCATCTTAGTTTTCCCTAATCCCACCAAGAACCAAAATGGCAATTTCACTGCCTTCATGCCAGTTCCTGTCAATGCAACCAGGAATGATGTTTTCCTTCCAAATACAATTATCCCCTGGTGGCTTTACATTACATGCCATGCTTCAATGATTCATAGTCTTTTGCATCCATCTTTAATTCATTTCATTCTCCAGATTTCAAGATCACTTTCCAAGACCCTTTGCTTTCTGACAATTGTCATCCAAAGGGAGCAGAATTCCCTCAAGTGTAGTATCATTAAAAACAAAAGTGTAATCATTTGGATGATAAAGATTAATGGAAATGTGCTACAATTGGTCCCCAGACAGTCATTAGTTTAATCTATTTGATATTTATGATTTGAAATTAATTTTGATGTGCCTCCCATTATAGTAATTTTTCACTGCTTCTTTACATTCACGTAAAGTTCACATACTAATACAATCATTATCATCTTATTGTTCAAGAATTGCTTTGCCAAATTCCCTGCTTCACTGAAATATTTGGCCCTCTCAACCTGAATATATTAAACTAAGTCGAATATTTTATACCATTCTTTACCCATTTAAGACAGTTTTCTTAACATATTATCCTTAATACTAACCACATTTGAATCTTTTCTGGGATGTTTGTTATCTTTAAAATTCACGAATCAAGCTTGTTTTCTCAGGGTCATCTGTTATTTAATCAACCTTCCCATTAGCAAGAAACCTGTGCTTCTTTTCCTTGCTATTTTATTTCTTATGTGTTTTTTGAACCTTCTCTCCTTTTAATATCCAAAAAAAACTTATCTTCCAAAAAACAAAATCTTGATTAAATAATTTCATTTAAAAAAGAGATAAGTAATTTTTTTGATCTCCGTACATGTGGTTTTTAAGGATTCCTTTTTTCCCTGCATACCTGGCTTGTTCCAGAGGATGCAGCTTTATATACACCTTCACATAAGCACACACATCCCAGCACCAAATACTCCCCAATCTGTAATTTGAGTTTCATCAGAAATAAGGGCTGAAAATGAAATATATACTTTCGTTTACATTAAAATATGTATTTAATAGTGTTTTCCTACCTTTTTCAAGCCAGCAAATCCTTCAGATTCCAGGAAGAAAAACGCAAAGGGCATCAACACAAACAAACACAGATTCGAAAAAAGAGAGGCAAGATTCCACAAACCTGCAATAAGCCAGAAAAAGTTTACATTATAAGTTTCACAGTTAAATACACAAGTTAACAGTTAAATGTATTACATTTCCTCCCTTACATATAACAATGTAGTATAAGTACAAGTGACAGGGGCTTATGGATATAGCTATGTACAGGTCATTGCTGAAAAATATCCATTTCTCTGCATAATGATCTTCAAAGAAAAACTGGATACAACTTACCTTTCAGCAACAAATGTCTGAAACCTTGGGAGGACAGACTGCAAGCTCAGATGTACTACTTCCATAATCTCATTGAAGGTTCTTTAGAGAACCATTGTAAAAGTTCTCAGGACAAAAGTATTTTACTACTCTCAGTGAATCTCACAAAATCCAGTTCTGTATATTCCCTTCCTCCCATATTTTTTCAAGTGAATGATGGATTTTAACATGAGCAGTACACAAATGCCATCGTCACCTCCAAATCAGAAGATATCATGGTAACAGCAGCCTCCCACAATGGGAGGACTGCCTCAGTAGGCAAGAGGAAAGAAGTAGATATTTTTATCTCAACTTTATAAGGCTTTCAACACCATATCCCAGGAACCCACTCACATCTTAATTAATGAGGTATGGGCAACATAACTGGACTCTGAGGTGGACTGAACACTGGCTGAGCTTCTGGATTCCCAAGATTGTGACCAGCAGGACAAAGCCTGTCTGGAAGCCAATCACCAGTGGTATGTACACCCCAGGGGGCTGAAGGTGGGTTAAACACCTTCATTAGTGACCCGGGTGATGGGAGAGGGCACATCCCCAGCAAATCTGCTTAAGAGACAAAATGGGGAACAGCAGTATCCTGCAACTCAGATGAAACTCAACAGGCCGGATTAGAAGGCAGAGAAGAGTGGGCTTAGAGAGATTTTATATATGTACGTAAATATCTGATGAGGGAGGAAGAAATGAAAACAGAGTCAGATCTTCATAATGGTTTCAAATGAATTGAGAAGAAGCAATGAGAATTAACTGAAAAACTGGAAAATCTACTTACTCATAAAAGGAAAGAAAAACACCCAAGCAAACTAAAAATCCCAAACATTTTCCACTGTCACTGTACTCAAGCAGTGCAACAGGCTGCCCACAGGTTTTGTAATCTCCATCCTTCAACATACTCAAACGTAAAAGGCAAGTGCCTTGAGCTGCCTTCTCTGACTGACCCTGCTTGGAGCAGGTTTTTCCCAGAGGTCTTTCCAACCTCAACTATTCTGTGATCTATGTGAAAAATCAACAACTGACTACAACAGCGACATCTGTAAGACATATGTGACATCTGCAGGAAGAGAAAGGGTTTGGAAAACAACCTGAAGTGTTAACTAATCTCTATTAGGGTATTTGCTCTATTAATATTTTCTAAGCTGAACACATTCTGAACAGCCAGTTTCTAGTGCCTAAACATGAATCCATCATCAATCATCTTATCAGAAGTTGTGCAGGATGCAGTGTTTCTTCTTTATTATAGCAGAAGCTTATCTGCAATTTAGAAGCTAACAGGTCTAACTACTGTCACTTTTACATCCTAAAAAAAAATTAATCTGTAGAGAAAAACAGGCTTCGTCCCCCACCTTCCCCAAGGCACATGCATTTCCATAATTCTGCAGGACTATATTATATCACCTGAATATCACTCAAAAAGAATATTCCCCCGTGATAAAAAAATTTGAACTAACAGCTTTGCCTGTTTCCTTCTTCCCATGTACAGGCTTGTTCCTTTTCCTCTTTGAAACTGTCCATTTTGTAAAGAATAGGGAAGGAAAGAGACATTTATCAGACGTCTGAGGTATTCATTATCAAGAGAAATTTCTGTAGTTAGATTCACATGTAAAATAGTTAGCAGTGATCTTTGCCTATATCCTCTTAAAAAGTGCTTCTACCATATACTTCCTTTTTCCTTAAATCACCACATTCAAATTTGAAAGAGAAATAAAAGAGAGGAGGGGGACAGGGGCCCAAAGAATCTCTTCAGCAATTGACAGCAGCAGGACACCAGCAACCAAACTCAGCCAAATAGGCTACAGAAAACAAAACATGAAAATTCTGAAAGATGCGTGAAATATAACACTCATTTGCTAAAGAAAACAGACTGCCTAAAGGTGGCTAAACTCCAGTTAACAAAGAGGGGGATTTTTCCTTTAGAATTTGCTTTGCCAGGAAGCTCCTGTTACCATTTGAGAAACATTCAGGCATAGCAACATCAGCAAGAATGTCATTAACTGCCCTTACGAGGGGACATTAACTCCAGCAGTCTGTGCCTTTTTTTCCCCAAAAAAGACACCAGGGTAAGAGTAGAACTACAACTAGCTGGGGGTAGGAGTCTTATTTCAGCAGTTTTCTCTAACTGAAGACAGAATGCATTCAGTTACCTAATGCAAAGTTCAATACCTGCTTGCCCTAATTTCAGCAGCTCTTTTACTTGTGTATCTTACAACATAAAACAGTGCTTAAGAGCTGCAGAGTACACAGAGCATTTTAAGGGAGGGGAGACTGGTGCACATCCAGGGGGATTTTTAAAATCCAGAAACTTACACATTAGTAGCATATAGGAACCACATTTACAGAATATTAAACTACAGAGCTACAATATGCATGTAAAGTCAGGAGGGGCAAGGACAGTGCTGTTCTGCTGCTGACAGACACACGCACTTTCCTCAAAGTAAGGGTCCTCTGTATTTCTTTTCCTAATTTCTTAGTTCAGAAATCAAATTAAAATAGACCCATCTAGAAAAAGAATTATTTTCTACTACACTGTAGTAGATAAAATTGCATGAGACACTTGCAGACATCAACATAAAGGAAAGCTTTAAGCAGTCAATTAGAACGTTTTTTCCTTTGCATTTGTAGTGACCTAAGACTGTCCCCCATAAAACAAGTTAATAAAACATAAAAATTAAAAATTTCCCAGTCTTTGGCAAACAGTTTAGACCCTGAGCAATTTCCCATTTTTTTTATTCATGGCAGTTTCATTACGTTTTACCCCCACCTGGTGGTTGTACCCAACAGCAGCACAAGGGAACGACAGTGTCAGAACTAGTTCTGGGATTACTTCAGCACGTATTAACTAGCTAAAAGTGTTAATACAGGTCTGGCCTTTCTGCCTAGTTTCAAAAGTTTGAGGCATATATTTTCTACTTTTTTATTTGCCAGAAGTAATGCAACAATCAACAGAATAAAATCTCTCAGTGACAGATTCAACTACCTCAGATGACAGCTGTAATTGATAAATCTAGGAAGAAAAAGTGGTTTAAAGCAACACAAATGCTCCCATTCGATAACAACTGCAAAGCAGTTCAGAAACCATACGCGAAGGCTGTGTAGACAAAGTATTACGGGGATGTGAGCATTTCTGAGCTCGGGTGCCGGTGCCAGGGCTGTGAGCTCCCAAAGCCGCGCAGGTTTCTCCCGCTGAGTACCGGGCGCCGCCGGGCACGGGATTGCCCTAGCGGGGCGATCCCGGCGAGTGCCACGCGGGGGAGCCCTTGCCCCAGGGAACGGCTCCGGCGCCAGCGCCCGACCCAGGCGGACCCAAAACCTCCCCGGCCCGAAAGCCGCCTCGCACCACCCGAACCCACCGAGGTGTACCGCGGTGCACCTACCCCTCTGCCATACGCACACCGGGAAACACCAAGATGCTGAAATGCCCTCCTTGCTAGCCACCGCTGTTGGACTTACGAAATCTAAATTATACTGTGTGTCCATGAAGTGGTATTTTCAAACGTTAGCACTTTAAAATCAAAAGATGGTCACTGGCAAGTTCAAAGGCTTTCCTATTTACCAGCAACTATTCCAGCAGATTTCTTACCGACACAAATTTTCTCAAGCAACAACTGAGAGAGTAAAAATTTCTGATTTTTCTGGTTATTGTATAATTTTCAGTGTCTGACTTTACTGTCTTTTTTCCAAAGGCAATTCGGACACAGAAGGAAGGATTATTTTCCATTAATTTTTGTGGGGGAATACAGAATATAAATGTCGGAGCAGCTATATGGACATGAAAAATGAGATTTAGCTTGGATCTCTTCCTCCCATGTAGGACACATACCAAATTAGCAATCCCCCATGACATATCACAAAACAGATCATAGAATAGCTCAACTAGAAAGAACCTGTAAAGTCACATAGTCTGATCTGCCCTCAAAACAGCCAAACTGCAGGGGCCATTGGACTGCTTGGGGCTTTGGCCACCTGTGCTTGGGAAAACTTTCAAGACCCAGTGCTCTGGACAACCTTTTTCAATGTTCAGCCACCCCACTGTGAAGAATTATTCCTTTACGTTCTACAAATATCCCTTCCTGACTCTCACTTCACAAAAAAAACAAAACAAAGCAAAAACCCAAACAAAATTTTTGCAAGTTAGGTATCTGGAAATCCATGCATTTGCTATGTGTGAATATTACTACACATTTAGCAAAAAGCATACACTTTTCAGAGAAAAATCCTCCAAAGCTGAATTACTGTCTCTTTACAACAATAAAGAGGACACCACAGTTAACTTGTAAATTATTTTTACCAGATTAAATAAATTGTTTTACATAGAAAATATACTTTCTCCAGACAAACCTAGTGAAGAATATCTTGTTTTCACCACTTATTTTATTGCACATCTTTACCATAATACTTATATTCCACAATTTTCCTTGTTTACACAAAAGTCACTAACAGCTGAATTTAAAAATCCAGTCCAAGCTGCCCACAGCTAGCAAGTTTCTTAAAACACGTTTTTATGTTGATAATTAATTTATAAGTATCATCATAAAGAGAAAGGCATAAGAATCTTGCATTCACACATGAGGAGAAGTTTGAACAGCATGTTTCAGGTTAGCTTCTAGTAGGTCTTACTTTACATTAATATTCAAAGCAGTGAATTTGAATATTAAGTTAAGTCTGCATAATTCTTAAAAAAACCAGAACAGTTAAGACAGCCTTTGTGATATCTCACACAGCAGCAAAACCAACTAGCCAATAGCATATTAACAATTAGCATATTAAATAAAAATGAGTTATCAGTTTGAAAACAAGAACATATCTGTGCACATATAATGAAGACATCCATTTTAATTACACCATGCTGAGTACTAACCATGAATTAGTGAGCCATTTAACCACTGAATATAGTAGTTTTGTGGAAAAGAAAGCAGGATCTCATTGCTGATTATTGAGAAAGGTAGAAGCAGGACTGCACCAGCTGAAACTGCTAGAGTGAAGGTGCTCAAGAACAGCCTGAAATTTAAAGAAATGTACCACTGTTACCACCAACATGCTCTGAACAGCAGGGAAAAAAGTAATTCAACTTCCTGTTAATCAGCATCTAAAGGCAACACATTCTTACAGGCAGAAGAAACTGGGATTTCCAAAACATTTGGCTTCCAAAAGGCAATTTAAAATAGCTTACAGAACCCAGTGTAAATAATTAGTTTTTACCACCTCCCATAATTATTCTCTTGGCACATGTATGCATTCAATTCCAATGTAATACAAAGGTTAAACTGCTGGAATTCATTAAATTTCTTTTCACAAGTCTCCTCTTTCAGTTTTAATTTCCCACATAGACATATACATAAGAAAAAAAGATTCAATTTCTATAGTCTTAATACATTTTTAAAAGCAGAGCAACCCTCTAACAACTGAAGAGTGAGTACAATTATACATAAATATTCTAACACCAAACTGAAAAAAGTTGGTTTTTTTTCACAAAGTAGTTATTCAAGTAATCATCTCATAGCTGTACAGTCAATATACAGAAATATTTGAAATATTTAAGCTTATTCTTTTTAGATCCCAAATACAACTTCAACCACATGCCATCTGGTGGCATTAAAAAGAACTGTGTTCTTAAAAAAATAAGATCAACAAAACATTCTTACAGAACTAATCTAATGCTATAATAAAATTATAAATAATTCTCAAATTGCATGACAAAATAAATAAATAGAACATCCCTACAAGAGCATCTGTAAGCTGCTTACAGAAATCTTACTTTCTTAATAGTTTACAAATCCATTTTTCATTTACACAAAACTTAACATAAAGAGTGACTAATTTTATCTTTTAAAATATTCTCATGTCAATGTTGTTGGCTTCTGAGATTTTTTCTTTTATTTAAGGATGTTTAAGTATTCTAAGCCAGAACTGTGAAACCTAACAAACTACAGCAAAGTGCTACAGCAGTTTGGCTTTGTTTTCTCCTCCCTCCACACCTCAAGTCCTGACAATTATGCCATATGGAGAAAAATCTAACTAAAAATGCTTTTAGGAAAATAACACACACATTTAAGGAAGAAGAAACCTTAGAAAAAAGAACATTTTATATTTACAACAATACTTTCCTACGAGATCTCCTTCCAAGGGGATGACAGCACCACCAGGGAAGAGACAAGAACACTGTAATACACAAGGAGCCAATTCACATTGTTCAGCTAATCGTGGAATTGAGAAGTCAGCAACAACCATGGAGGTTCTTTACATCTTGAGGCACATTCAAATAGGAGATATATCTAGCTTTACAAAGGAAGAGGATAAGGAGAGAGTTGCTGGCAGACCAGTAGGTCTGGCAAGTTCTTGTCTTCCACTTGTTACCTTTCTGCAGCTGTTTTACAATGATCAGGATAAGAAGCCTTCAACAGAGGGAATTAACTTTCTTCCCAGGATCCACTGCCTCCCTTGACAGGCCTTCCATAGACTGCTGTAGGAACTTGTAACATCTCCCATCTAAATACCTACATTTTAGAGACCTAAATGCAGGTCTTGCACTCAATTCCACCTCTCGCATCAGGTCCTCATGCAATATTCTGGCCAACTTCATGCCTACCAGGAAAACTACAGGTGAAAAAAGCCCTAGACCAGACTTTTATAACACTTTTCGTAACACAAGGTGCCAGCTAATCAAATCATTTTCCCTGACCCTCTAGCAGTCTATTTAAAATACATTTAAATATTTAAAATTGACTCTTGTTTATGTGGAAGCACAGAAGATTTCTATCATAATATATACAGGAAAAGAAGTTCTGCCAAGAAGAGCTATACATACGATATTCTGTTAACGATGGCATCTTCATCCTCTTGCTCATCTGAAATTTAAATTACAGCAGGTTATATTCAATACTCACTTGTCTTTCCTCAGGCTAAAATGTATATACACAGGAATAATTTTAATTTACAATTAAAAATCAGATATACTGATACAATTTATAAGCATCAATATTTTAAGAAGGTTCCTTCCAAAAATGAATACTCTCATCCTTTCTTTTTCACTAGTCAAACTCCTTTCAATAAATGTAACAACAAAGTTAGTTCACTTTACTTAAATATGCAGATCAAAACTTCTTGGAGACCTCTTCCAGCGGGCTCTACAAAATGCTTTCAGACGACTATAGCCATGGCTGCTGCTAGAAACTGTCCCTTTGGGCATCTCTGGAACCACAGGGAGTAGGCAAGCTACAGGGAAGTCTTAGAGTCCATACTAACTACTACTAGAAATAATTTTCAGTATTGTGTTTTTAAAACAAGAAAGCATACTCAGAACAATAGTGATGACTATTCAATTGCTTCTCTTTACTTACCCCTCTTCTCAGCTCCTAAGGATTTGAGGAAGGGGAGGAAGGACAGGTGATGTTATTCTTGTTACTTGTTTTGGATTTAAGATACCATAACTCCCTTCTAACACTTCATATTTTAGACCATTTTTATTCACTTATTCCTCACTTAATACTTCACTAAAACAATATTAACATTTCACTCAGAAATGAATCACTAACACATCCTGCATCTATATTTTACCCCTCTCTATGCACATCAGTACACAAATATAAGCATTTCTAAATTTAAAATAATGTAAGCATGTTTAAATAAAAATTTCTGAATTTAAAATAATTTTACACTCAGCATTCTAAAGTCTCCCCTATTTTCCACAGGAGATAGAACACCTGACTTTATTTATTCTTAGATTTTAAAATAAATTTAAGTTCCTAAGAGTCATGCACACAGCTGAAATAAACACATAGCCAGTAACATCATGCTATTTTGAAATTCTTCTGTGAAAGCACATGGAGTTCTTGGTTTTTTTTGATGGAAACCTCATGGTGTTTTGCAAGACTAAGTCAAGGTTTTTTATGAATCATTTTGGCTAAAGAGCTTCTTGGAGAAGCAGTGAACAATTTGTCTTGGTAGAGTTCCAGATGTGTTAAGTCTTCAAACATTTCTCATCAGGAAGCTCGTAGCAGGCTGCAAAGTGTGCCTAGGTACATGCTCACAAAGCTTTCATAAAGTCAGGACAGCTGCAGAGTAGTTCCTAGCTGAGGAGATCAACTGCCAAAAAAAGGTAATAAAAGTATATTTGCATCCAACACTTTGCCAAACCCTTCCTGTTCTTCTCCATCTCCAAATGGCAGCAGCTTTGTAGTGTCCAAAACATGTATCAGGATCAGAAGATAGTATCTGTCTTTCTTCCTATGTTTAAAGAGATTTACCTTTTTTGTTAAGTAATTAAATTCCACAAAAAGTTTACTTTTTAAAACATTAATCCATGTATGAAAGCAGCTCTATCATAACACACTGTATGACACACTAGGTCACCATAGTTCAATAAACAGTTTCCAATAAAGTTCAAAGCACCAAGATACACAAGAATGTTTCTACAGCCTGACTATTTTCAAGCACCAAGGTCCCAGATAAGCTGTCGAGCCAAAGATTCGGCCATTTTATAGAGATTTTTATGCTATTTTTCTTTAGAAAAAGTATTGAAGAAAATGACAGGGCTTCCTAAAGACTAGTTGCAGAATGGAAACTAGACAACATTTCCAAAGGGGGAAAAAAAGAGCATATTATTTCAAGGTGTTATCTAAATTTCAGTGGTGAAGTTGTAAGAAATAGGTTAAGACCACTGAAATAACTGTACCTGAGCAGAGCAGGACTTTTTGAAGAAAAATGCTACTTCCCTTCTGTAGCACTGGCAACCTTTCACTTTACCAGCCAAAGTGCAGAACATGATTTTGCTGTTGAAACACAGCTGAGGATACTTATTCTGGAAAAGATGATGTGAAAGGAGAACAGGATCTAAAGGCAAGGGAGGCAGAAGCATCCACTTGACATTAATCCCTTTCTTCCCTCTCGAAGCAGTTAACACTTAGGCTGCCAGACACAATCAGGTCAATCCAGGCTGCCAAAAACCAGTAGCCTAACAAACAGTTTTGCTTCTTCCACTCTCCTTGCGGAGAGGAAAAGAATGATCTATTTATTTGAAAAACAAAAATTATTTTTATATATTAAAATTTCTATGCTTACCTGCTTTCCTTTTGTATCTTGTAATTATAAAGTAGGAAACTATGTAGAGAACAGCAAACAGGAGAAAACAGATCTGGAAAAAAAAATGCGTTTATTAGGTCATATGAAATGCCTGGATTATAATAAAGAGTAAATGTAGTCTCAACAATTTAAAATTTAATTATGATCAACTGGAGCGTATTTTATGTAAATTTCAAGACTGTTATGTTTTATATTTTACTAACAGAAAGTTAAACCCATTAAAACAGCTTGATTAGAGTAACGGGTATTGCTTCAATTATATGGTCAGCAAGTTTTACTCTAAAATTAAGAAAAAAGCATTACCTACAGTGTGATTTTTTGTTTGAGGGAGGGGTGAGTGGAGTGGGCTGTTTTTTAAAGTTTGAATCCACTTGAATTGTTATCAGGCTTTGTATTCCTTTCACATGTACCCTAAGGGTAATTGTATTTTATATAACGGGCTCTTGAGGATCTATTTTGGACTAAGCTGTCAACATGTGTGGCAAGAAACAAATATGTTTATTATTTGCATCCTGTCTTGAATTAAACAAATTCCAGGTGACAACACACACAAGAGAGACTCATGTGCCTACAGTGGATGTCCAAGCATGAGCTCATCAAACACAATGTTTCCTTTACAGTCAGAAGCCAAGGGCACAACTTCCCTTCTCATAAGGTTGGTGGTTTATTTAGGTCAGATGTACCTTCAGCCCACAGTGACTCGCAGGAAGTCATTTATAAGATTTAGCACTGCAATTACAATACAATAAGGTAAGACCAAGACACCTACAGAAATGCTGGAAATCTTACAGGAAAGGAATTGAACAGCAGGAAAGTTTTAACCTTCCAAGCCTTTGTGAGGTAAAAGAAAAATAATACAAAAAAACCCCACATATTTTATTTGCTCCTGAATGAGGCATCAGTGGCTCAACACTGCTTCCTTAATCCTGGGTGCTGATGCCTATTTAAAATATGAGTCAGTCAGAAATGCAACAAGAAGGAAGCATGCCATTCTGTGCTGCAAAACTACTTCACTGGATAGCAACTGGTCTGTTTCTTTATTCAGTCATTTGTAGATTTGTTGCCTTTAAGAACTCACTATCTGTAAAAAAATCAAGAGCAGAAAGGCTACCCCAAGAGAAAAGGAAAAGTGAAAGTAGTGATGATAGCCCTGATAAATTGGCATCTAAATAACAATACTTTATCCCAATAAGCAAATCAGAGCAGAGAAGAATGTATTATTCAGGAAAGACAGACTTGCTAAGAAATACTGATAAATATAAACTGAGAGGGTTGTTTTTCTGCTGTAGTCAGACATTTAAAAAAAAACCCAAGTGACTAAGCGTGGCATTTGGGTGCCTGTGACTTCCAGGTGCCTCCCAGAAGTACAATGTAAGTCTGAAAGTGGCAACCCAGCTCATTCTCTGTGCAGGCAAAACACAGGAGCAACACACAAAATATAGCCATTGAAAATCAGGTTTCATAACTAGATCTCTGAATTCCAACCTCTCATCTGAATGGACCTTACCACTCCAACTTTCTTGAGGATGCCTCAAAGAAGAAAAGGTTTTGATAAAGAATTCAGTCCTTTAAACAAGTAATTCTAAAGAATGTTATTAAGATTGAATAAAGAAAAGTTGATGTATTTTTGAACGGGAAGAACAAAAGAAACTGAGAACAGCCTTAGGTTTTCAGAGTACTCTGACACAGCTCATCCTGTCAGTATTGGAAAACGCAATGCCAGTGCTGAAAGAGAATCCTTCCCTAAGCTTCCAGTTCCTCTAAAACTAGACCAAGGCTACAGCTACAGACATCTAATTTTAGGCACCCACTTTTGAAAATCAGGTATCACATATACAGGGTAAGTGAATTCTTTAAAAACCTGTCAGATGCAAATAACATGGTGTAACCTGTGTAAAAGAAAAATATAGTTCAGCTAATTTTTGGTTTAATGTTATTTAAAACAAGAATTTAAATTACTGCAATCCTGTTTATACCTTCAAATAGAACAGCTGACCTTTATTCCATCCATGATAGTAAGGTTACAATGAAAATGTGGGTCTGTACTTACAAGGTACCACTAAGATAACTGAGGCATGGCA
Source organism: Erpornis zantholeuca (assembly GCA_013400515.1). Classification (NCBI taxonomy): domain Eukaryota; kingdom Metazoa; phylum Chordata; class Aves; order Passeriformes; family Timaliidae; genus Erpornis; species Erpornis zantholeuca. Next base: position 115,426 of record VZTN01007777.1, on the reverse strand, counting down.
GACGAAAGCTGTCCAGTAACACAGACTGTCAAACGCTGTATTTCTGGTTTTAGATAACACCTACTCTGCAACCCAGCAATAAGGGGTAACTATACATCCTGATGCAATTCTCCCTCTACTTCTGTCAGATTTGAGAGCAACTTTGTAATTGTTTGATGAAGTTGTTTTTTACTGAAAATTCACAAAATTTTAAAATTCTTGGCAAGAAAATAAGTAAATTCTTTTAAGTGAAAGCTTTATTATCTTAACAAAAACTAAGTCAAAATTAAAAGCCCTTCATACTGACCAACAGAAGTCAAACACCAAACTCAGAAATATTACTGCAGTCTCAATTTACACTCAGTGAAACCTCTGATCCTGAACTGTTTCTAATCATGCATTCTGAATGGCTTTCTCAAGGAAACAGCTCAAGTCAGCATCCCAACTATTTTTAGAGTGGAACTCAGTTAAGCTGGGGAAAAGGAATGTGTTGCCTATGATAGCTGAAGAAGAGGTTCCACTGTCCTGTCACGCTGCAACCCTGGGTTCTTATACCTCATACTGCTGTTTGTTTCAGGATATTTTTGTATTAAAAAAAACAAAACATCCAGCCCTGTTTGTATTTGCTGTAGTTTCAGTTCATGTTTCTCAATAATGAGTGGCTGGGCTTGTATGCAGCACTCCAGGTACGATCTTACAGCTGCATGTAACAGCACTAAGCCCTTCCTGCTGCACTGAAAATGCTTCTGCACATTCACCTGAGAATCACACTGGTAGTTCAGCATTATCCCCTGGTCACTGGATCCATCAGCACTGTCCTCCCCCATTGCTTACAGCAGAGTAGCTCTCAAGTTGCAGTAGAAATTTGGTTTTAGGGTTTAAGTTCGTTAGCATGTCTTATTCTTTTTAAACCACGCCTTAAAGTCACACTACATACAATCATCTGTCAATTCCATTTCTAATCACTTACTAAAAAGCACAGGTAGTCATACTGAAGTAGGACACTACTCACAAAAGAACACCATACACAAAGGTACATTGACACCTCCAGTAAAAAAAAAGAAAAAATTAAAAGAGCCTATATTCTGTAAATTCCATCTTTCTTTCAGAAAACTACTGTATGTGTCAGTATGGGAGATAACATTGGAATACAATGTTAAATCCAAATTATATTGCAAGTTGTTTCCAACCAAAAAGCAGTGGTTTATACAATTGCCCATCCCTACAATAACAGCTGCCAAAAAAAAGGATGCTGCGAATACAGTAAATCTAGGACAAGCTGTACTCCTCACATCCCCAAGTTCTCTGCAAGGAGTTTTTCACTGGAGCTCAAATGCAGCTCTTCTAGGTTTGACTTGGGAAGATAGTCAAGACACTGTGCAAAGAATGTACCCAACTGTGATATACAAGGACTTCTGACCTTCCCCAGTTCACAAGAAATAATGCTTTTCAATCTTAAAATTTATTTCCTTAAATTCCTTCCAAATTTGAGGGACAAAGTAGTTGTGGATCTGTTGCCATAATTAAACCAGGAAGCTACTTTAAACCTACCTATGGTACCACTTCTGACCTTGCAGGGGAAATACATTCAGTCCATGCTTGACCAGATGGTTCAAAATAAAAAGGAAATTATGAGGAGCCCAAGAATTATCTATGATTATATCCAAACAGTCAACCAAAGCCATTCTTAATAATTTTAATGTCTTTGTGTGTGTGTCCCTTCCACTCAGTGACTGAAAACATGTGGCACACATGGATTCTGTGCCACATCCAGGGGCTCCTTTCTAACAGATGGCACGTTAAGAAGTCTTTAAACCTCAAGCATATAATTCATTTACATCTCTTCCCATGGACTAAATACAACCTCTGGTAGGACAAGCAAAAGAAACCTGTCTTCCCACAGAGCCCTTAATTTTCATTCAGAAAAGGAAGTGCCTTCTGTTCCTGCTTAGATTACATACCAGACCCGCCAGGAGAGGCTGCTTCTGCAGACACACTGCATTACATTCTTAGGTACCCTGTGTCCAACTCTTCCACAGTGTGATAGGTCTGGATCTCTCATCCAAAATCATCCAAGTATGACCCACATCATACTTTTAGATCTGTACTACAGCTCCCAGCTCCTGCAAGAATGAAGCTGGAGGTCACCTGCATACTACATGCCTTGAAGGAGCCAGCACTGAAGGGTCTGGCATTAAACACAAGCAGTAACAGTCTGAACTAGGTCAAATTACATTGTACTTATCCCACTGACAATTACTAAAGATCAGCTGACACTAATTTGTCCATGTGGATGATCTTTAAAACTCTGGCACTGAAATTCATGCCTCAGATTGGTCAAGCATCATCTTCTGTTGCAAGTGTTAGAGTTACTTTCATGCTAAGAAAGACTATGCTCAAAATGTGTAAGATCTTCTTTTTTCCCCTCCTACAAACAAGATTCAACCATCTCTTACAACTGCAATTTGTGTGTGTGCACATTAAAAGCTGCATTTTTATGTACAGATTATGTATATAGCATGGAATTATTCCCAATCATTGTGAGGGAAGTACAGCTGTAGTTTCCACTACAAAGAAAGCACATGGGTGCCTTGTCCAGTAATTGTTCAATAGCTCTCAGTCAGTGTGCCCTGGTAGCATGCACTTTAAAGAGTATCCCAGGCTGTATTTCCTGAAGCAAAGCAAATAATCACGGGGAGTAATTCTCTCTCCAAGCAGCATTCACCCTGTCACATGTAGTTGCTGTGTCTAGTTTTGAGGCACCAGTACAGGAAAGATGGTGGTAATTGCAGAAGGGATGATCACCAGGATGGCCAGGAGGCTGGAACACTGGCCTGGTGCAGACAGGCTGAAGGACCTCAGCATTTTCAGCCTGAGGACAACAAGGCTTCAGGGGGACCTGACAGCAGCAAGGAACCACCACAGAACTCCTTCACAGAGAGGAGCCACAGACCTTTGCGGTGTTCCTTAAGCTAACACACTTCCAAGCACGAAACCCAGGTTCAACACAGGCTCATTTCCACTTGAAAAGCATCAAAGCAGAGAAGTGATCGTTTCCTCCAACTTGACTGCATACTAGCATCTAGAACAGAGAAAATCTGGAGGAGCAAAACAGACAAGCAGCAAACAGTATTTTACTATGCCATGTATGAAATGAAAGATCAAGAAGCTCCAAAAAGTAGCTCCAAAGAGCAAGGGAAGAGGAAATAATTTTAAAATGAAGTAGCTGTGTCAGCATTAAGAAAAAGTTACTGCTATTACATCCACAGGCATTTGTGTGCAAATGATACACAAAAAAAGGCTACAGATGTAGCAGATGTTACAGATGTAGCAAAGAACATCTCCACTGCTAGCTGTTACTTTACAGAATGGGTCCTTCTCCCTCAACAGATAAAACAGCACAGAAGAAAGAGATGGCCAAGATCACTCTGGGTAATACCACCATGTAGAATGGGTCTATTTACATGTTTAAGTGTTGAAAATGAAACAGTGAATATTTTGCCTGTGATTACTATCCACAGAAAATAATGGAGTTACACTTCTGCTCAAGCATTTCAATGTGCATTAAAATACCACACAGCAACTAAAAAGCTTCCTCCTACTGTCCCATTTGGCAACTGCTGTTGTTTACTCATAAAAACGATGGCAGGAATAAATAGCAAGAAAATACAGGTGAAGACAAGCAGGTCTGCTTGGTCTATTTCTAATAACTCAATTATCAGAGACATCTAAAAAGCAAACAAGGCATTCCACCTGTTTTGGATGTGTCAACAGTAAGTGACCTACAACCAACTAAGCACACTAAAGAAAACTAAAAATTGTAACTATGCTCTCAGTTTGACCTTGGCATTCATTCTATCATCTGCTGTGGAAATCTCATTTTTCTCAAATGACACATTAACACTGCTCTCTGTGGTTAGATTAAGACACTCTGTCTTTTAGGATACCCTAAACCAGCCAGCCTTACACACTTGGCATGACACACTGAATTTAATCTTATGAGAAAGTATCAAATATGTCCTATGATACAGGTTAATTTTGCTCATTAACACTGCCCTCCATAGCTCTGATTCCCCCTCATGTATGGTCTCTTCTCAGGACTTCTTCTCTGGCTTAAAACACTTGCAAGAGATTGACCCACTTTTTTTTTTCCTGGTTCCTAAGTCATGAAGAAATTATAAGTGGTTTAGAGGCAGGTGCCTAGACTTGCTCATCTAGAAAAAAATCCACGATCCAACAAAGTATGAAACATTCAAAAATATATTCTGTGTTCTAGAAATTCTGCTGAAGATAAAAACCAGCTTCTAAAGCCCTTCAGTCAAGAATGTTTTTCAGCATTAGTGCAAGATTTAAAAACATTCTCTAGAATTAACACCAATAGCACCAACCTAGACAATGCTAACATTCTGTCCCTGAATGAAGGCATTGTTCAACACTGGAAAGTCAGGTTATAATAATCGGTTATATTAAAACTCCAGAGTCACACCATTAAAAATTCATTTCTGAAAAAATAACCTCAAAAGTCTCCTTAATATACATTAAGGAGTAAACAATTACTTGAAAATGGTAAAAAATTTATTCAAGGCAGCTTCTTTGACTGATACTAACTTTCAGGGCAAGATGCAGATCTCAGAAGACAGAGCTAATAAACTTTCTGATCCTAACACAATTTTGTCTTCTCACATGTATATCCTGTAGTATTTTTAAGTGGCACCCCCACTCCCAAAACACAAACATATTTAAACTGCAATACCTGTGTATTTTCATAATTCTCACCAATTATGCAAACTCTCTACTGGACACAAGTTACCACAGTCTGAAACTCAGCAAATATTTTAGACATGTTCCTATTGTCAAATTCAACTAAAACTGATCAGCATCCATTTTTTCCTATAATACATCAAAAATAGAAATTACAATTAGATAATGGAAAAAATGGGGATACTGAAGACCTAAACAGGCATGTAAAATCAACAGTAAAACTGAAGCACGTTTTGATGACAATTGTAAAGCCTCTCCTGGAAACCACAAAAGAAGGTAAAGGGAGAAAAAACATCACACACATACACTGCTTCTATGCTCTATACATTACCCCAGCCATATCCACACTTTGATGCCATTAATACATATACTACATTAGGAGCACACATGATTTGCAAATAGAGAAACTGAAATAGAGTTCTGTATTTTCCAGTTAATCGAAATTTTCAAAAATTATCCAAGTGCTCAAATATTAAAACAGTACAAAGTCCAGGGCTCTCTCTTGAAACCATGTTGATGGTAGTTAGAAACAACTTCTAACATATCCAGCTAATCAAAAAACTAGAAACCTCTGTGTGAGAAGCAGCTGAGCAACAGAATTATACAGGAATATTCAACACCCAGCTGATGAAATGGCAACATAAGTTTTGAAATAATCTTTATGAGAGTCAGTTGGGTCCCTAAGAGCACAGGTCAAAGCTGCTGAAGGCGTGAAGCAACCTCCCCAGTGACATGAATGCCTAATCAGGGGGTTAGAGCAGCAGATTGTTCTAGGTCATCTCTACCTGGCCCTATGCTCACCCTCCAGAGTGATGCAACAACCAAGGCTGTTTGTCATTAGATGCATAAAAACACAAACTCCAGTCATGACTTCCAAAGTCTCTCCTCTTCCTGTGTTCTAAGTTGTATGAATTCTTGCACATGATGGTTCCTAAGAAGGCAGTGCCCCGAGTCATCTGACAGCACATGGTTACATGAAAGAGTCAGTGGTTTTCAAGGTAAAGGGGAAAGCGTGGGAGTAGAGAGTGATGCAGAAGTTAAGACTTTCTCAACAAGAGTTGTCATTGCCCTCCTAAATGAGGATAAACATCAAATTAAATATGGAAGGCTGAAAGACAGGAAAGAAGAAAGCATTTCAGTTTACAAGAAAGAAAAAAAAAATCACTTGCATAATCTTCAAATACAAGCAGGAAACTTAATGGAATGTTTTCTCTAGTCTTCCTTAATCCAAAATTCCATCTATGTCAACAGAACTGAACTCTGAATTTCTTATCATAATGTCACTGGCAACATGCCTCAGATTCTCTCTCCACTCTGACTACCACCACCTCCTCTGCTGCTCTGCTCACCTCTCCACCTATTTCTCAAACCTCCTCAACATCTCTGAAAACACTTATTTCCTGAGAGTCCTGTGCTATTAAACTCAGTAATACTCAGCAACCTCCTCACAGCAAAGACTGAGCTGTTATTACAACCATCCCATGTCCCAGTTACACGCTGCCATCTTATCCAGTCCCTCTACTCCACATCCAGCCACTCAAACAAAACCCAAGATGGATATGCTTGGTTTTGGTCATATAATGAAAAGCGGGTTTTGTTTGCTGTCAGTTCTTTTGCTTTTTATTAGATTTTCTAAAGTCTAATTACACCTTGATACTAAATTTTCTTAAACATATGTCTGTACCCTCCATGAAGTGTGTTGCCCTTCTGGTCAACCACTCCTCCAGAGAAACACACCAGTAACTCAAAATAATTATTCCGAACTGTAACTAATTGCAAATTTTTACACTTCAGCCTCTCATGCTTATTTTACATAAACAGAAATAGTGGAACTCTCCAAAAGCTGTTTCTGTTTTGGGAATAAGTATCTCTCTCCATTTGTCTATGCCAAGTATTTTGAGATGCCTATTGATTCCAGATGGAGCCACAGCGCTGATCCCCAGGACCAACAGCCAGAAGATGATTCATCACTTCTTAAAGTTCAGTACAGCACCCATGTTTACAAGTAAAGGTCTACTTTTAAGATAACAGAATTATGCCAACATTTTATATATTTAATTTTGTTAAATATGCACCAAGCATTCAGCTTCATGTCTCACATCACTACTACAAATACTCCTTTATTCAGTTACAAATCTTTCCCAAAATATTTAAGAGAAAAAATAAAAAGAAGTAATACTGAGAAACCTAAGCAAAGTTATTTTCTGAAATACAAGCAGCCATTTAAGATATAAATTAGTCCTCGAGTTTTCAGTGTACAGGTAAAAAAAACTGAAAGACATCTTTTTTTTTTTAAATACAAGATAAATTTGCATAAGCATTCAAACAAAAACATTTTGGTATTTGTAGTAAGTTTGTTCTCACAAATCCCCCACGCTTCTCATCAGCACTTTCTTCCTGGCCCACTGTCAGAACATCATCACTGCTGGCAGAAAACAGGGTCTGTGAAGATCAGTTTTTTAAGGAAGCAGAACTGGTCACAAACAAGAGCCCACTAACAACCGAAGTCAAGGGCTCAAACCAGCTCCCTCATTTTACAGCCTTATAGAGGACAAATTCCCCTATACAGCTGTAAAATGTATATGTGGCAGCAGCCACACTGAATTAACAGAAGAAATACAGAAACTAAGTTTCTCAAAATATTTAGCATCTGAAGCCTGCACTCTTGACAACATTTAGTCCTTCAAATGGAAGTGTATCACATTTAACATAGAACTCCATATTACACCAGTTTCAATATTTGCCTGAACTTGTATGAAACACTTAAAAGTTATAATAGCACTTTTGTATTTGAACTTATTCTACCAGGACTGATTTCTTTTCATAATATATTTAATATAATAAACTTATTTCCAAATATGCTATGTTTATTCTTAAGCTTCCTAGGTATTAGTTCTATGGTGCTAATAATAGAACCTAGTAGTTCTGCTGCCTTCTTCCACAGTTTTCCCTACACTACAAATGCAAGCACAGCATATTTATTTTGCCAAGGAACCCTCATAATCAAGTATACATGTTTATTTTTACAAACTCAAAATCCCACATTTTTAAGTGGAAAAATAAGAAAAATGTAGCTTTAACTTTTAGAAATACAATCTAATACTGCAGAAAAGAAGATTCAAATCAGAAAAACGAGGAATAAAACGATATTATAAGAAGTGAACCCAAGGGACCACAAACAGACTGAACCATTGCACTTGCTCCATTTACATTTGAAATAAACAGTTCACAACAATACCAGAGGAACATAGAACATTTTATTAACAGACATAATAACAGGAAACAAGGGAAAAGCAGTTCCCTAGAAGCTCAAATATCTTCCATGGATGTGCAAGATCTCAGCAAATTATAAATTAATCAAAAGGACCAAAAAGGGCAAACTAACAGAATATTGTCCTGACTTTACAACTCTTTCATAAAAATACTGATCAAGTACAGAACACAAACCCTTTTCAGCCTTTTGCAATCAACTAAAGCTGCTTTTCAGACAGATGCCCCTTTTAGCCAGAACTGAGGATGATGCTGGCCTTGTTAAGCCAAGGATCTCACTGACTTCAAGCAAACTTATGGCTGTGCAATGTCTCTTACACTGGGTCACCAGTTCACAGTGTCCACATTTACTTCACTGCATCTGAATTTTAAAGTTCAGACAAGTCTGAGTCTGGATGTTTTCAACAACTGCTTGAAACAACAGATTCTCTGTAGAGCAGATTCATGTTTGAAGAGCCATGCCAAAGCTAGAGCCATGCCTAACTAGGGAATTAACCACCTTCCAGTACCACAGATCATCCTTATGAAGCAACAAAATCCAAGGCAGATGATTTTGCTGCAAACAGGCACCCTCTTGAAAAACAGGTGCCATACAGACACTCCAAATGAGGTCAAGAGCAAACAGGCCTGAGTTAAATTAAGCATTAAACAACTGAGTCACCTCAAAAGCATATGAAGGATGTATTCTTTAAAAAATAATCTTTTACTACCCTTGTTCAATCTTACAAACATGTGTCAAAAATATTTGTCTTTTGAAGGTGGAATTAGCAGAAGTTGGCACCTGCAGAAAGAGACAGGCACCACCAGCAAAAGGATAACAAGCCTTGAATTTTTTTTATGTTACACAACTTTATGGAAAACTTTGTGGCTTGCCAGTTCAGAGAATAGATGAAACAGAAATAAAGCATTACACTGAAGCTAAACTCAGCATGCCCTTAGGATTCCATCAGAAAGCACAGTATAGAAATCCTGCATGTATTCAAAGAAAATTTGTAAGAGAAAAGTGAAAAAGATTTTCTTTTCAACTGCATTAGCTTACTTTGATTTCTCTTCTCCATGAATGTATCATTTTAGCTTCCAGTAAAGACTGCCACACAACTAGCTCTTCAAAGATACTTCCAACAGATAACATAAATTTCTCTTGCTCCTAACAGCCATGAAGAGGTCTCCTCAGCTGTAATATTCCACAAGAGACTTGAATGGTTTGGGTTGGAAGGGACCTTAAATATCACCTGGTTCCAAACCCCAGCCATGGGCAGGGCTACCTTCCACTAGACCAGGTAGCTCAAAGCCCATCCAACCTGGCCTTGAACACTGCCAGGGAATGGGACATCCACAGCTTCTCTGGGCAGCTGTGCCAGTGCCTTGCTACCCTTACAGTATTTTTCCTAATATCTAATCTAAACCTACCCTATCCCAATTTAAAGCCACTGTCTCTTGTAACATCAAATGCTTCTATTAACTGCTCCACTGCCCCCAGCTCACCTGTAGCTGGAATCAAGGTTTTATCCATGTGTCAGAGTGGAATATGCTCCCTACTCCAGCTGAGAGGCTGATGATTACACCCACTACCTACACAAAAACTGTCTATTTGCATATTTTAAGGAATTCTATTCACCATATAACTTCATGAGCAGCAAGAGCAGGAATGGTAAGTATTGCTCATACTTGCAATATTCTCCTGCAGCTGTGCAGGAGCCACAGGAGGCTGCACACTCAGCTGGCGGGGGAGCAGCACTTTATGCACTCATAAAACCCTGTGGTGTTCCAACATAAATTAAAGACAAAATCATAACTTGTAAAAGGCAACATTGTTATTATTATTCCCACTGATTAAACAAGAACAAAGGTGGCCTGTGATCAATGCTAAGATCAAAGTAAAGTTTGAAGAGCAAGAATATTCTGATAGAATACTAGATAGAATTCTATCTAGTATTCTATCAGAATACTAGATAGAATGTGGTGAAGTATTCTATCTATAGATAGAATACTTCACCACAAGAAAGGTCTTAACATGGATTCATAAAATACAGAAGAGGAATTAACACATTCCAAGCAAGTCTCTGCTATCAAGTGACCTAGCCATAGCCCTACATATATTGGTTAACAGCAGTATTTTAGAGTCTCCCAATAAGGCTGAAAAATACTTAAACCTAAATTATGAAATCTTATTTTAATTCAAGAAATCCATTTTTTCCCCAGACAACAGGGACGGCAAAGAAAACATGACTCCCCAGCTGAGCTGCGACAGCACGTCCACACAAGGCTGCGCGTCTCCCATGTACAGCATGTATTTCCTTCCTGGAATTGAAGTAGGAGAGACATGAGCCCCATCAAAACACCTCCATCAGCTTTGAATAGTCCTGAAAACAATAACGAGGCTGTCAGAGAGGAACATGCAACTGCCCTGTCTGCACACAGGGTGGGTGCAGTGCTGCACCTCCCAATGGAGGGCTCAGGGAGATGGGACAGCACAGGCACTGCCACGTGCTCCACTGGGAGAGCATAAGGGGTCAGGGAAAACATGAATATTACACACAGCCCAACAAGGGAGGAGAATCCCAGTATGACAAGCGATACCATCAAATCCCATGCACACCTGACAGAACAAAGCTGCATCAGAGGGCTGAGGTGTTCAAAGAATCCCAGAACGGGTCACAGTTGAAAGGGACCACAGTGGTCATCTGGTCCAACCTCCCTGCTCAAGCAGGGTCATCCCAGAGCACACGGCACAGGACTGCATCCAGACAATCTTGAAGGCCTCCAGTAAGGGAGGATCCACAGCCTCTCTGGACAATCTGTTCCAGTGAACAGTCACCTGCACAGTAAAGTTCTTCCTCATGTTCAGATGGAGCTTCCTGTGCATCAGCTTCTGCCCATTGCCTCATCTCCTGGTGGCTGGCACCACCAAGCAGAGCCTGGTCCGTTCTCTCGGCAGCTCCCCTTTAGATACTTATACACATTAATGATGTCCGCTCTCAGTCATCTCTTACCGAAGCTGAGCACTGCTCACGAGGTTGTTGCACTGGTATCTTTTCCGAGACCACTCCTATGGAGCACACTGATGCCCTGCGTGCATACCCAGCATCTCCATCTTTCGCTGAAGGCACAAGGAGAGGAAAACCCTCCAGGGGGTCAGCGCTGGGATCCTCCAGCCCCCGTGGCACCTCAGGGGAGGTGCATGCACCTCTCTGCCCACCCAGGACAGGCCCCCGAATTCCTCCGGGCACTGGAGCGAGGGGCAGGCAAGGACAGGGGGAGGGAGCGGGACAACCCCCCGGTGCTCGGGGACAGGGCAGAGAACAGTGACAGGTCAGAGAGGATCCGCGGGGCACGGCGGCACCTACCGTGTACTCCCGCACTTGGCTGTGGAAGTTCTGCTCCCGGATCGTCACCTCGTCCGCTTCCATCCTTCATAGTACCGCAGCCCCCGCGAGCAATGGCGGCCGCCGCCGCCGCCGCGCTTGCTCCTGCCCCGCCGGCGACGAGCGGGCCACCATGGCCGGAGGCAGCCCGGCTGCTCCC
>VZTN01007777.1:56212-83692 GCA_013400515.1 Erpornis zantholeuca | reverse complement strand
CTCAGGCCAAGCCGGCTCCCGCCGCTCGCCCCGGAGCCCCGGCTTCGCCCGCCGCTGGGAAGCAGCGGCCCAGACTGGTGTCGGCACCGACATCGGCAGCCCTTGAAGCCCCCTCAGCCGCCGCAGCCACCTCGGCGCGGAAACGGGCCCTGCTGGAGGCCAACGAGGAGGAGGAGAAGGAGATCCGGCGGCTGGAGCGGCAGCTGGGGCTCGGGAAGCGGCGCAAGAAGCAGGAGGGTTCCGCGGCCGAGCGGCTGCCGCAGAGCTTCCTGCGGGACGGGCTGGGATACGTGCTGGGAGCGCTGGGCACACGGGCCGGGCTCAGCCAGCTGTGCGAGAGCAGCGACGAGGAGGAGCAGGAGAAGACCCAGCCGGGGCCGCGGGAGACCCAGCCGGGGAAGGAGGAGGAAGATGAGGACGAGGAGGATGGTGAAGATGAGGAGGATGGTGAAGACGAGGAGGATAATGAGGACGAGGAAGCTCAGGAAGACGCCTCAGACCCTGAGGAGGAGGATGACGCGGAGGGACAATGGGAGAGCGAGAGCTCGTCCCCTGAGGACGGCGGGATGCCAGAAGCCAGCGAGCCCTCGAGCGAGGAGGAGGAGGCACAGGTAGGATGTTCTCCTCAGATAGCACAGACCTCTTTCTGAAAGCACGTCCCGCAACCTGAACATAAAGCAGAGTTGGATCGCCGCTGTTAAGCACAGGTATTTGCTGTCCAGTTGGGCCATGTGGAGTGTTGTCCTGGTTCAAAACAGCTGAACTGTGCTGAGTGCTGACCTGAGGGGTCTGCCAGGTCCTAGGGACGCTTGGTAGACATGGAGGGGAGAGTTCTTCAGTCAGGCTGGTGGCAAGAAATACCCTCCGGTACAAGGCATGTGCGGGCTCTATATGTGTGAAATCTGCAAATAAAAGGAGCTGCCCTGGCATTCAAGTGCAAGAATATGATTAACCCTTCTGTAAAGATAACCTGTGTTGAAATTAACAGCGGTTACACATCGAAATGTCACTTTCTGAACGATTTCAGAGGTTCTGCCAGTATTAGGTCTTGTTGAATGGGTGGAGGAGAGGAGGTCACACGGGTCACTTAGCCCTCATGAGCCTAAACTTAAACTGTTGCTGATAAAACTTGAGTAAAACCAAGACCTAAGATGTCAGGTTTTAATGACCATAACTTAAAGAAAATTTTATATATAGGGAAGAGGGGCTTTGCTGCTGTCAAGTTTGTCATAAAGGGTAACTTTTTGACTGCTTCCTTTCTGCCTGTTGTTCCTTTGGCATTGATTATTAGATGGTAGGTTAGGTATTTTAATCTTAAATAGCAATCTATATTTGTGTTCAAGTATTTCAGATACTGGTCTCATTTGATACCTTGTTTTCTTTTCCTGGTAAGAGTGATAATCACAATGCTACAAAGTATGTTCCTCCTCAAATAAGGAAAGCTCAGGAGACAGTAGATGACAAGAAAAGAGAAGAATTGGGAAGACTGAAGAAAATGGTGAATGGCCTCATTAATAGGTAATGTAATAAGGAAAGTCATTAATCTTTCTGGATCAGCGTGACAGTGCTCATCATTCAAACCCAGGTGGCAAGGATGTGACTTTTCTCTTCACAAACTGATTTTAAGTTGGCAATCATGTCTGCTATTGTTAAGAATAATTATCTTTATTGGTATAAATTCTTCAAAGTTAGTCATTATAGATGTTGAAAAATCTAGAAAATAAATTTAAGATTGGGCTGAATTCCACGCAGCAGTTGCCTGCAAGTGCTAATTATAATTCACTAAGTGTCCAGTGGAGTATGCTTATAAAAACCTCAGAAGAAAACAGGTTTTGGGTTGTTTAAGGGTTTTTTTTTAATTAAATTAAGTTTTTGCAACACTATGACTGAGAAGGAGCAACCCTTCATAGGTTAAAGTACTGAAGAATAGAAAAAGTAATTAACATTCACTTCAATTTTAGAGTGTTTTTTAAATAAAAAAATCTATTGGCAATTTTCATCTGTTACCTGTAAAATGCAGACTTGAGTTTGTTCAGTCATTAGAAATTTAATATACCATATGTGTTAAAGTATAAATTATTTTCATACTTAATTTCTTCAAAGACTGTGATGTCCCACAGTTAAAATTGCCAAAACTGGTCTGTTTTCTTAAGAAATCTGTTCAGTGTGACAGTAAGCAGATTGACAGTGCTTTGTAAATACTGCTGCTAATGTGTTTTTAGATGTAGTGGGTTTTTTGTAAAAACCTACCCTTAAATTAAATGTACTATACCTTTTTAGTTTAGTAAACACAGAAAAATACAAAGGGTTCTTCCAGTCATCTTATCAATCTTCAATCTTTTCTTCTTAAGTCAAACTAGTTTCTCTAAAAAGAATAGTTGTTTGTTGGGTGAACTCAAAACTGTGGAACCGTGTAAGGAGAAGAAAGAGTGAACATTGGAATTTGTTTCTACATAGGCTGAGTGAACCAAATTTGTCCTCCATCAGTGGACAGATGGAAGAGCTCTACATGGCCAACAGCAGGAAGGACATGAATGACACTCTGACAGACATTCTCATGAATGCCTGCGTTACTGCAGTCGCCATGCCTGCCAGGCTGATGATGGAGCACGTTCTTCTGGTTAGCATCCTTCATCATAATGTAGGAATTGAGGTAATTCTTGTGCTTGGGACAAATTTTGTGTAATAATACATATTGTAGAGTGTTTTCCTTGATGTTTTTTTTTAATTACCTTGTAATTAAAAACCATGTGTCACTAACGAGCATCTTTAGTTGAGTTGCACCGGTGTTTTGTAGATTACTTGCAAGGCTTCCACAAGTGAAAGGGTCTAAATCTGTTGCTTTATCTGATTTTATTTCCTCCATGAGTTGCCACTGGTCAGTTATAAAACCATCATTTTTTCAGCAAAATCTTTCTGCATCCAGTAATCAAAAATTTTTAACCTTCAGCTTCTCTTCCATTTAATTGCACTAATCTATTTCTGTTCTCATGGATACATGAGGGCATTGTGTTTGAATTCTGTGTATCCAGAGAAGAAAAGTGTTACAATTGCAGAAAATGGTGGATAAACTTCTTTTCTAAGCAAATCATGCAAATCATCAGTGGAATTAAGTAGTTATAACATGGAAAAATAAAAACTTCAAAAAGCATGGCAATTTTTTGAGGGGATTTTGTTTTGTGTTTTTAAGTCTGATGAATGAGATAAAATCTCTCACCTAAGCTGATGCTGAAGCTACTAATGTCAAAGTGAAGATTTTAGCTGATTTCAGTGAAATGTCTATCAGGAAACAGTTGTTTCAGCAGTATGTTTCTATTAAATTGCTCTTTTTTCTTTCCCCCAAATCTCAATGCAAAAGATGTATTAATGTAAGTTTTTCCGTTTGTCACATGGTGGCCTGAATGCTGGTTCTGAAACCATATTAAATATCAGATGGATGCAATTACAGCAGCTTTCTCCACGTAGCCTTGGCATTAAACATTTTTTTGTACCTCTTTGCTGCTTGAAAGACAGTTCTGACTGCAAATATAATGTTTCTGTAAAATAAATATACAATGTGAATTACATGAAAGTGTGATAGTACAGCTGCACTGAAGATTAGGTTGAGCAATGCAGAAGTTGGCCCATGTTTATAAATGTGTGCAGCCACTGGATAATTAACCCTTAAGATGGTTAAGACTT
Organism: Erpornis zantholeuca; assembly: GCA_013400515.1. Classification (NCBI taxonomy): domain Eukaryota; kingdom Metazoa; phylum Chordata; class Aves; order Passeriformes; family Timaliidae; genus Erpornis; species Erpornis zantholeuca. Next base: position 80,011 of record VZTN01007777.1, on the reverse strand, counting down.
ATGAAGGAAGTCAGTACTGCTGCTGGGACTTCTGGTTTTCTTAAACACAGCAGATTTTGGAACAGTAATAATGGGTGAGAATCTTATTTAACAGCAATGTATTCATTACCTCCCTGTGTTTTGGTAGGCTTTCTAATCCCAGCCTTTAGCATCAGTTCTCTCTTCAGAAATAAATATATTCCAAAATTTATTTTCCTAGCTGTAGGAATATATAAAATATATCTTTTATATTTTATATAAAAATATAAAATACAAATTATATTGTATTTTGATATTTGATATATTGTATTTTGATATTGACAAATATCTAAGAATCATTCCCATCTCAAAGGCATTTTAAGCTCATGTTCAACATTTGTGAAAACTTGGTATTTTGAGGATTTTTTCACAATATTATTTTTTATCCTTCCCTTAAGGATTTTGTTCTGGAATGCCAAACTGAGCAATGCCTTTGGTTTTTGACATGCAGCTTTTCCCAGATTATTGACTAGCAGTAACAGCATGCTAGCCTGACAGCTGGAAAAATGCTAATATGTGTCCATGAAAACTATGTAAACAAATGCTGATGTATGTATACTGTAGGTTCATAGTGCTTGTTTTTCTTGCACAGGCTTTAAAAGGCAACTGGATGTCATACATGAGGTGTAAATGACATAGGCTTCTACAAAAACGTCAGACCTCTTAAATATTTTGTGTATGTAAATGTAGAACATCCATATTGGTTAAGTGAAGCAACAATATTCTTTAAAATTAATAGTAGCAGTGACCCAAAAATGAATGTTTTGCAGATGTCTGTAAAATCAACTTACAGTTAACAGCTGGTGGGTTTTTTTCTTTTTTTTTCCCCTTTATGGAATTGTTGCCAGGTTGGTGCTCACTTTTTGGAAGCTGTGGTGAAGAAATTTGATGAACTCTGTAAAAGTGATGCTGAAGGGAAAGAATGTGAAAATCTGCTTGCCTTGATTGCTCATCTGTACAACTTCCATGTGGTTCATTGCCTGCTGATCTTTGATATTCTGAAAAAGCTTGTTAGCACTTTCACTGAAAAAGAGATTGAGCTGATTTTGTTCCTTCTGAAAAATGTGGGCTTTTCCTTAAGAAAAGATGATGCACTGGCTTTGAAGGAACTGATCACTGAAGCCCAGAGGAAAGCAAGCACAGCAGAGAAGAAATTCCAGGACCAGACTAGGGTATGTGTTTGTTCTAAAGATTTTATATTCTCAGCAGACTGTAATAAGTACTCGGATACATAGTTTAATTGACAGAAACATTTTCTACATTCTATTTATGTTCTAAATTACCATTAGTGTGAAATTCAGTTATTTGCATTCTTCTTGCCTGTCTTTCTGCATTAGTTCTTAGGACACAGACACCGAAATGCTTCTGATAGGTGAGACAGGGCTCATTTGTATCATATGCAATGGACAGTTTTTCTGTTTCATGATACTTTGTACACTTCCAAAAATCGTCACTGAGGCATGGTGTTTAGCAGATGAAGCTTGCACACAAATTAATATAGTAGGGGTTAAAATAAACTTGTACACAAATTAATATTAATAGTGGGGTTAAAGTAAACATGTTGTATTTAAATTTTGATGTATATTGCCAGCTGAGCTGCTTATTCTCACAGAATAGTAATTTCCAAGTACACTCTTCTACTTTATTTAATAAACCCACAGCACACAATCCACAGAACTGTTTCTTTTCCCAATAGGTTCGTTTTATGCTGGAGACTATGCTGGCACTCAGGAACAATGACATGCGTAAGATCCCTGGTTATGATCCTGAACCTGTCGAGAGACTCCGCAAATTGCAGAGAGCGCTGGTGAGAACTTTCTTGGCAGCTGTAGCCTCGTTATTCTTAATCCAGGAGTAATTATTTGTATTGGATGTCAGCTTTCTTGGGGATTTTTTGTTTTGTTTCGGGTTTCTTCTTTGACAGAGAGGGCAGTTTGTCTGGAACAACCCTGTATAAAAGGGGTGAACGTAATTTATCAGTGCAGAATGTGTATATCAGGATAAAAGGCCAGGCAAAAACAAGCTAGGTAACCTAGTTCTGTAGGATTTCCTCTCTTAAATTTTTTCAGTCCTCCTGATATGTTCTATACTCTTTTGTTGAAAATTCTTATTATATTCAAAGGGTTTAAAGTTTTTATTTGAACTGTGCAATACATAAGGCCATTTGTTGTCATTTTATGTAATCACAAGCGTTCAAAAGGAAAATCATGACCAGAATGTAAGATGGTGCAATGAAAGCGTCATCTGAATTCTAATCAAACTTTGTGATTGGAAAATGTCTACTTTTTAGATTAGTATCTCTTTTTTCAAATAAAAAACCCAAGAGCTTCTACATGTAGATTTATGCAACATTATGCATTTAAAAAATTACAGCATGTGGGAAACTTGTAAATTCTTTTCAGGTTGCTGATTGAAACAAAGGTTGGGGAGACCAAAGCATGGGAAGACCTTTCTGGAGATAGGAACTTGTACATTTAAAGTTTTTGTTTAAAAATCATTTTAAGTAATTAAAGTATTTGTTGTTTTCTGTAAGAAAAGAAGTTTCAAATAAAAGCTTTTGTGTTGGTTTTAATTTTTGTTTTGTTATTCAAGGTTCATAGCAGTGGTTCAGGAAAAGACACTGAGCTCCGTGTGTCCCTGGAGTCTCTGCTCAGTGCTGACCAGGTTGGTCGCTGGTGGATCGTAGGGTCATCCTGGAGTGGAGCACCAATGATCAGTGATACAAAAAGCCAGGCTCAGCAAAAGCTACATGTAGGAAAGGTAAATCCAAATTTTAAGTCTAAGTGTTTGTGATCTTCTGAAGATTTTTCATACATGTCATTAAGTTCATTTCAGAGCCCACCAAAAAAAAACCTTCATGTGCTCTGGTAAGACCAAGCTTTTGGGCTGTAAATTCTTCTCTTAGGTTTTCTTAAAACATTGTACTCATCTGCTTCAAAAGAGCTGTTACTACAAATATGGTATAGTTTGTTTTTTCTTATCCTTTGGAATGGCTAAGGTGAAAGAAGAGACTTAAGAATGGATTTGCTGGTAGGAATTCTGACAGGTTGTGGTGTCTGTGGCATATATCCAAGCTGATTCCAAAAGTAATGTGATGAGATGGTCATGGTGAATTACTTATATTGGAGAAGCACGTCTTAAAATTAATTTGCACAATTAAAGTAGATTAAAATGTATTTCCATAGTTGAAAAAGCTCCTGATGATAACTCAGCCTCTGGACAAAAGCTCAGGACCTTTGGATTGGTGATTCATAGTTTACTGGAGAGCTTCATTGATGGTGTTACTTAAGGCTGTACAGAAATAACTTTTTTAAGGCAAGCATAACAGCATATAACTTTATTTTCAGGTGAGTTCAAAAATAATGGAACTTGCTCGTAAGCTAAGAATGAACACTGATATCAGGAGAAGTATTTTTTGTGTCTTGATGACAAGTGAAGACTTCATGGATGCCTTTGAAAAACTTCTGAAGTAAGTACAGACTAGCACGAATGACAGCCCAGAACTAAAAATAGCATTAAATGGCTTTAAATACAGTATTTCTGTTCTGGGCTTAAATGCATTTAGTTGATAATACAATTAAAAGAAGTGCATAGCTAGGGATCCACATAGGGTAAAAGGGTAGGAGAAGGGACCAGAACCCTGGTGTAAGCATTAGTGGGGGCAGGCAGAACTGACTGGCACTCAGAGGAAAGGGGTAGTCCCCGTTCCTGTCACTCCTGGCTGTAACTGATTTGCAGCATCTTTTGATGTAAGGAGCCTGTGTCTTTTTGCATTGGAGCTGTGTATCCCAGCAGAGTAGATGGAAGGCCAGAAGCCCCTGAGGAACATCTCTTGGTTTTGTTGCTGGACTGCTGTAGTTTCTGTACTAGTGCCACTTCTTTGATTTCTTGCCACCTTGTTAAGCCATCTCTGCCCATACTTGCATCACCTGGTAGTGTTCTAGTACCTTCACTTCCCTCTTGCATAATTTATTAGCTTTGCGTTTGCTTCACATTAAGACCATTCCCCTTACCCCTTGACAAGCAGCTCTTCTGAAGATGTGATCAGGAAAAAGCTCAAACTAAGCTATTCCTTGTGTTTGTCAGAATATTAATTGTAAGTCTGTAGTAAGTGGGAGGGGAGAGATCAGGTCTGAACTTTTCTGTCGCAGCCTTGTAACTCAAGGGTATTGTCTTACCAGGATGGCATGCAATTATTTAATTTGCTTACCAAACCAAAACAGACTTTGTAATAAAGTCAACTAATATTTGATTAAATGCCACTTCTGCAAAACACAGCTTGGATTTAAGACTGGGATGGAGTCATTCCAATATCTTAATATGGCCTGTTCAATTAAAAGAAATTAGCTGCTGCTGCAGCTCTTGCCAAGACCTGGTAGCTCAATTTGCAAATTGGACTTGACTCTCATCTGTGCTATTTAAGCTAGTACACAAATCTGAATACATACAGACTTGGCAGAAAATCTCTCTGCAGGCTGCCTGGTGTGTGTTGGTGCTGATGTTTATACAGCAAAGTCAGAGAGAGGAATTCTTAAATCTGCCCACATCTGGCAGAGTATAATGGAAAGTACACAGATTTGTCAGTGAAGGAATTAACTTCAGTGTGAATAAGTGTTTCAGAGTGTATGGGAATTTGAAATCATGTGTTTGATGTCAGTCCCATGAGGAAGAGCATATAAAGAAATATTTTAACTGCTCTTGTTGATTTATCTGCTGCTAGTTCTGTAGCATAGTTGAGACATGGTTACATGATAATTTAAACTGTTTTAAATCCAGGCTGGTATAGTTCTTCTAGTACCTTTCCTCCTTACTGCAAATGAAAGTAATTAGCTTCAGCCAGAGCAGCTCCCTGAAGCAGCTCAGTGATTGCAGAGGTGTCAGTGAAGAGGAGGGCTGGGAACATCACTGGTGACAGAGGAGAGAGTGAGACTGGATCCTCTTCATCAGATGAAAGGCCACACCTTCACAAGCCACACTTTCACTCAGGAGGGAGAATGGATGCTGCTTAAGTTTGATGGAGAGGCAGTTTTTGAAGTTACTTTGTTGAGATAAAGAATTTGAGAAATTTTCCATCTCAGAAAATACTGAGATACTCATAAAAAGCTCAGCTATCCTATTGGAGTGAGATGTATAGTTAAGGATGAGTATCTACCAATCTCATTGTATCTACTAATGTAATTTGAACTGACTTTTAAAAGGGGATTTAAGAGTTGCTATTTTTGATCTAAAGGCTATGATAGTGCTGGGCTTCAGCTGATGATAGCTAACCTACGTGGAGGCAAGCTTCAGCTGGTGATAAATAACCTACTTCAGAAGCAGTTATCCCATTTACAGCAGGATCAAGATATACAAGTCCATGGGAATACTGTAACTCATGAATAATTGAATCAGTGAGGTGGTTGCACATTCTTTATAAAGAATATCAGGCTTATGAAATCTATACAGTTTTATGGTGAAGTCACTGGTTTATCACTCAGCAGTGAAAGATAGTCCAGACTCTTAAATTTTAGATGTTTAGGAATTCTAGTTCTGTGAAGAAGTTNTAAAAAAACCTTTTATTGCTCTGAAATCAGATGGAACTTGGCTGATGGGAGAGCAGGTGGGTTATGACAGACAAAGCACTTACAGTACTGACCCCCTCTTGGAAGAGCAGACTTTGAACTTTTCCTTGCTTATTAGCAATCAGCTAGAAATCATCCCAGATTTTCCTGCTGTAGAACTTTAAATTCTGGGGAGTTTGGGCTGAACAGCAGTGTTTTCTCAGTTAATCTGGTGCATCTGTGGTCACATGCAATGCAGATGCTTGGAGGTGTGTACAAAGGAGGGATATTGGCATCAAATGATGACCAACTGCCCTACAGACAGTAGGGCAAGTTCCAGTGGAGACAGACTTGGTTAGAAAGTACTCTTGAGTTGTACTAATGTCCTGTGAAACTTGAACTTGAAGCAATGAGAAGAATTTTGTTTGATATTTTTCATATTTTAATATGACACATTTTTCATTTTAATTGGTTTTAATGCTGCCAAGCATTTGGCAGCACTAGGAAGTTAAATCATATTACTCACAGACCAGGTACACTGTGAGTTAGTTACCATTCCCTGCCAGCAGTGTCTCTCTTTTAGGCTGGTCAGTGGTTGGGGTGGGAGGGCTGCTCAGTCCTTGGCCTTCACATTGGGGCAGCCAGCATAAGTACTTGTAGATACTGTTTTCTTCAGGCTTTTTTTTTTTTTTTAAGGTGTTTTCAAATCGCTGACTCTAGCCTCTTAGGCTACTGTCAAACAAAAATGAATTTCAGCATGGAAATCATAACCATATCACTTAGCATGGATTTGACCCAGAAAATTAAGAAACATACTACAATATTTTCTTATCCCTACTAAGTACCACAGAAGTGAAGGACATGTATTCTCCAAATAGGCTAACACCAGTCCAAGGGCTGGTTTTTCTCTCATGACCATAAGTGTGAGATAATCACAGTATTGATTAATGACACCCTGCATTTCTTGTTTCACTGTTTAACACTGGTAGTGCTAACTGTGGGTGCAATGCTCCTGCTGGTACCTCTGTGCCCTCTCTTCTGTTCATGGAGAGCTGCAAACATGGAGTGGGATACCTTTCCTTCTCTGGGCATTCATAATACTTTTTATCATTCCACTTTTCTTTCTTGAGGTCTGGCTTTTGCATCTACTCCTTTAACACAAAAAATGCTTCAGCATTTCCACAGTGCCATACCAAGATACTCATTTAGCCAACACTCTTATAGGTTGGAGTCCATTAAGAGTTTTAAAGATTTCACAGGTACTTTGTAAGAAGTAAAATCTAACGTGATGTTTGGAGGTGTTTTAAAGTATTGCTTTCAGATGTTGACTGTAGCTATTACTCTGTGTCAGTAAGTTTTTCCTTACAAAATGATTCTCATTTTCTTGCTACATTTTAGGCTTGGACTGAAAGATCAGCAGGAGAGAGAAATAGTTCATGTCATCCTTTACTGCTGCTTACAGGAGAAGACATTCAACCCCTTCTATGCATTTTTGGCTAACAAGTTTTGTGGATATGAAAGACGGTTTCAGGTAAAAACAATTCTGTTGCTTCATTGGTTTAGTGTCATAATTGTGGTTAGGAAGACATTACTGAATACCTGAAAATGGATGCAGACATGTTAGGATCTTGATCCCAGGAAAAATTCTGCTGGTATAGCTAAGCATTCAGTAAGGCATACACATGGTCAGATCTGAATAGGAAATAAAATAATTACTGCTGAGGGTTTTCTTTCTTCTGTTTTATGCATTTTAAAATAATTGGAACAGTCTGATCAAGCATTACTGTTAATTAACAGAGGGCTTATAAAGAATAGAAGGTCAAAAGGTTTGTTGTGTTGTTATTCATTTAAACAGCCACTTGATTTGTAGGATTATTTATTTACCTTTGACCCTTAGGTGACATTTCAGTTTAGTATTTGGGACAAAATCAGAGGTTTAGAAAACCTGTCAGCTGCTGCCGTCTCCAACTTGGTTTCACTGCTGGCTCACTTAATAAGGACAAAGTCACTGCCACTTTCAGTTCTCAAGGTTGGTTTGTTTTCTTTTCAACTCCTTCTGTGTTTTCCCTGCATTTGCTAATTCTGTGGAAGGTGTATTTTCTCTGTTACCTATCTAGTACTTCAGCTCATTATGCTAAGAGAAACTTGTTTTAAAATTATGAAATTGTTCCAATTGATTATGTTAATGCTGTCATTTGGGGAAAGGGGAATGTGTGGTGACCCAGGCATAGAGAAAGTCTACATTTCTTTGTCTAGAGCAGTTGTAAGATTATTTCCTTTACTGTATCCAGAGTTGGAACTGAGGCCCCTTCATTAACAGGCTTTGCCAGTGGATTTTGTGCTGTGGTTTTTAGCTGATGTTGTTTTTATTAGACAAGAAAGTGCTGAGTAGATTTCTTGGATTTCAGAATGGGAAATCCACAGAATTCTATTAGAAGAATAACTGAAATGTATTAAACAGGCAATTAAATGGATTGTCCCAAGTACTTACAAAGTATTTATCTAATTGAGAAATTACATCTGGTATTCTGGTACCAGTAGATTTCTATTCCTTAGAAGGTTTTTTGCTTTCCTTATTGATTAACTTTTGGAGGCAGCGTTCTCAGGTAATTATTCTGTGCTAAACTCAAGGCTCAGTAGATGCAGAGGCCAGTTGGTGTGCTAAAAGCTTTTCATTTAGAAGAGAAGACCAGCTTTTTGAAATACTTGAATTAATCTAATTCTCCTTCTCTGTCTGCCAGGTAATTGAATTCAGTGAACTGGACAAACCCAAAGTCCGTTTCTTGCGACAGGTATTAAGCACACTGTTAACCAAAGCAGATGAGGAAGAACTTACTGACATTTTTATGAGGTAAGTGATCCCTGACATCTCCAGAGAATACTTGTTGAGTAGTAATTAAGAAGTTTGCCTACTTTGTTTGGAATTACATTGTGTCTTTTCTACACATCAGCCCTCCATCTCTTAAAATGTGAGCTTTCCTGGCTGAGTGGGGGAAGTGTGTCATTTGTGCATTGGTACAGGCTCTGATAGAGATGCAGCTTTAAGAAGTGGTAGCATTTTGGTCATAGGATTTTCATGAGCAGAGCTCTGTAATTGCCTGTTTCCCTTATGGTGCAGTGGGGTTCACTCTGCCAGCAGTCATTGCTAGGAGGTATTTTAAGAAGGAAAAATAAAGTTATATTAATGAGGCAAAGGTTTGGGTTTTTTTTAATGGTTTTTTTTGTCAACATCATCTGAAAAAACTTATTTTTGATATGGATCAGGGTTGCCTGGAGAGGCTGGGAGATCTCCGTCCTTAGAGATGCTTAGGACTTGAGTGGATAAGACTTGCAGTGTCACATAGTTAGACAAAAGTAGGTGATGATGTTTCAGCTGTCATGCAGCAACACAAGGAAGCTTGAACACGGTGTTTGCTTTGTTTTTTCCTGTAATGTAATTGTTTACATAAAGCAACTGCGAGGCTGCAATGTTCCATTCTATTGTTGAGGGCCAGCTGTATGTCAAGTGTTCGGGCTGTTTGCCAGACCAAGGTAGATTTGGTAATTTGAAAGCTTCTTCAATAAAACTTCTTTTATAGGTGGGATTTTTTTAAACAGCTCTAATGAAGAAGATTATAAAATTAAGAAACTTCTTAAACGGGAGAAGACTAAATAATATTTTTGATCTGTATCTTTACAGGGTATCTGACAACCCCAAACTGGGAATGCTGCGGGAAGGCTTGAAACTCTTCCTTACCCACTTCTTACTGAAGCATGCACAAGCCCAAAAGAGTGCTGAAGAAGCTAGCTTGTTAAAAGAGAGAGTGGAACTAGCAACCAAGGCTTTGGAGGCAAAAGAACCCAAATTGAAACTATAGTTCTGTTTTGTCTAGTAAAATATACAGAAAAACCGAGCTGGGGCCTTTCAGACCTAAATAATTGAGAATAGGGAGAGCTGTGTTACTCTAAGGGAACCATTTTTTAAATATAAACAGTTACTTTGCTCCACATGCTAGTTAGAGGTTTAAATGAAGGGGATGCAAGGCCTTTTTGAAGAAAGGGAAAATGTAGTTTTGTCATAAGTGCTTCATGTTGATGGTTGGTATCTGGAGAAGAGGGTGAATTTCTCTTCTATGATACTCTGACATTTTGCAATGCATATTCTAACCTTCCATTTAAAATAATAAAAGAAGCAGCCTTGATAGAGGCTTTTAATAAGGAATCATGGTACTCACCTGAAGAAAGGGGCCACTAGATGGCACAAGCACTGGTGAGTCGGTTTGAGAAGAAATCAACTTTTTTCTTAAAGTGTTGGAAGTTATTTGCTAATTCTGTGAATTGATTCCCTGACCATGGGTCAGGAAAAGGTCTTCAGTTGGATTCAAAGCTGTAGCAAAGCAACTTGAAGATCTGTCTTTGCCCAATTATATTGGGTTTAGAGATCACAGCATAGTTTTATGGCTTTTTAGCCTGTTTTTCACAGCTTTAGAATTGGAGTTGCTGAATCACTTGTGTTAATCAGATTTTTCTAGACATAAACAATATTATCAATATGAGTCTTTGAAGGAGAGAATACCTCCCTTAAGAGTTTGCTCACATTTTTCATTTGGATGCTTAAAAAAAAATAGGCACATTTTGTTCTGTGACACCCTGTTAATGGTTTGTTTCTTTTGTCACCTTACCACTACACATTAAACTGCCATTTTTCTAAATGCTTTGGTGTTTGTGTTAGCTTTACTCTGGCTGGCCTGGCAGGGAAGGAATGACCTTAAACTGGGTGGAGGGGGGAAGTACTTTTTTGTCTGCAATGTGCATCTGTGATCTGCCTGTGCTGGAGTTGTCAGCCTTATTTCTGTAGCCAGACTTGCCTCTAGTGTCCAATGGACACTTATGGTACCTCCCAACTGCCCTTGATACCAATTGATCTGTCCCTGTTGGGAAAATTTATTTCTTGATCAAATTCTTGAACATAGTATACTCTGCTTGCTGAGGTGTACTGTTTTCAGGTGGAGAAGTTCTTCTTCCTGCAGTCAGGGGAATGTTTTTTCTCACCTTTCTTCTAGAGGATAGGGTAAGTTTTAGCAACCAAGATGTTCTGGGAGCAGAGAGACACACTTTCAAAATCATGGGTTACCCTAAGAAGTAAATAACAGAAGAGATTACAATCAAAAAACCAAAGCAAGATGCCTTTTTCAGCCTGTTTCATACCACTGGTAGCTTTTAAGTGTACAAAAGTGGAAAAAAATTATTATGGTATTTTCTAAAATTCATACCAGTTAAGAGAAGTGTGGGCAGCAGCAGAATTGATGCTATTTTGGTGTCTACAAAAAGTCAAAACTTCAGGGTGTTTGTAAATATCTCCCCTTACAACCAACCATGCCAAACCTTGTATTTAAGGTTTGGAGTATGGACTCAGGAGAAGATCTGTAAGCCTCTAGAAAGTGGCTGCTGTGGAACACGTGGGACTCAGTGAGTAAAAATTGCTCTCCCTGCACTGCAGCAGCCACTTAAATAATTACCTTTTTCACAGGAGTTTAGGTGGACCCAGCGTGTCAACGTGTTGGTGGTTTCATAACACATAAATGGAAACACATTGCTCTAGCAAGGAGGTTGGGACAATTTTGCTGCTGGAGATAAATTTTGAATCATCTTCTTTAACCCAAAGGTGCCAGGCTGCCTGTCCCTGCCTGGTGTGAGTGCTTTGCTTGGTGATGAGAGCTGCCCAGCTTTGCTGCCACGGCAGGATTGCCAAGTGTTTGATGGGTGTCAGTATTCACTTGCTGCAGCTGCCTGAGGTGGTGCAATGCAGGTGTTGCTGTGCAATTAGAGGGGACGGTTTTAACCTTACAGTCAAAAATTACAACTGCTTTATTTTTTTACACCAAGACTTGTATTAATTATTATTTCTCAGAAAGAACTCGTATGTTTTTTTCAAAATTAATGTAATCAGAGCCATTGTTTTGTTTCTGAAGAAAACAGATTTTACCTGCCTGAGGCTTTTACATTCAGCAGATTAAAAAAAAAAAACAACACAGCACTTTTCCAGGAAAGCAGCAGAAAAACTCTGCCAGCCCACAGAGCTGTAGTCATGCTGAGGATGGGTTTTGTGGGTGATTCTGCACAAGTCCCATCCTGGCACTGTGATTCAGTGAGGGAATAACTGTCCAACAGAAATTTGACCGTTCCAAGATAAACGTGAATTCCTGAGTCTTGGATCTTGCCATATTTAACAATTTTTTCCATGGTCCCACTGGCCAGACTGCCACAGCTCCACAGAGGTGGAAGGCCTGGCAGAGTCTGCTGTTGATGGACATATGCATCTGCAAGCTGTTGCTTCCATGGTCATTACATTCCAAGGATATAATGCACATGTGGAAAGGAAAGCAGAGAGGATTTTGTACTTACTTATATGTGTATTTATATTAAAATACACATGCATAATGTGTTTTATAGGTGTTCTACATGTATGCTTCTATGTCTAAACATACATTATACACAATGTACAGTTTTTAAAAATATCATACTTTTAACCCTGGAGAATAAACTTGTCCTAGCAGTGCTGGCCCAGCCAGAGTCTCTTCTCCTTCTAGCAGGGCTGTAAGGTCTCTGTAAGAGCAGCAAGACCAAATGCTGGCAGTTGCCTTCCTGCAGGACTGCACACTAAGCACTGCCTGCCAGCAGAGGCTGCTGGGGAACTTACACCTGGCTGGGACACATTTTGCTTTGTCTGCCACAGAATGAGTGTTCAATAATATACACAAAATACAGCCCATTGAGATTTCTTCCTGTTGAGTGTTAGTCTGGCAGCCCATGGCAAACCCCTGTGAGAAATGATCCCTGATCATTCCAACAACAGAGATGCCATTTAAAATTCCCCAAATTCTTCCATAAAGCAGGTTTGGGAGAGTTGCTACTTAATGAGAAGGAAAGGACTTTGGACTGGTAAAAATACAATATGCTGGAAAGGCAAGTGGCTATGGTTGCAACACTAATCCTTACTCCTGCCAGGCCAGTGGAAAACACAGTGTGATTTGCTTTAGAAGCATTTAACAAAAAGCCGGATGTTTGATTTTTTAGCTGTGTAGCAGAAAATTTCAGTTCCCCCTTTAAACAGCACGATCCACTCCTAGCTATTATGGCTGCTTCGATTTTTCTTTTCTTTTGAGCTGGACAGCAACGTTTTAAACTTTCTCTGTTTTCTGTATCAAAATTAACAGGGCAGTGAAGTCTGGTTTTTAGCTTTGGCCGGAGTGTTATGCTGATAAATCATACACAAGTCCTTTTGGCAGGGTTTTAACACCACACCTGAACGAGCCAAGTATCTGCAGGGCTTTTTTAACTTGACATTTTTCCATTGTCCTGCACGCTGGGGATGAGGGGCTGATGTCAGTCGTGCTCCGAAGGCGCAGATGCAGTGGGGCTGCCCTGCCTGGTGCTGGGGAAGGTGTGCAACCCAATACTGTGCTCAGAGCACATCTGGGATCGTTTGGTTCCCATTGTTCTGTGGGTGAACTTTGCACATGAAAAGTTACAGCCCAGGAGCAGCCAGTGCACGACAGTGATTTTAGCTTAATAAATATGTGAGTGGCAACCCTAACACTCCAATTTTTGTTGCGTTGATCGTAATTGCAGCTTAGTGCCCAGCTACATCCCATGTGTGTGAGTCAATAGGTGACTTTTTCCTGCAGTTGATAAAGCAATTTTGTTTTCAGGAGACAATTTGATCCATAGGGTCGCTTTTAAAAGGCTGAGTGTACATTTTACCCAAGACTTGTTGGGTTGGACTGATTTCAGGGATTGTAGATAGAGATATGACTCTTTTACCATATGACACTTTTTGTGATTTCATCTCCTGGAGAAACATTCCTTCACCCTCCAGTAAAGCTTAGTTTAGCATGAGGCTTGCAGGCCTGCAAGCCCATATGAACCAGCTGTGCTATCCCCAAGTTCTGGTGTGACCTGCAGCCTTGCTTTAAAGCTAATTATAGTAGCCTTCCCCTAATTTAGATGTATGCACAATTCCAAATCAGATACCACATGGTTCCCCTAATAACACTTTAAGGAAATGAATGGGCATCTATCAAGAATAAGTTTAGGAAGAACCATCTGGCACCAAAAATTCCTTAAAACTTGTGTTCTAGGACAAAACAGTTAACACACCAAAATTAGCTGACCTCATGTGAATGGAGTGGAATTCACCTCCAAGTGAACTAAAAATGACTGAGTAATGTAACTAGAATGAGAGATACAGAGCAAAATTAAAACAGAGACCAGTTTTGAATGGTTCCATAATAGTCTTTTGTCAGTTACAGTGAAATCATTGTTTCATTTTCATAAATGAAAGATTTCCAAGCATGACACATTTTTCATTAGAAACTCCATTATGGACCTTTTATGGTTCGGATGGTAAGAGTACCCTCAAATCTCTCTGGGTGCATAGGCCCACATGGCTCTGGTGTGGAATAGCAGGGAATATTTTGGAGGCCCTGAAGCCACTGGGGAGCTGCCATTGGTTACAGCCAGGGGACAGAACAATATGTTTTTCTAGTATAGAGACCTGAGATATGCTTGGTGTCACCTTGGGGAAAAATAAGTCACCTTGATTGCATTTTCTAGACTTGCATCTTCACAAAACTATCTTTCCTCCTCAGCCAAATCCATAGGTTCTAGATAGGATTTATTTTTCCTCACTCCAAGTTCAAATCGCCGTTAAAATATTGGCCAGATGGTATTTACTTTCCAAATTTCCTTACTTTAGTGGTTTGAAACTGTGTGTGGGTGCCATGGGGATATTTGTTATGCTGGGAATAATGCAGGTACTGTGTAGCAGGGATGAGGAAATAGTGCAGAAAGGCAGGGACAACACCTGAGAATCCTAAACTGCTCCTGTGATCATAGAAACTGTGGAGAGCTTCAGTACTTCTTCACTTCAGAGCTTGAGCAGAAGGCAATAGATCAGCTCCAAAGCTGTTGTGGGTTTTGAATCTGTTCAAATCTGTTATCTGTGGTCTGAAATCTGTGTGAGAATCAGATCTGGAGAGACCCTAGGCCCATCTGTTCTTCTGGGCTGCCCTGTTCTTGGGATGCCTCACACCAGGTTTGTGAGTTTAAGGAGCCTTTAGATTGCTGAGAACTGGAGAAGCAAACCTTTATTCCTGGCCAGGTTTTTGACACCCTGATGGAAGCTGAGTAACACTTTCCCTCCAGGGAAATGGCCTCCTCCAGGGAGGAGCCAGGGCTACCCAAGGCTGACATGGAGCTGTCGGAGGCACAGGAGTGACAGGTTTTGCAGAAGAGCACATTTAAGACTTTTCGACATTATCCCATTTTCATCTGCTACCAAAATCAACCCTCAAGTATAACAAGTAGATGTAATTATCAGTCCTATACATGAAGATTTGGAGAGACAAAGGAGTGGGAGGTTCAGGTATCTTGCCATCTGTAGCTGATGGAAGATCTCTTCCTCCCATCTCCAAAGCCAGAGGAACCCATGAGGTTTCGGGTTTACTGCAAGAGTGGCACATTTCAGAGGCACAGATAGGGGATCTCTCCTCCATCATGGGCTTTCCATCACCTGAAACCTCCCACTCCACTGAGTGGAGTCTGATCACAGGCTGAAGAGTGAAAATGTGGATAGAACTTAAAAGTTTTATTTCAACAAACAATGCACTTATATGTTATTCCATCTCCTCCACAATCACTGATTGACTTATCAGGGGTTTCCAAGACACACAAAAAGGCAAAACAAGATGTTAAGACCAGCCACTTCATGAGGTGGAGGCTGAAGAAAGGTAAAGTAACTTGCAGACATTGTCTAAGCAGGTTATCTGCAGAACAGAGCTGAGTGCCTTGATGCTCTGAGCAGGAACATAGAGGCAGCAGATCACTGCCTCACATCACCCAAATCTGCTTCTCCCAGCACCCCCAGCTCACCCTCACAATACCATGTGAAATGCTATTAAACAGCTTAAAAATCCTCAGGCTGTGGTGAACTAGGCCCTTCAGATAAGTTGGGGGGCCGAGAGCATGGGAGCAATAAAGGGAGTGAAGAAATCTCTGAAGGAGGGTGAGAACTGCAGCAAGAGCTGGGAGGGGAGAGGGAGACAGCACAGACAGCAGGAACCACTGGCTGATGCTGCTGAAGTGTCATCTTAATTATCCCTGGCAAAAGAACAGTGATTAACATCGATGACTGTGGACAACCTTTATATAATTACTCATTAACATTTCTAAAATTGCACCTAGCTGCTACAGCAATACATGCTTTATAGATTCATCATGTTGAAGTCCAGAATCATTAGATGGTCTATGCAGGCCCCAGCACGCTGCCAGCCACTATTACACTGCAGAAATCAGCACCGGAGGTGGCTCGGCAGCTTCTGCTTGGCTCCCACGTCCTTTCCAGAAAGGCCATCCAGGGATACCAAGCCATGGACAATCTGCCCCATCCCTTGAAGTGTTGTTCTAAATTGAGATCAGGCCCTTGCCCCAGCCTTACATCAAAATCCATGCTGGCTGCTCGTTTTTTTATTATTATTTATGGAAATGGTACCCAGAGCCAAGCAGGGCTGGATGGGGACAGGAATTCTCTGTCCCCATCTCCTCTGTGCGGGAAGAGAGGAGGCAGCTGAATCAGGAACTTCTGCATTGTCCATCCATGCTCCCTCTTCAGACACGAGTCCCACCTGCCAAAAGGTACCATTGGCCAAGAACATTAACAGAAGTTCTATGAATAATAATTTAAAATAGTGGATTAATTAGAGGAAATTGTGATCTGCTTGCAAATTTCCTGCAGGCAGTAAAATGGAGCTAAGCCTTGCAGCTACAAAATTCATTGCAAGCCACTGCCTCTGCTGAGTTTTTACAAGAGGAAAATGGCATTGTTCTTCTCCTCTACTCATTTTAGAAACCAGTCCCAGTTAGACTAACTCAGCAAAATGTGGTTTTTTTCCAAAAGGAAGCGGAAAACCAAATTTTTATAGTAGCTTGTGATCAGAGAGAAAGCACTCTGATTTCCTATGTGTTGCAGGCGATCCCATTTCCATGCAAGCACTTCCATTTCCACCTAGGACTTACTTAAATTAAAGATTTTCTGTCCTCAGAGTAGGGAGAAGACAGTAAATATCTCCTTGGTCCACTGCCCTCGTAGAGAACTGTTTGGAAGAGACATTACACAACCCTCAAGCCCAGAAAAAATGAAGCAAGAAGTCCCAGAAACGACAAAACCACCTCTTCTTAATGTGGGACAACCTCAATTCACTCTTCCTGTCATTCTGCTTTCATGAGTATTGGTGAAAAATAAAAAATCTGTGTCACAGTTGCTGAGTAATTCTCAGAGTAATGTGCAGTTGGTATTTTACTCTGGCCAGATTAGACCTGAACCATTTTTGCAGGGTGGAAAGATTGTAGTTTGGTCACTACAAAACATCCAAGTGAGACTAAGGAGCTTGGGACATCCATCCCTTCCACTATTCGTCCTGTGTATTGTTTCTGGGATTCAATCAGCCTACCAAGAAGCTCCCTGTACATGACAGGAACAATGGCATGGCTCAGGAATTAACAAATAATGTTCCTTTCACAGCTGAAGCACGGTGTGGTTATCCTGGCACCCTCAGCGTTCAGGGGGAAATTTGGGAAAGGAAGAAGAGAGTCTATGCTAACATTCACTGTCTGGGGGCATTTCTGGTGTCACCTGGGAAGCCCTAGTGGAGCTCCCCCCGGCAGAGGAATCAGAACTGTTACAGGAATCAGTCTGGAAGGGTCCACGGGAGCGAGGGTGGCTGCCGGCACTCCCACGGGAGCAGCAGGCACACGGTGTGTCCACGAGTGTCCAGCCCCGCAGGCACGAAGAGGAGGAGTGTGAGAGGAGGAGGAGGAAGAACCGTGGGACGGGGTCTGACTGAGAGCTAGAGAAATCACTGAGAAAAAGAACATTAATCTCTTCGTTTTGGATGAGTGTGTAACAGTTTGGGCTTCAGAAATAATCAATAGTCTTT
The DNA here is from genome assembly GCA_013400515.1 of Erpornis zantholeuca. NCBI lineage: Eukaryota > Metazoa > Chordata > Aves > Passeriformes > Timaliidae > Erpornis > Erpornis zantholeuca. Next base: position 62,478 of record VZTN01007777.1, on the reverse strand, counting down.
CTGCTAGTGGAGTATTTCATTCCCAGCAGTTTCACGGAGAGTTAGAGAGAGATTATATATTTATGGTTTCCCATTTGAAAGACTTTTAGCAGGTTTACCTCGAACATATGGATCCTGTTTTGGTTCTTTTGTTTTAGCACTTAATGCTTGTGAAATTGCCAGTTAATGACATCCATCCCTAAACCATGCTGCTTTTTAAAGTAAAATGTCTACCAAAGGTCCGTGTTCATACTTACCACTTCTCGAACACGGCAATGAAAATTTTAAGAGGTTTATTACCTACTGTGTCTGGGGGAGGGAACCGAACGAATGATGAAATGACAAACAGAGGGTTAGATTAAAGCCCTGCCTGTGCTGGGTCTTGAGGCAACGCAACCCCAGCAACACCAATGGGGCACCCCGGGGTGGGGTGTTGGGGGCACCCAGGGAAGGGGTGCAGGGAGGCCCCACACTCGCAGGAAGGCTGGTGTGGGGGGAGGTAGGCTGGGAGCATGAGGCCCCTGGGGCAGGGGGAGGGGTGCGGGGTTCGGGGGGATGGAGCGGGGACACCCCGGAGCTGCTGCGGGGGGGCCCTGGTGCGGGCTCAGGCCGAGAGCGCGTCCCCTCCGCCCCCAGCCGCTGGCTGAGCGGGCTCGGGGGTGGTAACGGGGCCCCTTTGATACCTCCCTGCTGGGTCCCCCCGGCAGAGATCTCCCCCGGCAGAGACCTCCCCCGCCCGGGGCGCTCCGGGAACGGGCGCGGAGCCTTCCCGGGCCGAGCGCGGAGCGGAGCGCGGAGCGTGTCGCACACGCTACCGGCTCCGCTAATCACCCTGAGCCTTTGATTGCCCTGCACGTGTGGACGAGCCTCCGCACTTCAAAAGAGCGTGGGAAATCCTGATTAAAAGGCTTTTCTCCCCCATTGGGACCGACACCTTCTTTGAAGCCCTTCCAAGCGACAATGCAAACGCACCCAGCGCCAAAGGACCGTATCTATATTTTAAGTGACTTTAATTTCTCTTTCCCCCTCTTGCTCTCTTTCCCCCTCCTCTCCTTTCAGTTTTGGAAACACCTGGTAAGTTGTAAAATGATTTACGAAGTGAAAGTGTTAAATGAGGCCACCAGCTGTAAGACTGACAGAGCTTTATGAGTTTTATTAGGTGCCCTATTATGGAAAATAAACTTTAATCCGTCCATAAAAACAGAATCTGAAAAACATATTTGCCCTTGTAGTCTGGAACACTGAAGGTATTCTTGTGAGACGCTGGGCTCTAAAGAGATTAATTTTATTGAGACAGACACAATACACCGGTAGGACTTTGATACCGAGTCCGTGAATAGCTGCCTGTACCCGCAAGGCTGGTTTTCATGGTGCTGAGACAAGTTTGGACACACACCTCTTGGGCATACAGGATATTTCTGGCCCGATGGGGCACGTCTACCATCTTAATTAGTGTGTATTTAATTGGAAATTAATGACTGAGGGAAGATCTTTTGGGGGGGTGATTTCAGGTATCTCTTAAATTATCATTATTATTAATGTTGTTGTTGTTATATACACCATACATTATATTTCATTTACTGGTAATTTTTTAAGGTAATGTGTCCTCCAGACTGATACAGTTTAAACATTTTAAGGTCTAAATAGGTAAATGCTGCTGACAATGAGTAACTCGGCTGTGTCGCCAGGATTAGGACAGAGGAGACACCACGACCCTACGCGGGTGCCGTTCACCCACGAAGATGCAGCCTCAGCCAGCGATGTGGAAAACCACAGAGATACTCACGCCTTTATTTTTCTATCGCCTTGAAGTCTCCACAGCCTGTGGCCAAAAGAAAACCGTTTACAAATTTAAATCGGAGCCTTCGACGCGATCGTTTCCGTGCAAGGGAGTAGGTATAGGTCAAACCCAAATCGAGATTATCCCGATCAAGTTTCTTGACAGATGGGATCTGTTCAGATTTATGACATATCGTGATTTTTGGCGTGTCGCCTCGGGGCACTGAGTGTGCGGGGGCGATGAGCTGGTAATTACCCGCGTTACGCCCGGCTGCCACCTCCAGCCGCCCCACCTGAAGCTCTCCGTGGGAGATAAAGCTTTTCCTTTGTGAATCTCATCCCATAATCTCATGCATCCGCCAGCCTGAGTTTCACGGGGCACATTTTTACAGAAGCCGTTACAATGGACCACGCTGCTGGCTCATAGAACAGGCTAAGGCAAGTTTGTAGAAAATACCTTTATTAAAATTATTAGTTATTATTTTTAAAGTACACGGGAGTGGAAAACTCTGTGTTTCAGAGCTCCTCATTCTCACCCTCCGGGGCTATGAGGGGGAGCCGTGCTCCCCGAGCCGGTGGCACTCGGGATGCGGGAGCAGGGTCCCTCCGCCCCCCTGCGCGGCCCTACGCGGGAGCGGAGCGAAGCCGCCCCGTAATTCACCCGCGGGGATGAATTACCAGACGTTGCCCTGAGCTGGTGAGGATGAGCCAGTGATTATATTCAAATTCGCTATAATTGATTTGGGGAAGAGCTGCGGTGACAGGGATTAATTGATCTGCAAATTTATTGGCGAGATAAATCCCGCAGTTATCGAAAACCCCGCGCTCCACCGCCGGCGGGGTCGGGAGCCAGGGATCCCGTCCTCGGTACCGGGGAGTGCACGGGAGCCCCTCGCTCCTGTGGAAGCCGAGCCGTCCCTGGAAAACGGCGCTGCTCCCTCCTATCCTAGGCCCCAGCCCCTCGGGATGGGCCAGTCCCGGAGCTCCCGAAAGCACGGCGGGAGTCGCCGCTGCCTCCCCGAAACCCGCCTGGGACACGCAGCTTCCTCCCCCTGTACTGAGGCGCTCCTCTCGGGAAGACGCCACGCCGATAACAAGCATTACACGCCAGCGGTGGCACTGGGGTAAATTCGGATCAGGAAGCGGTTCCCCGCTTCCCCACGAGCGCTTCGCACCTCCCACAGCACCGGGATGCCCTGGCCCGGGAGCGGCGAGCATCCTCCCCTCACACAGCGCTCATACGCCTCCGGTAAAAAACGCCGTTTATTTTCCCCCCCATCGCATGGGTGGGAGGACATGGGGAATAATTTAGCATGCATAAGTAGAGGTAATTTTTTTTATAAATACAATATACAAAAATAAAGACAGTATTGAGATTTCCAGCAGTTTTAACGTTCATGACATAAACAGTTTTCCCGATATATAGTAAGAACAAAACATTTCCAATACTCAGCGAAAGGAACGCGCTTCCAGGAGGGCAGGGATGGAAGGTGGGGGAGCTCAAGTTTTGTCTGTTTTTCAGTCAATAATAACACTGTATTCACGATAAATCCTCTTCCCCGACCGGCATGCGGAGGATCCTCTTCTCCATCCCTCTCCAAGCAGGGAGAAATCAGAACAAGGGGGGAGCGGGACTCCCCCGCGGCGGGACGGCTGGAGGGAGCGGGGCGTGCGGGGGGGCTCACTGGGGCTGCGCCGGGGCTCCGTGCCGGCCCCGGGGCTGCGTGTCCTCCTCGTCCGCCTCGGAGCAGTCGGAGGAGTGGTACGGGCAGCATCTCCCGGCTGCCGCCGCCGCCTCCTCTTCCTCCTCCTCCTCTTCCTCGTCCTCAGGTTCGCTGTCGGGCAGGTCCCGCATCCTCCTCCCGCCGCTCTTCTCGGGGGCGGGCAGCAGCAGCTCCTCATCCCCCTTGTCCTCGCCGCCGCCCCCCTTCTGCTTCTCGGCCTCCTGTGCCGCCTGCTCCTTCGCCTTCTTGCTGCGCTTCCACTTCATGCGCCGGTTCTGGAACCAGATCTTCACCTGGGGAAGACGGAACACAAACACATCCCCTCATCCACCGCCCGCCAGGGCAGCCACCCCCGCCCCACCCCTCGCCGCGGGGCCGGGGGCACTCACCTGTGTCTCGGTCAGCATGAGTGACGTGGCCACCTCGAAGCGCTTGGGCCGGGAGAGGTACTTGTTGAGCTTGAACTGGTGCTCCAGCTCCAGCAGCTGCTGGCTGGTGAAGGCCGTGCGGGGCCGGCGGCACTTCCCCAGGAGGTTGGACTGCGCCTGGGCTGGGAAAGGAGAAGGGAGAGCGTGGAGGTGAGCGCGAGGCCGGCCCTGCCGCGGCCGTGCATCCCCAGGAGGGCGGTGGGAAGTGGGGAGGCAGGAAAGACTCTGCGTGTGAGACTGAAGCAATGATGGACCCTTATCCATGGAGGCAAAGGATCTCCTCCAGCCCCCAGGGCGCTCTGACTCCGGGATTTCTCGGCTTCCACGGTATCAGGGGATCGCCCACAGGGACCAAAAAAAATTTAAATTAAATCTTTTAAATAAAGGAAAATATGTCTCTTGATTTCCCAAGAGCCTAACAAACGCGAGACAATAAACCGTAGCCAGGGATCGCGGCGAAGGGGCACGGGGCTCTCTGGGGAGCGGCAATTTGCTCCATTTAATGTTTTAGTTAAACCTGCCGCACTCCCAGCCCGCCCATACCCGTTTAATTAGCGGGATTGCAGATGGGCACACCTCCGGCGGGCCGGAACCAGGACCGGGACCGAGACTGGGGCCCGCTCCGCGCCCTGCGAGTGCCCGGCACCAACCACTCCTCGGAGCATAAATCAGCAGCGAGGACTAGAAAACTGTCTTGGAAAATGGAAAAAAAAAAAGGCGTGTTCTCCACATTGAAAACATAATAATTAAAACTGAGGATTCATTAGAGAGGGGAAAAAAAAAAAAAAAAACAAAACAGAACGAACCAAAAAAGACTCAGCCAGGAGCAAGCAGGATCCGAGCTCCTTCGAAGGCCTCGACATCCCTGGGCATGCGACCCGGCAGCGCTACTGCCCATTCCTCAAAGTATTTTGATACTTTGGCTAATTTGCTTCAGAAAATGAAAAAATCTGGGAAGGGGCGGCTCCTGCTCCCCAGCCGCGGTTGGAGACAGCTCGCTAAAGCGGCAGAAAGAAAAGGACAGTGTCCGCTCCCGGCCGCAGCGCCCAGGAGATTTTCTCACCGCGGTGCGACTTTCCGAGGCTCGTTTCGCTCGGTTATTTATTCCCCTCTGCCCCTTGTTTGAGACGCAGGGCTCTGACAGCTCTCCTAATTATTTTTTCTTCCCGAACGTTCCAGTCTAAACAACCCCAATTCGAGAGAAAACAATGGACTTTTTTGTCTGCGAATGTGTGTGCAGAGTAGGAGAAGGGAAAAAAAAAAAAAATCGCAATTCTTTTCCTGGCATGATTTTCGTAAAACTACACCTCCGGTATTGTTAAACCGGCCATTCCCACCGAGAGCTCACACCTCCGAAAATGATCTTTGCTTAAACCAGATGCACGCAAGTTCCCCATTGCCGCGAGGCCTAGAGCTCGGCACCGCGCTTTGCTGGGACTCGGGGGTTGCCTGGTTCCATTCAGCACTCCCAGCCTTTCCTGGGCCCAAACCTAAACCCTTCCGACTGTACTTGTTTCCTACTCATTATCCCCCGGGGGAGGCAGAACCCCAAGTTTTTGGCCGATCCCAGATCCTCCCTACATCTCTTCGCCTAGGAGACCTGAAATCGTTATTTCACTCCCATTCCGATAAAGGAGAATTAAATTAAGATGGGTGAGCAAGCGATGCAACTTGCCACCTCGCTTTAGGAGGATTACATTGAGACTGGGATTCTGGGGACACCATGGGGATTCCTGCCCCTGCCCTGTCCCAACCAACCCCCACCTCCCCTCCCCGGCGGCTTTTGCCCTCCGCGAACGATGGGAAAAGGCATTTGCAAAGGCAGGGAGCAATTTGTCACCTTCCCGTATAACCCGCCAGGAGAGGCCGAACTGTCCGGGGCTCCTCAAGGGCCGGGAAGGGAGAAGAGACAGCACATCCCCGTTTCCCATTGCGGAGCACTGTTTCTTTCTTCTAATATAAATTTTTCCAAAAATAAAAGCGTCTCTTCCAGTTTAAGTCTGCGGCTAGTTTAAGCGGGGGCAGGAGGGGACGTCTACCCTCTCGAAAGGAAGCAGCTCCCGGTAGGCCCCTGCAGCGGGACAGGGAATAGAGGGGACGTGGCTGCGGTGAGGAGGGAGGCAAATACTCACAGTTAAAGTCGGGCATCTTGGGCAGGATCATGCCCGCGGTGGAGGCCCGCAGCCACTGGTCCAGCTGGAAGGTGCCGGCGCTGAGCTTGATGGGGTCGGCGGCGGGGTGGGAGGGGTGCGCTCCCTGCACCTGCGAGTAGGGGTAGGAGAGCGCCGGGTGCTGCCCGCCCAGCGCCGAGTACCCGTACACCGGGTGCCCGTACAGGGCCGCCTGCGCCGGCATG